>VXAZ01009789.1:807966-1059889 GCA_013399875.1 Gymnorhina tibicen | reverse complement strand
GCCGGCAGCGGGGAGCTCCCGCCCGAGGAGGCCCGGCCCCAGCGCGGGCTGTGCGGCTCGGCCCCGGCTCTCGTCCCGGCACGTGTTGCGCTGCTGCCGGACAGCTCGGCAGGGACGTGCCACGTAGAGTCACAGCATCAGTTGGGTTGGAAAAGACATCAGATATCAGCGAGTCCAGCCCGTGACCCAACACCACCTTGCCAACCAGACCGTGGCACTGAGTGCCACATCCAGTCTTAAGTACCTCCAGGGACAGTGACTCCATCACCTTCCTGGGCAGCCCATTCCAATGTCTGATCACCCCTTTGAAAAAATTCCTTCGAATGTACAATCTAAACTTCCCTGACGCAGCTTAAGACTTACGGCTGGGAAAGTGTTCGGGTTACAGAGCCGCAGGAGTTAGGACGTTCTGGGAAGGGGCTGTGCCCAGGCTGAGCTGTGGGGCTTGGCAGTGGCTGGGTAGCCTGCAAGCAGCTGCCTGGCCTTCTAGAATATTAAATTTTGTGTTGAATTGCGTTTAAAATCTGTGGTGAAACTGTGAGCATATGGTTATTACAACGGATAAATCTACACAGGCTTTCAGCCAAAGAACCAAAATGATTTTATTCCAGGTTTTATTGATTCATAGTTTCTGTTGTATCTTTTTCTCAGAAATGAAGTGGAAGCATGCTTCTTTTATGTTTTTTATTTAACTAATAAATTAAACTTCCACATACTAAATATTTGAACCTTTTGGGCTCTGTATTATGCAAATATCTTGCTTGAATGTACAGCATTTTTGGTCTACTACCATGGATCTTTGTCTGGTGATAGCTGTTTAAAGTTCTGCTTTGGACTTGCTGATAATGCCTTTAAAAACAGTATTGTTTTCAGTTAAGCAAAGGACATGAGGTGACCAGAGATATTTGAATCTCCTCTGCTGCTTTTTTAAATGCAACTGTATTGTAAAGGCAGCATCGCCATACACAGGTTCAGAAATTCCTGAAATAATTTCTCTTTACCTGTCTTGTTTGGGTTTCTTTAATCAAGATGTCTTATAGCCCATAGATAGGCTTTTCCATAGCCTGGACATACAAGTTGTAAATGGTACATGAAGTCTTTGTGTCTTCTTTCATAAGTCTGCCTTGACTGGCTGCATCCCTTTTTAAATGGGTTAGCTGAAGAAACCTGTATGTTTCCTTATTTCAGGCTGTAGAGGAGCACAAGTTGAAGAAATATGGAGTTTGGAGCCAGAAAACTTTGAAAAGTTGAAGTAAGGCTCATGTTTTTTATTCACTTTTGTCTGAAGTCCCTGAAAGAATGTGTACTAAACTCAGGTGTATTTTTGGTGGATTTTTTGTTTGGGGTATTTTGTGGTTGTGTTTTTTCCTTCAGTTTCCAGAGAAGTTCAGCGGGATTTTGATTTAATGGAATATCTGGCAGTTAAATTGCTTTCTATTAATGCTTTGGTACTTAATCTAGCTTAATTAGGTTTTGAAAGAGATGCTGATAGTAGTTAGAATGTGGAAGTAGATTTCTAATGATTTTGCCATTAGCTTGCATTATATCTTTTAACAAATTCTTGGGCAAATTTCTGTTCCTTGCTTTATCTCCATTCTTCTTCACGTCACATGATGTTGCCTCTGTTGTCTTAAATTATTTTCTTGTACTTAGATACCTTTGTAACTCGTTCTTCCTGCAGAACCACTTCCGTATGGAAGGCAAATAGGCTTTTTATAACTGACGGTGACTGGTGTCATGTGGAACAATTCTGCCCTCATTAAGCAACGTTAATTCTTCTAGCATTTTGTCCATGATGTGTTGTTATCCTTGTTCACATACAGGGTTTTAAGAGGAAAATGTCATTTAACCTGGACCATACTCCTGTATCTTGTGCAAATATCCTGTGCTTGTAGGATTAATCTTTCAAAAGATGCAGCGGTTGGTACAGGGGATGTACTTTTAGAGTTTTTGACTGAAGGTATTTGACAAGCAACACCCAAATGGCAGAAATGTTGCCTACGAAGGACTTTATTTGCGGTCTGCACCGTCAGAACATTTACCTGTTTGTTCAGGAAGTGACAGCTTTGCATGTCCTGGAAGATGTGTCTTTCTAGTCCTGATGGATGGCCAGCTTCCTTCGTCCCTTCCCATTTACACTTGCAATATTTTACACAGTGTATAAACATTGAGAGTGAAAGAATATAGGAACATCTTGGTTTTTTAAACAGCAGGTCCACTGAGAGAATTTGAAAAAATGCATCTCAGACCTCTGGTCAGAGCTTAGGAAGAGTTTCTTATGCAGTGCAGGTGTATGTTTGCCTTTTGTAGAGAAACCTTTTGTGGCATCTTTGTGGTCATGACCTGTAGATTCAAGTCGATGAATAAGGTTTTGTCTTACTGTAACTGTAGATTTTGTAAGAACTATTTCCTTTACTGATAAATTTTTGTGCTCTGGGAATAGTAAATACAGTGCAACGTGTAGTAAAAGCTGTTTACTGTTCAAGACGTGCAGTATGAAAAGCAAGATACATTTTTACTAGAAGAGAAAACTGGGTTTCTCTCCCATGTTGGTCAGATAACTCAAAGCATGAAGTTTCAGGAGAGCTCCTCTTTGGATATTTCCTCTGGGTCTAGAAAGATGACCTAAACTTTAGTTCCTGCTCTTGTATATGATTGGCAAATGCTTTGACAGCTGTTTATCACTAACCAATTCAAATGAGAGTTCCGCAACTGTAAAAGTTGCAGTAACCAGGAAAACTGGTCCTGGCTTTTGAAAATTACAGGCTAAATGCTAATTCAGATTGGGATTATTTAGCACTTACAGAAAGCAGCCTGAATTGTCTTCTGCCTAATTAAAAGAACACATCTGAAAATTTCAATGCAGGTTCCTGATGTTTAGAAAGAATTAACAATTACCATACCAGCATACAGATAAGTTTAATATTTTTCATCAGTACAGGTGACCTTTTTCGTATAAATTTTGTTTTTCAGGCCAGTCCATGGGCTGATTTTTCTCTTCAAGTGGCAGCCTGGAGAGGAGCCAGCGGGTTCTGTTGTCCAGGATTCCAGACTGGATACAATATTTTTTGCTAAGCAGGTATGACAAGTTCAGTAATTGTTTTAGATATGTCATGAAACACAGCTTTTAATACCAAAAAAGTAAGCTATTTTTTTGTTAATTTGTACACAGAAATGAACATTTTGCAAGGTGAAATAGCTTCAGCAAATTCCGAGAGTAGGAGCTGTGTATTGAAAGGTGATTAACAAAGCAAATCAGTTTGATCTGTCAAGTCAGACAAAAATAGCAGCCATGGAAGAGTAAAGCTCTTATTTATTTGTCAGCCCTCACCCATAAAGTAACTCAGTCTTCTGTGCAGTAAATAGTGACTTGGTAAATGTTCTCAGCAGAATGAGCAAATTACTTCTTTTGAAACCACTTTCAACAACTTCTTGGAAGAAATTTATTTTGGTCCTGTTTTTGTTTCTTGTTTTTCTCAAATGCTCTGAAGCTGGGGTGGTATATGTAGGATAATGCTTTCCTTTAAGGGTTTGCAGACCATTTTGGCATACAAGTTTTAAGCATTCAAATCAGAAAGGTGAATTTAAATTAGAAATAACAGGAAAAATTGTTCTTGCTGATGTAATCCTTTGTGTTTTATTAAATACAGAGTAGTACTGAAATTTTGTCTAAGAGTTAGCAGACTGCTGTGTGGGTTGTTTGCAAGCAAGAAAAGCAAGAGAAGAGTGAAAGTAGGAGTATTTAATAATGTTTTTAGGTTGTTTCTGAGCCCTGCTTCCAAAACAGTGATAAATGTAACAGTCTAAACAAGAACTGTAACCCTACGGGTGTTAATTGCAAAACATTGATATCAAAGGGCAAATTATTAGGATTTCTGTGAAGACTTACATGGTCTAGTTGTTGGGGNTTATTTCCCACCACAAATGCAGAACAAATGCAGAATGTTTTGAATCTAAATTTCAGGATATGAAAAAATCTCCACACACTTCCAGGTAAAAGTATAGAAATACGGAAAACAATGCCAGTAGTTGTGCTGGCCACTCTGTACCTGTGCTTCTATTTTGTTCCTTTTATAATCACCTTCCTGTTTCATGCTGTTGTGGATCAGCTTTTTTAATGCTGATTCTCTTCGTTCTTCCCTTGCTGCAGCTCTTGAGTCCTGCCAAGCACTGCCCACCATTTTTATGATACAGTGATCAGCAGCAGTTTGCTAATTGGCTTTATAGTTTGATAGCTCTCACAAACACTGGTTTGGGTTGTGATTTCTACCTAACCAAACATACTGTTAGTGGCCATGGGCTGTAGCTACAGAACATCCATGAGGCAAAGAACTCTGGGAAAATTTTCAAAAGGTGGTTACATGGTGGGAGGAAATTACTCTGATTGGAACCTAGAGAGGGATTTTTTTGGAGGGTGTCATTTTTTTATTTTAAAGTGAAGGTAAATTTTCCCCCACTCAAGGGATTTCATCTTGTTTCCTGTGAGTAGCTGAGGTTCTCCTAGAACTGCTGTTCTTGTGAATGCTGAGAAGTTTCAAAGCATTTGTCTGCTTGCTCCACTTCTTTAGCCTTTTCTGCCCCCCTCTTCCCTTTTCTGAAGCTTGACACTGTGTTTAAAGGCAATAGCTAAGAGGAGCTTTCTTGAGCTTCAAGCTGAGATTGCAGAATGTACATCACAAAATTTGGATAATGTTAGATTTGATAACAAACCCCACAAAATTAAAGGCTAACAGTGAAAAGTCTTCTGTATTTTATAGTTTTCTTTGAAACACTCGTATTTTAATGTGTTCGTAAGCTGAAACCTCCTTTCTAATTGTCCCTTTCCTTCACCAAAGAGAGTGTGCTGGAGTGACTCTGAATTTTAGCATGGAAAGCAATTTCTAGAAATGTTGACTCTTAAAATAGCACTGCCTGGTTACGCCACTTGGTGGCATGGAATAGATGCTTCAAAAGTCATTTGCAAAAAGTTTAGAATTAGTGTATTTTTCATTCTTTAGCGTTATCTGTCAGTCAAGTGCAGTGGCTTTGCAAAATCAAAACATTGTTTGTAGACATAGATATGCTTGTGTTTCATATCAGTTCAGTTTTGCCTGGACTGAGCTATTGTGACTGAACAACTGGAAATAGGGACAGGGAAGTTATTATTAAAAGTCAACAGAAAGAAACTGCTTTGGGTGTTGTGGGGGAATCTGTTTCATACCAGTTTAGCTCTGGTGACTTTCGCACTGAAGAAAGTTAGCCTGGGTTAGAGATCCAGCGTGACAAGCAATGTTTTGGGGACTTGTAGTGTTTTCTTGGGCAAGTGTGTGATCTTATGATTTGCTGCTGATGAGAGCAGGGTGCAGTGAACCTCTGTGAGCCAGTGCAGCTCATCCCCCAGCAGTTTCCTGTGCCATTTCCTGGCCTGGTCTCTGCTGTGCTATGAGATGTGTCTGTTCAGCGAGTCCGTACAGGACAAAGCTGGCAACAGGTAAGTGGGAGAGAGCAGGGGGTTCTTTATGGTAGTGCTGAAGTTACTGCATTTCTCAAAACCGCAGTCTGAATCCTTCTGAGTCACCCAGGAGCACAAAGCAAGATGAGCATTAGTATTGAATATTTGTATTGTGAAAGAGCAAGTCCTCCCAGCTGCCGTGCATCTGGGTTCATGTGTATTTTTTATTTCCTCTGTATGTTTTAAGCCAAATTTTATGCTTGCTCTGAGGGTCTTTCCAGAAGACCTTTTTCTTCATTACAAAAGTGGTGATGTAAAATTACACTATGTTCATTTGTAGGCTGGAATCCCAGAACAAATAGTTTGGTTAGGGTGATTTTTGTGACATTTAGGGTTATTGATCTCTCGATCTATATCTTCAAAACTGTCATGACACTGGAGCCTGAAAAATCTAAACAAGTCTTTGCCTCTCTTTCCTTTCTCATACATTTTCTTCTTTTAAGTGTTCCCGTCTAAAGACATTTGGTACAATTGGTTTTACTGCAGACGTATTTTCAAGTGTCCTCCTGACTCCTGTGTGAGCAAGACAAGGTTACTGTTAATATGTAACAAGAGTTGAGTAGAGGAAATACATTTTGTTTCTGTTCAACTTAAAAATTGTTTCATCGTGGGGAACTTTAGTTAGAGGTAAAAGGCTACAGGTCTCAAACTGTCTAGTAAAACATCTTTCAAATTGCATTAGGAAACACAATTTGGTAAGCTTGTGCATGCTCACGTTTTCCTCATTTCCACTTCCATAGTGATGTTGTAGTTAAATTCCAAATGGCAACTAGATCTTGTTCCAAGTTCAATCACGAATATGTTGGGGGGTTGAATTTTGAAGTCTGTCTGGTATGCATGCATATTAAAGGGGTTTTTTTAATGGTCATTTTTATGTGCACTCATGTTAAATTTGGCCTCCCTGTTATGCCTAGGTATGGTTTGGTCCTCTATTTGAGGCCACAGAACTCTGGATGATCTTACATACCCTTTGAGCTAGGATACCTAGGCACAATGAGGTGAGTTAAGGATACAATTTCAGCCTTAACTCTGAATTTCCTGATTTCTGTGTTGCTTAAGTGGGCCCTTGCTGTTGTTTTCACATGCAGTGGATACATGATTACACCTACTCAATGTATTCATCTCCCTGCCACAGTGTTCGGAGGAGCTGTGTTCTCTGCTGAGCACTGCAGAAAGCGGCTCTGGACAAAAAGGAATGCCATAGGTGCAGACCTGAAACTACTTTTTTTGAGTTTAATAAATTCTTCAGCTTCTAGTACAGAAATATTGGTATCCTGCCTTTCTTAGGTGCCATGTATTTATTTTATTTTGCATTGTCATGACAGAACATTAACTTCATTAACTGGGAACACCTTCAGAAGGAGTATCTTATAAACGATACTGTTCATAACAAAAGATTGGTCTCTGGTTATGCTTATGGCACTAGTGGAAGCATATGTATTTTTACATTTCCAATACTTAATTGATTTCAATCTCAAAATTTTTGACCCTTTCAGATTCGGTAACGTTAAGATAGACCAGATATCTGTGTTAAAGCTAAGTTTGGGATAACAGATAACTTAACAAGTACAACTTCAAGACATGAAAGAAATCAGAGAGAGATTTTCAGTAACTGAATATATCTGTGGAAAGATTGTATCTTTACTCCAACAAAATTAAAATGGAAAAAAATTATATAGGGTTTCTAAACAAGAATAAGTTGTGGAACTTTTTGCTAATGCTGAATTTTTCACATTGAGCTCTGTAAAACCAACTGTTCTGTAATGTTGGGATGTTTAGTAAGTAAAGCCCAGGGATTTGGTGGTTATTCTACCAATTGCAGCACAGGCTTGTCCACAGCTTTTTTGAAAAGGAAAATACATAATCCATCAGGTAGAAGGTGTGAGTCAAGAATTTAAAGTGCTTCTGCCTAAAGTTGATCCAGAAAATCAGATTGGATCCCTAGGGAAAGGTGCATGCTTAGGAAGTAATGCATCTTACTTAGAGAGTAGCCTAATTGAGTGGTTCTTTGGTTTGTTTTAAGCTGAGCTTCACTTGGGGATAGGTCAATCTTCTCTTGATACATTTCTATGTATGTATATTATAATTTTCTTTCAAATATTATTAAATGCACCTTGAACTTTTGCCTACAAAATCTTTCAACAGTTGGTATCTGCTTTAAGTTGGAGTCTTGAGTGTTGATCAATTTAATATCTCACCAAGAATTCCTGGACAGAAATATCCAGGTAAATGTGGGTATTTCTGGACAAATACAGAAAATCCTCTTAATCCTCAGGTCCAAATGAAAGTCTTTTGGGAACAACCTGCGTTTATTATCATGTTACCTAAATGCAGAAAATGTTTTCTGCTAATGCTGAGGCACCTTAAGTAAGAGATACACTGAAATTAGAGAGAGGGGTATCCTGAAGGATTCTCTGGGCTGTGTGTGGAGCAGTGCTGGGCTGGCAATGTGCACTGATGACATTATGTCTGTGTGACAAATAAACCTGGCACTTGTCCACATTTGGTCCTGCAGTCACATCCTCACCCTGCCTGTGAGCCGCCACTAGCTGGATATTTCCTTGTTCCATCTTGGTAGTTCTCCTGTGCCATCTGCATCCAGGAACACACTGGATTTTCGTGCACATCACCTGCATTTCCTTCTATTTCTCTGCCACAGGACTGTTGTTGCTGCCTTTTCCTTACCTCCTGCCTCTCACTGACTGAAGTTCTGGAGTGTATTTCTATAATGTATTTTCATTTCAACAGCTGGAGGTTGCTGCCCTCAGATCTGCATCTTTTGCATATTGTTTTCTAGCAGTCAGACATTGTTTAGCTTGGTCCCTTATATACTTCATCAGACTTGTCTCATACTGTAGCTGGAATACAAAATAGGCTTAAAGGCCAGTATTTGATGAGCCCATTAATTCTCTGCCAAGTCTAATTTTTCCTCTGATTTTATTTTCTGTTTAAAGCTTCTGTAACCTGCTATTCAGCAGTTTCAGTGCTGATCTTGCCTCTAGGCACAAAATCTCAGTAAATTTCCCTTCCTTGTTTTGAAGCCATTATTGAGTTGTCTCTAAAGAGAGCAACTGATTGTTCCATCTTGATTTTTCAGCAAAAGTAGTTGCCATTTAGTCCTGTTGCTGCTATATTAATTATCATTTAACAAATACAGTTTGCTGTAGTGACCCTGCCTTCATTGTACCAGCACCGTTCCAAGAGTTTGTCAGCACAGGTGTCCCTGCCTTCTTTTGCTTCTCTGTCAGCTTAATTACATGGCATCAGCTCCACCCACTCTGATCCACTTGGGATTTCCCTGCTTTCATCACTGTACAACTGTCTCTGATAACATTCTTTAGTTGTATCTCAGAGAATCTTTAGTTCTTAGTTCTTTTTCGTACGCTAAGTGTAATTCAGATTATGCCCTTCTGCTAGTCTGGGGGTTTCAGTTTTTCTGCTGCAGGTTCATCATTTCACTGCCCTTCATGGATTTTCCTTGAATGTCCTTTATTTTCATTTATTCCTTTATTTTGTGTGTGTTCTAGCCCTCAGCTTGTGTGCCTGCAGTTGGTTTAATTCAAGTTTTGGTTGTGTAATCTGGTTTGCATGTGTAGTTGACTCCCTTGATTACCATTTAAGTCAACTAGATTGTATTTTTCTTAAATTAAGAAGTGCTTTATTATGTCCTTATCATCTGCATACAGACATAATCTGAACTGAGAACACCCTGAAGTATGGAAAATAAATTAATGATGTGGCTTTTAGTATTAACATACTACATTTTCCTTTGTTAGGACTGGCCTTGATTGTAAAAGAGGTTGCTTGGGTTTTCTCGTTTCTTTTTTCTTTCTCCTTTCTTGTTGGAAGTGGTTTCACATTCATGGCCCTGAACTAATTTTCATTTTTTTGTACAAAATTCACATCCTCTCTGGAAGGTTTAAGTAGCATTTTCAGTTGCAAAATAGTCTCAAAGACTANTGTGGCTTTTAGTATTAACATACTACATTTTCCTTTGTTAGGACTGGCCTTGATTGTAAAAGAGGTTGCTTGGGTTTTCTCGTTTCTTTTTTCTTTCTCCTTTCTTGTTGGAAGTGGTTTCACATTCATGGCCCTGAACTAATTTTCATTTTTTTATACAAAATTCACATCCTCTCTGGAAGTTTTAAGGTTTAAGTAGCATTTTCAGTTGCAAAATAGTCTCAAAGACTAATGATACATTACTTTTTCCTTACTATAGGTAAAAGTAATGATACATTACTTTTTACCTATAGCTCACTGAGAAAAAACTGCTAATATAAAGTCTTTCTTGTATTATTGCCTCATACCATTTGCTTACAGTGCATTTAGTTAAATCTCAAATTATATGTAATAATCCTTGTGGCCTCTTTCTTTAAATACAGTGTTTCAGTTTGGTTATTAGTAAACAACATTAAAGATATGGCTTTAATGCGAAGGGGTTGTTTATATTTTCTAAAGGTGGAATATTTAACACTGAAGTGTAACAGTGTCAAACTAGTAACTTCAACATTAACTTGAAAAGGGTATTATTGGAAGTAAAGAAGCAAGTACATTATCTAGCTAACCATCATTTAAACAATCTCTACATCTTGGAACACTTTTAAGTTTTATTAGTTTATCTCTAGAATATTTGAAATTTGTCCAATAAAACCTTTCAATAAAAATTCTAGATTCCATAATGTGCTTTTTTGCTTCAAATTAAATTTTTTTGACCTCCTACTCTTGGTAGGAGATCTGATTATCTGAAGGACTTCTCTTGGGAGAGTTGACCTTTTTTTAAGGCCATAGATAAAATAACACAGTTTGGGCAGCTTGCTTTGAGTATTGCTGTGTGTTTTTCCACAGAGATCTGAGGATTTCTGCATTTCTTCTACGCCTTTCATTAATCACTTTGGAGAGATGGTGAGGCAGTGGAATGACAGTTTCTGAGGACAGCTGTGAGATACGAGTTTTATCAATGAATTGTATATGACGGCCACGCAGAGCTGATTTTATTACAGCAAAGGCTTTTCTGTAGCTACCCAGGCAGCAAACCCAGTGTGGGTTAGAGTGCAGCTCTAATGTGAATCAGCACAGAGAGTGTGTGTTTGTAACAAAAACAGACCCAGTTTGCAGTGAACTGTTATCACCAGTGCTGACCAAATTCTCCATGCTTTTTTCTAGGTCATAAATAATGCCTGTGCAACTCAAGCCATAGTAAGTGTGCTGCTAAACTGTGCTCATCAAGACATTCATCTAGGAGAGACCTTGTCAGAATTTAAAGAATTTTCCCAAAGCTTTGATGCTGCGGTGAGTGCCCAGGGTTTTCTGCACGTTGAGTGTCCCAGTGTTACGGCTCTGGTGGTTTACAGGTGTTTTGTTACTTCCTTTCAGATGAAAGGTTTGGCACTGAGCAACTCAGAAGTGATTCGGCAAGTTCACAACAGTTTTGCCAGGTAACATATGTTTTAAATCTGGCCAAAATTTGAGCAAATCCTTTTTAATCTCAGGGGGTTTTAAATTTTCTTTGCAGACAACAGATGTTTGAGTTTGATGCAAAGTCTTCAGCGAAGGAAGAAGATGCCTTTCACTTTGTAAGCTATGTTCCTGTTAATGGGAGGCTCTATGAGCTAGATGGCTTAAGGGAAGGACCAATTGATTTAGGTAACATTTTACATTTTTTCTGAAGAGCGTTCATTTTAACGAGACCTTTTTGCAACAAAGTGGTCATATGTTACAGCCTCAAAGCAAGTTATTTATTAAAATTAAGAATATCTTGGAAGTTTTCTGAATGTGCTGTAGGCTTGTACTTCCTTGCAGTCATTTGTATTGTTTTAGTTTTGTTGGTCTGAAAATACAGTTTTCTCCCTGCTTCCTCCACGTCTCTGGTGCTCTCTCTTTTCATTCAGTAATTGAATGATCAGGTCCTGCAATCCCTTCCAAAACCTTGATCGTTTTGTTGCAAGAGAGAAGTTTACATAAAGGAAGAACGTATACAGCTGACTCCATATACTTTTTTTACATTATGTGGCTTGTGTTTACATACTGCCCTCTTTCTTCTTAGATAGCAAATGATTTCCTAATGGTTTCAAAGAAAATAGCTTTATTCTCTGTAAGACTCTTGTTTTGTAACCTTTCTTGAGATATGTGTGCCCTGTTGTGTCTTGGAAAGCTCTGCGCTGCCTGTCATGTATCTGTACTTTAGGGTCTGATACGTTGTCATCGACATGTTCCATGCTCCATTCCCAGAGGGTTTTCCCAATTTTGTTGACAATTTTATTTATGTTTAGGCTGAGCAATGACTTGCTGCTTAATCTTGTCTTTAGCCTGTCTAGAGATACTGTACAGTCTGCAGACCTCACAGTAACATCATTTGTGTAGTCACGAGTCTCTAAATTTACCTTAAGGTCTCAAAATTGCAAAAGAGGCATTTTCAGCTTAGGAAATCATCTGTAGGTATTCTCTCATATATCTTGAAATAAGTTCTCTATCATATATCCTTTTATGGTTTTTCTTTCTGTCTTTTTAACATTAGATTGCATCTACATAGACAAAATCAAGAGTTAATATTAAACAGCTGTACCTGTCCATAGTGTTTTCCTTTGCTGTTTACTTCAGTGTTGCCATACCAACTAATCTCCCTTGTGACATAAAGATCTTACATAACATACTTTCCCCCGCCCCATTATTTCTTGTTATCAACAAAACAAATGTTAGATGCTTATGCCCTTAAAATTTAACTTTGTTCCATTGTTTTGGCCACTGCGTTATCTAAATATTGTTATTAATAAAATATCTTCCACCTCCTGAAAAAGCCACCTGAGTAATTTCAGACTGCAGTAGCTAAGGAAAAGCTTGTTACATACTCCAAAGTTGCTGCATAGGCCTGAATTATATGAGTCACTTTGCAATAAATTTTGCAAAGATGCTGAATTTTTTCCTGTGTTAAATTTTGCAAAGATGCTAAATTTTTTCCTGCTTTTTCCCCAGGTGCATGCAATCAGGATGACTGGATAAGTGCCGTGCGGCCCGTCATAGAGAAGCGCATACAAAAGTAAATGGTCGTGATGCCTTTAAAATACAGTGCCTTACCTATGCTTAAAATTCCATCGTCTTAATTTCCTTCAGTTAAAAGATTTCAGCTGAATTTCTAAGCAATGACACTTATGCATCATTTTTTTGTGCATATCACTGTGTGACTTGAGAACCTGTTGCCCAGCATGAGGCAGATGGTAGCTAAATCTCAAATACACTGTGCTGCTGCATAATTAATCCAAGTAGGTGTCTGTGTAGTGAAGAGAGATCCTGTGAGTGCTCTGGAAAAGAAGATTGTTATCTCTGTTACACAGCTGTGGATCTTTGGGAGTGAAAGCTAAGGGTGTCATGACCATGAATAACATTTGCCTATGCGCTTAAAAATACTTAGATAGTCATTCCATCCATACAGCTGGTATTTAGAGATAACAAGTTTTTCTTAGGTATGTGGCTTGTCTTAGAAATTGAAGCTAGAAAAACATACTATGGAACTTTCCTACTTCTTAACTCTGATTCCAAACTGCAGTTCCAGATTTGTTAGAAATAAAGTTGATTCTATGATTCTATTTTTAGAAAACAACTCTTAAGTTTTTGCTTGAGGTTCTTTTTTTTTTTTTTTTTGATAAGCTAAACAGGACTACTGAGTTGCTTTTGGAGAATTTAATCTTGAAAAGGCCTGCTGGTCTAATAGTTGAATGTACTTCTCACAATGCATGGAGAAGTCTCCAATATTCTCTAACAAGTAGCAGTAATGAGAAAGTAAAAACTATTGTGTGCAGCAGTCTTCTCTAGGTTCTGTTGTCGTGTTTTCTTTTCTTTTTTGGAGAGTTTTAGTATTTGTTTTGTGACCACAGACAGGAATACTAAATTTTGGCAAGAGAAGGTCATTAAGAGTTACATATTGGAGAGAGTTAATTTGTAGTCTGATTTTATTTTGTTGCAAGATTGGATCTGTAGCACAACTTAATTTAATAAAGCCATTTAAAATTTTGTTTCCGTGAAATGCATTCCTTAAAATGAAATTGAGGAGGGGGCTTTTCAGTTGTCATGTTGGTGACTAATTTTGAAAGTGGGTTGTCTTTGCTGTTTTGTTTTTCTGTTCCTCATTTAGATACAGTGAAGGTGAGATAAGGTTTAACCTGATGGCTATTGTGTCTGACAGGAAGATGATATATGAGCAGAGGATTGCAGAGCTCCAGCAGCAACTGGCAGAGGTAGGCCATGGAATTTAAATTGCTAAAGTAGTTCTCTGATAGTTCTGTGTGTTGGCTTTATTATTCACTTCCCTTCCTTGCTCCAAATGGAGTAGCACTAAAAAAAGCAGGGAGTGATTGCTACAGATCTGTGCAGCACAGTGTGGATGCACTCGGTGCTGCAGCTCTGAGCTGAGCACTCAGCACAGTGTGGCCGTGTCATTTTGACTTTCTGCTTTGACTTGTTTGCTGTGGTGCTGGAACTGTTCTTTTCCCAGTACCTGAACTAATCTGCTTGTAAGTAACTGCAGAAATTCCTGGAATGTTCCTATAACTGTAAACAAAACTGAATCTTTCTGTGATAGAAATACTCTTGAGACAAAATTTGCTTTAATTAAAAAAAAAAGGATTTAAAAATGGAGTAACATCATCGATTTAAATTTTTGTTTTGTGGAAGGAGGAGCCTATGGATACAGATCAAAGTAGTAATATGTTAAGTTCTATACAATCAGAAGTTGCAAAATACCAGATGTTAATTGAAGAAGAGAACCAAAAATTAAAAAGATATAAGGTATGTAGCCTTTGCTTTTCTGATGAAATTATTAGAACAGTTGTAAGAAAAAGCCAGATTTTACATATATATATATGGGAGCTTTGCAATTAATCTGAAGGAACTGGATGGGGACTAGAAAATAGTTCAGCCATATAATAATTCTGTTAATGCTTTTAATTTATTTTTAGATTGAAAATATTAGAAGAAAACATAACTACCTGCCTTTCATCATGGAATTGTTAAAGACTCTAGCAGAGCACCAGCAGCTAATACCATTAGTAGAAAAAGTGAGTATTTCCTAGCTAGTATGTCCTATAATTCTTCATACCTTCTCTGTTAAATGAACAAGCCCACGTCATTTCTGCTTCCAAAATCTCTGGCCAGGAGGGCTCCCCTGTGGCCGCTGTTGCAGGCGGTGACCGCACGGTGGCAGCCGTGGCACAGCGCTCGAATTTGAATCCCCTTTTCCTTGCTCCTGTGCTCATTTCCTGGCTTGGCTTTCCCCCTTTCTAAGGTATCTAGCCATTAACGTTGATTTACTGCTAAGGTTTGTATTAAACTTTAATAAATAAGTGTGCCTGCCGAGGTTATTAAACTGGTACTTGAACTGTACTCAGCTCTGTGCTGGCGTGCACTTAGGCTTCAGTGCCAGAGGCAGGATCCCTGATTTTGTACTCACTGAGAAAGGATCTCCAAATTAGTATAATGAAAAAAGAGCTGTGTATTATTTAATGAGTGCATTCTTTAGCTGAGTTTATTTAGGAAGGTAAATTTGCAGGCCCGTAGTTTATAAGACAGTAACTTGTGGAGTTTTAATCCAGTTGCACGTTAACACAAGTCATTTATAGCACCCACCAAGCTGCTTTCATAAGTAAATTACCAGTGAACTGATGGTAACAGATCTTAATTCTAAATCACTGAATTAGATGCTGTTCTGTTCAATAATAAGTGGTAACAAGCAGCAGCCTGATTCAGAATTAACTAATATTTTGACAGATAGTTGTTGGCCTTGCTTCTGAGTTGTCCCTTCTTCTTACCCAATCTGTTTCTTAACTGAATTCATAACGAGGAAAGGGCCAGTTTCCTGTCAATTTGAACTATTTATGATTGATAAAAGTTACGAGAATCTGTCTGCAGATATCTTGGCAGGAACTTTTGTGGGGTTTCTTTCCACTCATTTGAAAGATCTAAACCACTGAGATCTTGGTGCGTTTCGGAGTTCAGTTTTGATAATCAGTATGTCTGAATGTGGTGTTTTCTTGTGACATAAAATGTTTCCATTAGGAAGAGTTTTTTCTATGTTAAATGAAATTGGTATGGAGTTATGAAAAATGAAGGTTTAAATTATGTTTTTAAAACAGTGCTTTTCCCCTACAGAAGTTACTTAATCTCAGTTTCTTTTGCATAATTTATTTAAACCTGTATTTTTTCTTAAAAGGCTTTATATACTCACCTAGTAAAATAGTGGTAGGATGCTTCTGAAGGGTCTAAATTTACATTTAAATTTTTCTTTTTCCAGCATATTTGTGATATTCAGAAATGTAATGAGTAGTCATTCAAAGCTCCAGAATGATCTTTGTCTTATCAGAGCTTGACATCATCTCCCCTTGTTTCCTAGGCGAAAGAAAAACAGAATGCCAAGAAAGCTCAGGAGGCCAAATGAAGATGACTTTGCAAAACACATACAGTTATTTGCTTCTGATACTATTTTCATGACAACAAATAAAACTTTTCATAAACTTCAACTTTTGTCCAGTGCACGTTTGCCATTTGTAACGGTTTGTCTTGTACTGTTTGCACGGGTCTGACTCTTCCTTCCCCCGCATCTTGTGCATGTGGTACTGCTGAGCAATGTTTAGGTTCTCCTGGTCACATTCGGTATTTTCCAGTCTGTCTGGTTGCTGAAAGCTTGGGAAGTGGACCCAGAAATGTGCAAGGAAAATGTCCCCGCTGTGTCCCACTTGAACATGTGATAACGATACAAATGCCAGAGGTTTAAGTATAAGCATGAGCTTTCTTTGCTCATCCCTACTAACAGTTACAATCCTTTCCAGTTGTTCAGTGGCATAGCCTGTGTCTTTGTTTTTATGAAGTATGTGTCTAATTTTTTTACAAAATGGAAAAGTATGAATTTAGCTGTAGAAACATTTGCAAAGACCAATGTATAATCTCAAAAGAACTGCATTGCTTTAGTAGAAAAGATAATAAATATTCCCATTTTTATTTTGGCAAACTTTCTTCTGTGGTATTTTGTTATGGGATAAGATGATTAGGATATGGAGGTTATCAGCCTTGTGACTTGAGTATGTGCATTCTAAATTTGGGGTAGAAAGAAGACACACTGTTGTTTTGGGGAGTTAGTATTCTTGGTAATAAGGTATTCCTGTTCTGGAGTATGTTCAATTTAAGTCTTTAAAGCAGTGCTTTTTATTTGACTTTGAGAAGTAATACGAGGGAAAAGGTGTATGGAAGATTATTGTGGATGACAACATTGCTGTGGAAGATGCTTGAGCTGTGTCCCATGGGCCAGAGGGAATGCCTGGGGAATGGAGCCCACTGGGTGTCCTGGCACCTTAAATGCTGCCTCCATGTGAGCTGTGAATAGATTGTTTTGGAAAGGATGGTAACAGGCCATTGCAACAATACACACTTTGAATTACTTACTGTCAGTGTACATGAATTTGTTTAGGAAACTTCCAGTTTCTTCCTGAAAGAAAGACTCGGATAAGAAACAGGAAGAAAAGAAAAAGAGCTTTGATTTTTTTTTTTTTTTTTGGTAAACATTCAGAACTGTAGATAGTAAAATATATTTCTTTCCCTTATTTTACCTGTACTTCATTGAACTGTGAACTCCTTTGATCTTGTAGGCTGAATTTTTTGAAACCCTGATATGAAACATTCTGTTATTTGTTGGTGCTGCATATATATTGCATGTATATATATTTAAACAGGATAAAATTTTGGCTGAAGAAGTAAAACATAGACCGTGCTCTTTATTGCTGGAAGGATGTCCTCGAGTCATTGCTGTGGCTGCAAAGGTAAGACCTGTTTCAGAAAAACCTGAGATCCATATCTGTGTTTTGTACAAAATGGATCAGGTGAATGAGAACATAAACTCTTGTGTTTCCTCCTTTAGTAATGCAGCATTACTGAACTGCAGCATTGCTGTCCGAGGGAAGGGAAAGACTCTCCCTCTGTAAGAGACATTTCTGCTCTTAAAATGACATTTGAAACTCCACTTCAACCTGTTGAAAACACTTGTCTGTCTTTTTGAGTGGCAGCCTGATGATTGCCGCTGCACCCTGTCATCCTTGGAGAATTTTGCAATTTGTTACTAGATGTCAACTTAAATTTGTACTGAAGTTATTTCATTCTCCTTTTACTGGCATACTTCGGCATGTGCAAAAGGAAAAGGAATTTTGCTGAAGCAGCAAATTATTTTTACAATTGTCAACAAATTTTAGTGGTGATGGTTTCAGAAATTAGAAAACTTACATTGCAAGCAGTCTTTCTGGATGTGTGGAAGGACAAAAAAAGGATGAATGTAAAGATCAAATTTGAACAAAATTTGTTAGTCTGATGTGTAAGTGAAAAATGCTTTGCTTTTAAAAAAGGCTGTTCAATGCAGAAGTAGAACATTTCAAAATTAGTGTTCTCTGTTGTATTATGAATCTTTTTTTTTTGTCCTGATCAAACTTACAGCAAATTTTTTACTATTTTTGCCAAATTTCTAGAACCATTTTTTCATGATGTGTGTCTTGGCTTTAAAAGCAGTTACTTGTATATTTAGGACAGTGTCACATGAATGCAGAGCTGGGCATGAAGCTGATCCTGGCTAGGCTGGGATACAGTAAATTTCCCCCTTGTAGCTGGTGCAGTGCCGTGTTTTGGATGGAGCAGGAGAATGATGTCGGTAACATGCTGATGTTTTCAGCGGTTGCTAAGCAGGGCTTGCTGTGAGTGCAGGAGTTTGCAGCTTCTCATGCCCTGCCAGCCAGGAGCTGCAGGGGCATGAGGGTTGGGAGGGGACACAGCCAGGACAGCTGGCCCCAGTGGCCAAAGGGATATTTCCCAGTGTGTGATGTCATGGCCAGCATTTAAATCGGGGCAGAGCCGGCCTGGGGAGCTGGCAGTGCCCGGGAGCTGGCTGGGCATGGGTCAGTGAGTGCTGAGCCCTGCATTCTGCAGCACAGGTGCGTTCTAGTTCTGTTATTACCATCCTTTCCCGACCCGTTACCCTGTCTTTGTGCCAGCCCACGGGTTTCCTCACTTTCGCTCTCCCACTGGTGGAGAGTGAGCGACTGTGTGGGGCTGAGTTGGCAGCTGGGTTTAAACCATGACAAGGAATTAGCAAATTAAAGGTTCCCAAAAAATCAAAACAGAGATCTGGGCCTTAATCCATCCTAAGAGTTTTCAGAATCTCTCTGTTGCAGTATGTAGAATGGTAAAAGGTTTTAGTTCTGATTTATTTCAAGGGCTGTGCATTCTCACTGTAAACACAGTGTGGCATTGCTGTCAGAACTGAGATTTGGGTATAATGAGAATAAACAATAAGTTCAGTTTCTGTGAAGAATTCTGCCAATTCTGTTTCCTGTTGCCCAAAAGAGGTCAGTGTGTCTAAGAGTTTGAAAACAGGAAATCCCAAACTTCGGTGTGATCTCTGGCTGCCAGTCCTTGCATGGTACATAAAAATTTCAGAATCCTTCTGTAGCCTGATTTCTTCCTTCACAGAGTAACATTTTATACTTTGAACATGACTTATTTGTAAGACATTTTGTGCAGCTGGAAATGTGATGATAAATTCAAGTCAGTGTTTTACCTGCAGCGAGTAATGAAATCTTTAAGCATGGTTGCGCTTGTCATTGTTAAGGGAAGATGTAAAAGTGTGTTACCCGGGGAAATAGATCTGAAAAGTTGTGTTAGCTCTCATTAGTCATAATAGACTGTGGAGCTGAGCTTTAAGAGCACTTGCCATGATTTGTGTAGTGCGTCCAGAGGAACTGCAGACCTGCATTTCTAAATGACTGGCTGAGAAGAAGCAGTTCTCAGCAGCACTGGTTGTGAACTTTGAGACACTCTTTCTTGCTCCCTGGCCAGTTAACAGAATTGGCATCACAATTTCAAAATACTGAATCACCGGTTTCTTTCAGATTATAATTTGCCAGAAAACTAAAATCCCATCTCCTTAGCCAGTGATCCAGGACTTAAGGTGTGATGAATACCAATGCATGTCATGTTTGTGAGGCTTCAGGCGCGTTCTTATAGCATGGGTTGAGCTGTTTATGTCCTTCATCCCAACACTGAATAAGTATATCAAAGCTTCATGTTAATGCTTCAGTGGTTTCTGTACTTAGACTTGATGAGTGTAAAGAAATGAAATAATTCTTACACATTGCTCAGACTGCTCCTGTAATGACTGAAGTCAGGCTAATCCACTGAAAAGATTTCAGACTTGTTTTGAGAAAGCTGAAACTCTTCATTCTGTGGCTCAGTGACACAGTGCTTGCTTAATCGGCCTGATTAGCTTGAATACAAGGAGCTTTCTGGAGTAATTAGATTTGATGCTGAAATATGTCCTGTCAGCCTGGTTTTGAGTCTTGGCTATGAAGTCCTCTCAGAATCTGTGGGTTTAAGTAGGATGACTAAACCACAGCAAACTGACAGTGCAGTTACTTCTAGAGTAAAATTAATGTGTCCTACAAAGAATATTTGATCAATTTTATTTGTTTTCAACCTCAAAAGCATACTAGGAAAGTGAAGAAGTATCAAGTTATAGCCTGTGTTCACCAAATATCTTTGTGCTGGTGTCCTTGCAAAAACATTTTATCAAGATTTGCTATTCTAAGAGGCTTTATCCAGAGTAAATCCTTACAGAGTGTTCAGAAAAGTTTGACTCATTTTAGCAATGAATTTTTTTATTAATAGTGGAAATACATTACAGACAGTAGGCTTTGTAGGAGAGGAGAAAAAAATGTTAGCTTAAAAAAATGTCCAAATTAGATCATTAAGGATATGTGGGCTTGGTCACTTTGTGCCTTGCTAGTGAAATTTCTTTCTCTGAAAGTTTATTCATTTCTGAAATGGGAACTATGTGAGATTGTAAAATGCAGATTTTTCTCTGAGGTCCCTGAGCATCCTCATGGAATAAAAAAACAAAGAAAAAATGGAGGAAATCATTATGTGTTATAGTTCCCTCTTTTTTTTCCTTTGGTGAACACCTGATAGGGATATTTACATCAGTCATGTCTGTGCAGAGGGTTCAGAGTTCTGCTAGCATTCTCGCTTTCTTGTGCTCGTGGAATCTCCTCAGGAGAAGTGGTGACAATGCAGAGTGGTTCCCACAGAGTTACAAGTACAAGGTTAAGTGAAATGGATGTGGTTTCATGTAATAACTGCAAACACTGCAGAAACCAGTTTACCCATGGAGCCTTTTTGTCTGATCTGGATAATCTCACCTCTCTCTGTTAATAAGGTCTAATAGACTTTGTTATATTGAAGGCACTTTGCAAATCTGGTTAAGTATTTTGCCATGATAAGAAGTATTTTCCATATTTTGTACAGTTTGTTTATGCTTTAGTTACACCAGTTGGAGATTGTTAATATTTGACTTCTTTTTGTAAGTATACACCTTGCTAATTGCTGGGATTACGTCTCTGACAATAACTAAGCAATCATCTGCAGTGTTATCAGCATCTGATATTTACAGTTCAGTGAATGAAAAATAAAGCAGGCTTTATGCAAATATTTGTATTAATTTCTGCTAATGTTATCGACGGCAGTCTGGTACCAAGATAATTGCTGTGTATCCCGATTTAAACAAGAAAACATGGAATAACTGTAAGATAGTTCTTATAAAAATGATTTCTGGCTCGAACATCCTCTTACTCAAAATACTTTGTGCAAATATGCACGCAAGTGTGTCCGTGAATTAGTGTTTCTTCACACCAAATAGAGGAAAAAAAGTGGGTTTTATAAGAAAAAATCAGATTTTCTTATAGTATTGTTCTGCTGATGGTATTTAAAGTAGTCCTCTGAACAGTCTGGACACGTTTGACTCGACTCATTGTAGTTCCTGTATGGTGTGCTCAAAAAATCAAACAGCATCACATCTTATGAATGTTGTTTCTCAGTAGAAAAATGTTTTCTAAGAGTGGAAAAGAGTATTGTGAGCTTTTCCATGTCCCATGTCCTCATTTCACCTCTTTCCAGTTTTTCCGGTGAGGCATTGGTCATTTCTCGATTCCTCAGAAATCTATAGAGCACTTCAAAGTAAATAGTGAGAGCAAAACTTCCTGAAGTCTTAATGTGGTAGCACTAAGATGTGATATAAACATTGCTACAGATTCCTAGTTGCCTGTTGGAAATGTGGTTTGTTTTTAGGGGAAAAAAGAAGAGATGTAAAAGTGAAGCTTCTTTAGCTGTTTTCATTTATTTTTCCCCTGTTCCATCTTTTAAATGTCACCCTGTCCTCCAGCTCTGTGTCCCCACTCACATGAGAGCAGGGATTTGCTGCATAAAGTGATGAAGCACTATCAGGTATGTATTTTTAGGAACTGTGTATGTCTGTGGGTGATATTTGTTCTATCAGATTTTATCAGAAAGGTTTAACTATCCAAACAGACAGGGACTTGGATTCTGAACATTCTCTGGTGACAGAGGGAGGAGGGAAATGTAGGTTGTTACGATAACCCTGGGGATGACAAAAGCATTTGTGTTCCTATAGCTCATCTTCAGCGTCAGGCTGTGGGATGGTATCTTTGCAGTGACTGCTGTCTTCACCCAGACCATCGTTTTCTCAGCGCAGAGAATATTTATGCTATTGAAAGTTACCAGTGTGAGATGATTTATCAGTTTACCCTTTGATTCTGTTTGGTTTTTCCCCCTCATGTAAACTCATACCCAACTCTGGTAAAAAGTCAAAAGGAGACTGAGGCGTGTGCTGAGTTTTCTGTATCTCCCTGCCTTACCTGCTTGATTGCATGAAGCAAAAAAGGTCATTAGAATGAAATGTTGGTGCGTGGAAGTGAGGCAGACACAACTGTCCCCCTGACAGGAACTGGTAGAGACTATTAGTTACCATTGTCTGTGTTCTAGTGACAGATAAGAGAGCTTGTCTTGGGGCTGTTTTCATGCTATGCTGAGAAATGGAGATAAGGACAGTAGGGTTGTGCTGTCCCAGATACCTGAGGCTCATTATCTAGAGCTCACCTCTGTCTTTGAACAGTCTTACATGAGCCATGGGAAACACACCAGAGGAAAGGTCCGTGCAGATTCCTCTCTGATACATCATTAGGTTAGTAAGCCATAAAAGCAAAACTAGGCCTGTAAAAGCTGACTGGACTAACTGCCCTCACCCAGGTTCTTTGCTCTGTGTGTGCACAGGTTAGAATAAAATGGGTTTTGCTCATTTGGCCTTGCTGACCAGGGTCAGTCCTCCCCGCTGCTGCTCTTTGGGACAGGTAGAGGGTTGTATGACACTTGAACATTTTCATTACACTCTAAGGAAAAGATCTTTCCCACTACCTGTGCACCTTGAGGGGTCAAGTATTTATTGTTAAGGACTTGAAGCTGTGTGCTTATAATCCATACTTTGTGAGAACTCACTTTCACTAACTGCAAGGCTGACTTTGGCCCCCTTTAAGACAATCTGGATGCCATTCGGTAATTAAGGCTTTCTGACTTTCAACAGTCACATCTTCTTGTGTGAAGTTGCTTATTAGTTCTGAGAGAAAATAAATGAGAACATGCATGACTACAAGAACTTAGAGGCCCCCATAAGAAAGCAGAGAAATTCTTTTTTCTGGAAAGTTAAGTTCTTCCTACTGAAACCAGCTCCCCTTTGTGGAAGCACTAGGTGCTGGTACAGCAGACCTCCAGCACATACTTAGGCTGTGGAGTAGTCTTGCTAGATCTCATAAACTGCAGCTGCCTAACTTCTTATCCTGGCCAAAGAATCTTGAGAAATGCCTCTCATTCTCTCTGCTTCAGAGTTTGCCTTGGAAACAAGGAAGAAATGTCAAAAATTTCTTCTCGCTGGCAGAGGAGAATGAGGGAGGTTTGGAATAAAGTGATAAAACCAAACCGGGAATAGTAATGGGAAAGCCTAAGAAAGAATGGATACAGAAATCATTGACTGGGGTTTTTTTTGGTGCATTTTCCCAGAAGAAGGGGAAATAGTTGGATGTAAGGTCCTTCCCTCAGTGATCAGGAGATGATTAGTAACCACTGGACAATCAAGTGTAAAGTTGCAAGTGAAGTCTTTGTGGGGTGTTTTGGGGCAAAGGAGGTTTGCTGCTCTTCAGAGCTGCTGCAGTGACCCTTCATTTCAAGGCATGGTATGTCATAATAACCAGGTAGGCTTCTCACTTGTGTGTATACATTTATATGAGAGCCTGTGTCTGAATTTCCTGAAATATTTTTGAGGCAAATATTTGGCTTAGACTGTGCTTTTGTTCATGGGAATCAGAAGATCTATACAATAAATTTGACTGATCTGAAATAATATTTACAAATGCCAATCCCTATGACGTTAATTTTTCTTACAGAGTACGGGAGTCCTAAGTGTGGGATATATTTGGACATTCGTGTTTCACTGTGTGGTTTGAGTATCTTTTGATACTTTGAGTATCTTTTCAACATATACAACTTCTTCTTAGTACTTAGTTTTGCATTTTTTCACCATATTTACATCCCATAACATGAGTTGGAGTCTAGGGAATGTTGAACTTGGCCTGTGGCTTTGATTCTTAAAGATTCGTTCTTCAGTTTTCCGTCACACAGCTCCTTACCTGAAGTGGGCTGCTGTGAGAAGGACTCGCGGTTTGTCGGGGGAGGTTCACTCTGCTGCTGCTGGCTGCAGTCGTTTCTGTTCAGTCCATGGTGTGAGGCACCGAGGAATCTGAACCTCTCGGTGAGTTTGAAACATGAGAGTCTGACATGGCAATATAAACATCCGTGAATTCCGTAGGCAGCAAGGAGTTTAGTGTGAGGGAGCAGCAATGGATAGTGCTGCAGTACGTGATTCCTCTTCCGTTAAACCTAACTCCTTGTGACTCATCATAAATCATTGATTAAACATAAAATGATCTTTCTCACATTGCAAGAAAAGCACAGAGATGTCCAATAAAAGTAACCAGAGGGGAATCTACTCAGTAGTTGCTTAACTGAAGGGTATTTCAGTTGTTTGTGAAAGTTCCCATAAGAATTTAATTACAAATTCCTGGTCAGAATGACGGTTTAATACTTCAGATACCAGAAATATCATCCACAAGTTTGATCAATTAAAGCAAGGAAGAGTACTGAAGGAAATAATCGAGAGCACTTTAATAGAAAGCTCTGAAGAAAGCAACTGGATTTCAATTTGCTTGTAGTGTGGCACATTCTTCCTTTTCCATCTCATAATTTGTATGATCATAGGAAGCACTCTGGGTAAGAAATATATTGCACACATGCAACCTTAATAATCGGTTATTTGAAAACTGAATCTTGCAATTCAGAAGAAGAAATCAAACAAAGTCTGAGTGTAGAATTCAGCCTTTGCTTTATGCTTTAGTTAAGAAGGATTTATTTTTACTTTGAGATCCTTTCACTACATACATTTAAATTGTGTTTGCACACATAATAATTGCTGTTATTGCTCAACAAATGTGGAAAAGATCATGACAAATGAAGAGGGGAAAATACTGCGTGTCGGTTCCATGCCCAAAGGAAACATTCCCCATTCTCCCCCACCTGACTCCCCCCTCCCAATTCTGTTTTAATGGTTGGGTTGAAGTTTTGAAGGTTCAACACCATCAGACAGTAACTTATCCTTAACATGAAAGGAATCCTCAGTAACTTTTATAAAGCAGCTGTCCCGATAGAAAAACATTCATGTCAAGTTTCTAATAATTTGATGATAGCAGAATGTTAGATAGATGTTCCTTCTTCATGTATCTCGTTAGCAGGCTCAAACCCCTTCGATAGGTGGGAAAGTCTAATTCCATGTTTTTCTCTCTTACTTTGTCGGTTACCAAATGGGACATGAACTGCCAGCGATGTTTTATGTTGTGTTTATGAACTATTTTATAAATATGGAATTTTACAGTAAAATAGGAATACAGAAGTCAAAGCCAGAGGAGAATGTTTGGCTGACCTTTTAAGAAATGTTTTTGATTGATTCAGTATAGGACAATGTAATCTATGCTTGGCTTTGGGGGCCTGGCCCTAACAGTGTTTGGGGGAGGGGGAAGAGGAAATTGTTGTTTTCCCTGGAAATGATGCAGCGGTATCCAAATTCCCTGCAGCTGGAGTTTGGGTTCGGTGCTTTGAAGTGGGATGAGACACTGCAGTAGATTGTTCCCCTCTCTGAGTTTCATGAATCACTGCAAGCTGCACGCTGTGCCATCTGCTAACAGTTTGAAGCCACCAAAACCTCATGCACAGCATGGTCTGGGTTGCTTCACAGAAGTCAGACCCAGGATACCAAAAATGGTAAAAGTTGTGACCACCCCAGAGGCAGCCAGGTGTCTCTGGAAGGGCTTTAATGCTCTGCAGGAACTGGACACTCTCCTGTCTTGAGGAGAAGCTGGCAATGCTTGGATACAGGATGACGCTGGAATTGAAACTACTTGAAGAGTTTATGAACAACTGAAAACAAAAAGCTGAAAAGTGGAGCTCAGAATGAACAAAGAGTGCTCAGACTGGAAAAACAAGAAAAGTGGCCTTTTCTATCACACAGACAACTGCTTGCCATCTTCTGCAGGAGTGGAAGGGACTTAAAATCCATGAGAAGGGGAAGAATTTATATAGTGCTAGAGCTACTTGTTTTTCATGTTAGATGGAACTCTGCTGAAGTAATATTCTTGCAGTATTTGCATCAGGATAATTGCACTGTACTTTCTGCTGTAGTTCCTTCCAAAACAAATGAGTACACCCAGATATACAAGATAAGCAAGAGATAAGCAAGTTAGATAGTCCTGCCCAAGAAAGTGTCCTGAGACTTCCCTTCTCAGAAATTTGGGGCAGGAATTGGAAAGTTTGTTATGAAGGTGGAAGAAACAGTTGAAAATATGCCTTGGTTGGATGGGAGAGCAGTAGAAGTGAAGAACCTGGGTTCTTTGTGTGCTTGGCTTTCTCTGCAGAGCTAAATTCAGTGACTTGTGTCTGCTGCGTGGTTTATTGCATACACAAACACAATGTGCAGGAAATAAAGTTTGTAGTTCTCAGCTGCTGTAAAGTGGTGATGACTGCACTCACAGCAGACACAGTGGGTACACTGTATGCCCCGGGTTCTCTTCCAGACAGCCTGGATTGACTGTGCTCATACCTTGGTAAATAGAATCCCCTGCTTTATGGCAAAAGGCTGACTCTAAAGACAGCGATCTGCAGTGTGATTAAGCCAAAGTCCAGAGCTGTGTTTGGATACAAAGGCTTGCTTTGTCCATAGAAAATCATTTTGAAGCCATGCCTTCATGTTCTATTTCCTCCCCAAAACCAAAAATAGTTGGTAGAAAAATTAAACGGTATGTCAGATGCATCAGCCACCTCCACTGGTGAGAGAAACTCGTGTGGACTAGCATTCTTTTTGACGTGAGCCATGTTAATTGGTTATGTTTTATGTGCTTCAATTAGTTTTGGACTGAAGTCTCACATATGTGAGGAGGCTTTTAATTGTGATGGTATCATGATCAACAGTGGAGCTTAAGAGCTTCATGGGTATTTTAGATGTTGTCAGGAGCTATTTGAAACTTCAGTGTATGAAGAATGCTTTTTTCCTAGAATTTGACTCATTCCTGGTTCTGAAAGTCTGTGCGTGTGAACAGTCCTACTAAAGTCAGATTTCTCACATAAATAGCTCATGTAGACATGTAGGAAGGCTCATGCCTGTGTGTATAACTTACATTTTTCATTAGACCCTGTCTCTGAGTAACTACTCACTGTATTTCTAAATAGTTTTCAAATGTGAGATCCTGGTGTCTTAACTGCAGAGGGTGAGAAATACCTCCAATGTTTTCTTTTGCACTGTAAGTAAAACTAAGTTCAGAACAGCTCTGAGAGAGTGATGAATTAAAAGTGAGATGTTTAATTTAGTCTGGGCTTCAGTTCATATTGTTCTTAGTCCATTATTTATAAGAGGTTTTATATTTTACTGTAAGCGCTTGGTGTTTGAGGTCACCATTTTTCTGCTAAACCATCTATTGAACAAATAAAAAGTCTTCTATGTACTGTTCCCATTCCTCATATTTATCTAAACTTATCTTTATTCTTTGTTTCTCTTGTCATTACTTTCCTGACCTTTTTTTCTTTTGGAGTATGGCCAAGCAAAATGTATCAATTTTATGAGTTCCCAATAGAAATGGGTTGAAGAAAAACAGTTGAGTAATATTTATAGGTGCAAAGACTACTTTAAAATTACAAAATATTGAACTAATCTGCTTTGCATTAAGGGCTAATTAATTCATCCAGTCCTAATGTATGCTTCTGTATTTTTGTTTCTTAGAGGGTAAAACATGCAGTAATGGGTTTTTAAACTCGAGGACCCCATTTCTCAGATGCCCTGTAGAACTGGGCATGTCAGGAGCCTGGGAGGATGAGCTTGCTGCAGGGAGACTTTTCCTTTCTGCCTCAGCCAGGCAGGGGGAGCACCAGGTCTGGATATTCTCCTGCAGTGGAGCCACTTTTGGTTTACAAGTGCCTTCAGAATACCCTGACCTCAGGGAATATTTTGTCCTAAAATCTGAGAAAACAGAGCATTAGAAAGCAGATAGATAGCATTAGATCATTTCTAGCTGTTTGCTGTTCATGTTTTCAGGCTGTACCTGCACATTCTGGCAACTGGCAACACTATAACTGTGATTCATTATGGTTAATTGGAGGGAAAATGCAGAAACTGGAGCCAGGAGAAATTGCTGCAGAAAGCTCTTTGGTGCTTACCGGTGGACAGTGTTTCTGGGCATTTACTGTGCTCTTATTCTCTGCCTTTATCTAGATTAAGGTACATCTCCCTCTCCTGTTATGCTACACCCAGTTACTGTAGGAAAAGGAGAGGATGTTTGCTTTCGTCTTTGGAGAATCCCTTGAGGAGGTTATGGAGCAGGTAAGCACCATCACTGCTCTCTTCCTCAGCACGTCTTTAAAAGAAAAGTGTTCATCCTGTTCTTGTTTGGAGAGGAAATTGTGGGATCGTGCTCACCAGGTGTGCTCTGGACCCTGCACACAATGTCACCCTTTGTGACACCACGCTGGGGGCTGGTTATAGACCACTTGTGGGAGTTTCCATCTTCTTGATGTGTTTTGGACACTGAGTTCCCCCCCCAGTGCTGTAGGAGCGAACATTTTGCTGGGGTGTAGAGACACCTGACGAAAAGGTACAGACATAATTCTCGGATTAAATCATGCAGCTGGATGCCACGAGTTTCTGTGAAAATCATTGCCCTCAGCCACTTTGTATATCTTCTTTGGTGATACATATTTCACATACTGTGCTGCTTTTGGACCTGTATCTCTGCACTGACAGAGTGGGGAGGATCAGGGCACACAGCAGGACTGGCTGTGGCTGAGGCAGGGACTACACTCAACTGCTGTTCAGTCCCTGCTTGATGTTTTCATGCCCAGGCTCCACAAAGCACTGCTGTAGCATGAGGAATTTGCCTGTTCTAGGCTAGAAGAGGCTGAGTGCTGTTTATAATTGCCTTCTAATTTACAGAGCATAACATAGTTTGGCTTTAAGCACACAGAGGAAAAAAATAGCTTTTTAATTGCAATTCAAGCAAATCGTAATGAGCAAGTTGCTGGCAATAGTCCTTCTGGTGTAGAGAAGTCTTATATGCACTGGTTTAGAGAGTGCATTAAATTAATCACAGGCTCCTAGAAGTTAATATTAACTCAATTTGACTGAAATCACCCGTGTATTTTACTTTTGGAAATTCATTAAATAAGGATGTCTGTGCTCATGTTCAGTTGCATCAATTGTCTTATGATCCGTTTTGTTTGCATCTTTTTCTTTCTACAAGTCCTTGACACCTACAAATTATCGAAGAGAGCAATCATGCCTGTAGTTAAAACACTGTCTAAGCCCTCAACAGGACTGAAAAAAACCTCTTGTAGCAGCATCCCGTTTTTGCCTCAAGACCTGCAACTAATCACTTTCTGGTTTTCTTCGGAGTTTTAATGCAATTTTCTCTTTTTTTATCTTTATTTTGTCGATTATTTATCACCTTCATGAGTAGACATTGCATTTTATGTTCTTAAATAGTTATGTCAGTGTATTTACAAAGATTAAAAAATCTGGCCTATAATTGTCAATATCAGTATCTTGGCAAGCAGTTTGGTGAAATAATTTTTTTCCTCATCAACCTTTAATTTGCATTTAAGACACTACATAAACATTGATATGATTTTGATATGTTGTCATTTATGAAAGGTTCTCCTCCCACCAAAAAAAGAAAAGGAAAGAAGTCTCGTGGCAAGATAAGATATCCACTGTCACAGAAAAGCATTATTGCTTGTCAGTCACTGCCTTGTTCCTCAACATCCATTCTGGGTTTGAACACCTCTATGTCCAAGTAACACCAGCACCTTTCATTATTCCACAGCTGTTTTGAACAGAATAATGTTCAAGTGCAATAATCCTATTTGCATTGGTATGCACAGCTCACATGGTGTTTCCCTCGTTTTCTCTCCAAAATAACATTCCTTTTGTAAAGTTTAGTCCTGGATATGGAGAAATACAAAGGTTTCAAGTGCCATTCACAGACTTCAAACTAACATCTGCCCTAGAGCTCTTGAATAATTGGAAATGGAGCTTAGCTGTGAGTGCTTGAGTTATGGATGTTGTTGCTGAAGTGGAGGGTTTAGCTCACTCAATCCTTAGTGCATCTGCCAAAAAACTGTTATGACAACTTCCAATTTTTATTTCATTTCAGCAGGAAAGGAATTACCTGAGCTGTGAACCTGTGAAACACTTTGATTCAGAAATACCAGTGAGCCCCTTTCTGAAAAGACTGGAAAATTCTATTTTGTAAAGTTTAATCTGAATAGGTACATGCAAAAGGAGTCCTTTCTAGCTGATAGTGCAGTGGAGCCTCTGAAAGGCTCCGGTTAAAGCCTAATGGATACAAAAGGTGTGGTATAAAGCAAAAGAAGTTAACAATAGAGTGCAAGAATCTTGGATGGCACCAATGAGTTTATCCCCTCTGCACGCAGTGATGTGAAATCGGTCTGCAGCAGCACCGGTTCCCACGTGTTTATGTAATTGTGGGAATAAAATCTAATGAAGCTCCTGAAAGCAAAATTTTACCTTTTGTTATTCATTTTTGTTTCCTCCCATTGCCATTATGGGTCAACAAATTCAGACAGAGCAAGAGCAGAAGCAGTTCTGGTGTGAATATTAGCATTGCATATTAGTACTGAATATGTGAAATATAGGAGTGGGAATATATTCCTATTGTATATGTAGGTGTGAGTGATTTTTTTTTAAACCAGTTTTGGCTGTTACATGTGCTTGCATGTCAACATTAGTTTGTGTAAATCAAACCTCAGGTTCATAAAAACAATGACAAAACCGCAAAGGGATGTTCCCTCCTCTGTTTCTAATCTTAATTTTGATCTTAAAAAATTCCTGAAAGTTAAAATTCAAATATTTTAATTATTGTGTCAGAAAGAAGAAAGAAACAACAGAGCGAGTGATCTGTAGCCTCTTTCTTTCATCCCAAACTTTGTCTAAAAACCTGAAGGTTTTCTCACAGTATTGCCAAGTTACCCTACTTCAAAGGGGTGTCCAGGACTTATAGTATTTGTTCCCTGGAAACCCAGGCTGTGTCTCTTTTCTTTTTAATGCTGCCTTCATTCAGTTGCTGAGGATCTTCTCTATTTATACAGTGCATGTTAGATAAAGAATCTATGTGCTTATTTTAGATATACCTCCCATTGTGTTACAACTTGATTACTTTTGCTAAGTACTGCTAGAGCAGAACCTCAAAAGCAGTCAGTGTCTTACCCTTCTTCTTCTAATGAGCTGTTGTTAAAAACTGCATTTAATCTAAATATCCCTGCTCAGCCCGCTGTTCCAGAGTTGTCCATAACAGGACATGTTTTTCCAGCTCTTTATTTTAAAAGGGAATGTTTTCTGTTAAATCCCTTGCATGCGACTCCCGGCACTGGGACCTGAAGCAAATGTTTGTCTCCTGTGTCATAAGAGGGGCTGGCTCGTGGGAGAAAGCAAACCCCAGCAAAGAGAGGTGTACACATCCTGCAGGAGTAACCGTAACCTGTTCTTGTCTTTGTCCTACTGTCAGAAGGACGTAAAGCTGTACAAAGAGGGCCTGCACAGATTCTGACATAGATACATTCATCACTTGCAATGTGGGTGTTGGAACTTTTGTCCCCTGGCCCAAAACTTACTCTACTGAATTTCACAGAACTGAGTAAATTGGCTGAATTCAACAACTCCTGGAAAATCAGGTAGAGCATCTTTTTGTGCACGGGGGCAGGAAACACCTTTAGGAGTTGCTGCCTTTTCCTTTCTGCAGTATTGCACCCAGGGCATCTCTGGGACATGCAGACCTTGCTGTCGGCAGAAGTGGTGTTGTGACTGCAAACCAAGGGGAGAACAAATCCTGGCACAAATAATAATGGCTCTGGCTCTGCAGGGGCTGGAGCTGAGCGGGGTTTTGTCCTCGGCTGTGGTTTCAGGCCTTCCCTTGACGCCTCAGACACTCAGTGTTTGAAACAGAGCCCTGCAGGTTGGGTTTGGCAGCCAGGGCTTTCCAGGGCCCTGCTGCCAGCCCGCAGGAGAGCAGCTCCCCAGCTTTCTTGGCCACTCTGAGCAGCTCTGCAGCTCTCTGCCTGTGCTTTCCGACACAGCCCCAGCGTGCTGGCAGCGGGGTGGCTGCGTTTATCCCCAGACTCCTCTCGGGAAATGGCCCAGCTAATTTTAGAAGCAAAAACAGTCAAAAGAGGCCCATTTCCAATGCAGCCAGAGCACCTCCCCTCTAATCAGCGCTGAAATCTGATTGATGCTAAAGTCTTTCCTTAGCAGAATGTTTATTGCTCCTGAAGGGGGTGGGGAGGAAAACAACACGAGATCTTTTACGAGGCAGACATAAGTGAACAGAAGCTCTTTAAATATGAACTTGTGGGAACTGGGGGATTGATGCAATACATCACGGGGACAGAAGGGCCAGACGACAGCTTTCTGAGTACATGGCATAATATCAGATAGGGAGAAAAGAAACTATGGTACTTTTTGCCTGACACGACCTGAGGAAAATTACTGGCTGTTGTGCGGCTCTTGCATGGTTGTCTCAGGCATATCATGTTCTGTAGTGATTAAAATACAACTTCTGGTGACAGCAGGAACCCGAATGCCCTTCTGAATTGTGTGCAAAGTGCGACAGTTGTTCCTTCAGCCCGGGTCATGTTTCAGAATATGCTTCAGCAACTGCTTTTTATTGCATTTGATTCCTATATCGTTGTTCTGAATGAAAACACAGGAAGCACAAGGTCTTGCGGCAATATTTTGTTTATAAGGGGAAAGGCCACCGCTTGTCAGGGTCTGTGGGTGTTGTATGGATTCACACCCTGCCAGGAAGGTGGGGAAGACAAAATCAAAAGCAGCACATTTTTGAATCTTTCATCTAAACTCTGCAGCACAAATTGAATTTTTTTCAGTGAACAGCTGCAGGCGAATACATTTTGCTCCAGGAGTAGAACTAGTGCTATTTTCATTATTTTCCTGGCAGGACTACCAGTGAAGACTCTTCTCTTCCTTGCTGACTACAGGAGCCTGGGGCATGAAGAAATTCTTAAAGAGAGGGAGTCTTTCATCCATTTTCTGGAGTCTGCTCCTCAATAGACCTTTACCATGTTCTTTTTCACACAGGTTGGGGTGGTTTTGCACTGAGTGTTTCATCTTATTTGAGTCTTACATAACTATTACTAGACTTGAAAATGTTATTGAGCTGCAGGCATGAGAAACAGACTTTAACCTAAATAGAGTGGGCCTGAAACTGATGTATTTGTGCCTGGCTTTAAACACTCACATTTTGGGCTGAATATTATAGCCTGAGTTAAAAGGTGCTGCATTATTTGGAACTGTAAGTACATTTCTCCTCTGGTTGCTACCCGTGAAAGAACCAATTCCCTCTTATTTTTGGTAGGATGATAGTTCCTGGTCTTCCCTGTAGCCTCAGAAAAAGAGCAATTTTTCTCCGTACGAAATATCTGCCATAAACCCAGTGCCATTCTAGAACATTTTGTTACAGCTGATTGTGCCTCAGATGTCATCTTTGGGAAGAGTTTTTTTGTCTCTTCAGTCCTTGCCAGAATGAATGCTGATGAGTGATTTCTTGCGTGATTTAAGTGCTCGGAGCACAGCTGATAAGAGCGGCAGCCGTCGTGTAACGTACAACTTGTTACAACTCCCAGCTCCACTGGGCTTTACCAAGCTCTTGCCACAAATTTTAGTGGGAACAGAGGAGCCTGTGCTGAAGGCTTTTGACAAGTCCAACCAGGAACAATTTCTGAGAACCGTAGGAGCTTTTTGAGGATGTATGTAAAGATCCAACGTGAGGCACAGAAGTGAGAGCCCTAAGGCAAGGAAACTGCTCCATTGTTTGTGCTCTTAAAATTACTCTAGGGCTCAAGCCACTTCTGAGCCAAAAACAATCAGATATTAGACCTCTGTGAACTTGTGGATGTCAGAACTATTTTGAGAATTTGGAATACTTCATCGTAACCACATATTTAGCCAAGATATGATGTGTGGCCCCAATTCAAAGAAATTGTAAATACTGCTGTTTATCCAAATTATTGTTCCCTTGCTATGTCTAAACTTCAAAGAAAAACAGTTTCTTAATAGTTTGTATGCTGCTATAAATAATATTTCTCTTTATTGCATACTGAGAAAAGAATAGCATTCCATGAGTCATGCTTACTGTGGGGTCTGTGGACAAAGCTCTCAAGGTTTTATGAGCTTCTAAAATGTGCAAAAGCCTTAAGGTTCAACAGTCTTGCTTCTTCCAGCAATAAATTAAAGGCAGATTCTTAAAATAGTTTGACATGAACCTGCTTTAAGAAACACCTTGGTACTAAGTTACTCTCAGATTCAAGCAGAGGAAAGCAAAACCTCCTCCTTATGGGTCAGATGAAGGGAAATCTTTGTCCAGAGATTTCCTGGGTTTGCTTGGTGTTATTATTCAATGAGGTGGAGGTAACGTGTTCACTGAATGCTGTAATGCATAACAGGGGGGTTTTCATTATTTACTTGAAATGGAACTTGCTTAAGAGAAGTGACATTCGGCCATCATTTATTGCAAGTGATAAAAATCCTGTTCTGTTACAGCTCTAATCCTGTTGAAGTCCATGGCAGCAGAGAGAAAAATTCGACCCTCCTTATTATAATTTACAACTTTGAGCCAAATTGTCAGCTAAGCTGTCTCAATACCATCTTGATCATTTTGATGTCTCCTTGTATGAGAATAGCTGTATGTGGAAATTCAGGACTGTAACTTTGGTAAAATGACAAAACCAAAACCTGAAAAGACTGTGGTTTTGAGGTGTGCAGTTCCTTGCCTACAGAATTATCTTCTGCGAGTAAGTACCTTGGAGTGGCCTGAGAGAGCACAGCTGCAGATTTTTGCTGTCCTGTGTAAGTATCAAAAGACGTGAGGTTCAGTGGATGCATCTCGATGTTTTACCAGGCCTGGCTTAGCTGGAAGGCTCGTGGCAGTATTGTTCATTTTGTCTGAACAACAGCTGGAATAATAAACCAGCCTCTGTGACTGAGCACAGCTTTATCTCCTGTACCCATCTGATAGGAGAGAGAAGCAATCAGAGGCACAGTAAGGACGGGATCGCCAGGAAGTGACTGAATAAGGTTCTTTGAAGAAATTTCCTGTGTCTTTAGAGACTTCATCCAGAAATCTCTCTCCATTTTGCAATGGCTCTGAGGGGAGCATATGATACACTGAAAGACACTGAATAATCTTCTGACTGACCAAATCTATTCCATAACATTGTCAGAGAGCCCAGTAAATCCATATGGGAATCATTTCCATTTGTGTGCAAAAGCAAATATAACTGACCTTTTAATACACTTCTGCAGACAGTCACGTCTGTGAACTTTGCATCCGCAGAGATTGCATTCAGATTGCCTCAAAAGCTATGCCCAAACTTAGAAGATGAAATGAAACTCTGAAGTTTAACTTTTTTTCACCCTTCAGAGAATGAGGCTCTCTTGAAAAGCCTTGGTTTGCTGATTTATCCCCAGCTTTGGAGCAGAAGTTTCTTCTCCCCGCTATGCTTCCAGTTCCTGCTTTGCCAACTTGTACTAATCTCTCGTTCCTTTCCATTTGGAGATTAGAGAGAATGATGCTATATTGCTGTAGAATAGATTTTGGATTTGTCTTTCATCAGACTTTTAGAGGTGAAAGTAATTGGTCCTGTATGATACACTCAGTAAGAAAATGCAAGATTTGAGATTTCTAGGCGAGAGCCCTGAGATGAGGGATTGTGCTACCAATCTTTCAGGAACTATTTAAACACAGTAAACACCATGAAAATGGATTGCTGCAAAGGAGCTGCAGTATTTCAGAAGCTCCATGCCTGCAAGGGGAGCAGCTCTTGCACCCTTTCCCCTCTCTGCTTTTGCAGCATTTACAATAGTTTTTGTGAGAGTTCATGAAGACTCTTCCTGCTGTGCTCTTTTTACTGTCTCTAAGTATGATTTTGCTCTACATACTTGACAAATGTCAGATGAACTATAGGGAAGTATTTGATCACATGGGAAATCTGCTCTAAGGGCTGGTGGTTTTTTGCTTAGCTGCATTGTTAGGTCCATGAAAGAGCAAGATACTCAAGCACAGACCTCTTCAACGTACAGCCTGTTTCCAAACAGTGAGTGGCTGCTTCCTTGGTACCTCACCTAACACACAACTGTCCGTATTTATAGGGGCTTTCAGTCTCTCATGGGGTACAAACAGCATTTCTGTGCAAGGGATCAGGATTTTCCACCAGCAAGAAGTCTAAAGCTTTTCATTGTTGTGGAGTGGGACATACTGGCAGCAACTAAAGCCAGGGCTGGAACAGCAAACAAAGGTTGATTTTGTCCATTTTTCACAGGCATGCATCCAAACCAAACCGTTTCAGGTTCAGGATGAACATGCTGGTTGGAATAGCTGAACACAGACACAGAGATGCTACTTAAGGAAAAGATGAAGTAATGATGAAATCACTTTTCAGTGTCTGTCCTTCTCTAAGAGACACACTTGTCCCTGTAAAAATTCAGATTAACCTCAGAAGAAGACAAATATAAATATTAGCATGCCTTGAGTAACCAACCCAATCCCTGGGATCCATAAAAGGAAAACAAGGATTTTTTTTTTAATTTACCTATTAAATTCTTGTGAATATTATTCAAATATTAAATACATACAGTGGTGGGATATACTGGAATCTTGAATTGTCAAATTTAAATCTAGGAAACATTAAATGATCAACAATTTCTCAGCATACTCTCCTAAATAAGTCTGAAGGGTTAGTGATGATCTCTTTGGTAAACTTCTCTTCCACATTGTGGGATATTTATCAATTAACTAATTTATTAGAGATTGTTGGTCAGTGGTTATTTTAAGGGCTGCTAAGACCATCCGCTGTGCTGACTTAGAAGAGCTTTAGCACTTTGGAAGTTATGACTTCAGAAGTGAATGCTGTGGGTTCTCTTTAAGGTCAATAACTAAAACCTGTATATATTTCTGGGGACCAAAACAGGGGCTGTTTGCTTTTCACTGAAACTAACACAAATGTCATGGGTTTGTATGAAATGCAGGTTTCTATTTCTTTTGGTCACATGATGTACCACCTCTGGATAAAGAAATGTGGAAAAAAGTCCACCTCTATAGTTTTCAGATTTCATATTGTATACATGAAACCAGTGTGAAAGTTAACCCTGCAGCAGAGCAAAAGGGATTGTATTACAAAATCTTTTCTCAGACAGGATATGGTTTCTGACCGAAATTTGTATGATGAGGTCGAATGGACCTTTCAGTTGGTTGAGGTATTTTTGTTTCTTGCCTGGAGGAGAACAGAGGGAGGAGCAGATGCAAGGGAGAACTAAGACAAGAATTTGTCAGTATATTTAAAGAGCTCAGTCATAGAAATCAAGAGCATCTTGTCCTGGTTTTTCAGTCGGAAGATGAGGATAAAATATGGAATCACTGGGGTTAGAACAGAGCAAGGGCAAGGGAAGCCAAACCCCTTGTCAGCAAGTACGTTTCCAAATACAGAATAATTTAATTGTCTTTCCTTCTTGGGCCTGTTTTCTAGATTTAAAAATAGCTGAGATTACTCTTTAATCAACTCTTGCAAATTATGATCTGGCAGTGACCTGTGATGAGCATCCTGCACGTCTGTGCTGTTTGGGTGGTCACAGATTTATGGGTTTTCCTGAATGCCTCCTGGGCAGCTGGGAGGAAGGCCACTGTTCTTTCTGGCACACAAATGAATGCCAGTTGTGGTAGTGACAAAACCGAAACTTGGATCGTGCCCTTTACCTCCTCTCTCAGCTCATGTCTAAAATACAGGGAAATACCACAATATGCTGAACTCATTTTATTAAAATGTTTCAAACTGATGTTTAGCAAACTCTGAGGTTTAGACCATGCTGGTCTAGAAGGTGCTGTTCTCCACTGCTTTTTGGGGGAAAATGCCCACTAATTCGCAAGCTTTTTTAAAGAGTTGCTAGTTGATCCAAAAGAATTCTGCCTACCTTTTTAGATTACTGTATTCATATATGTGATAATATTTAATGCTCCTCCTATTTATACTCTCCTTAAGCTTTTTTAAAATGTAATTAAATGAATTGTTGTTTCTCTAGCTGTTTAAAAAATAAAGAAATCATTTCTTGCTTACAGTCATTAGCATATTTATGTAATTGGACCAAATCTTAATTGAATGTATATCTGTGTCATTCTACTAATTTCAGTGAAAAAAAAACTCATTAGAACTTGTAAGTGAACTGAAACTCTGCTGATTAAAAGCAGCTGATGACCTACAAGCAATAGAAATGCCATTATACTTGTTTATAATGTCCTCTGAAATGGAATAAGAAACTAAATGAGAAAATGTCTGGAGGGAGGAAAATATTGCATTATCTCTGCATATTGTATTGTCATCTTCAAAAATGACTCTGAAGGAAGAATGACTCATTTTGGAAAGCAGAGAATGTAATGAAATATCCATGAAAGGTCTGAAAATTGGATGGTTGCAGTGACTACTATAAACACGTTTCCATAAGCTAAATAAGGGATTGCGGTGAAATGTCCAGGTGCTGATTTGGGCAAGTAATTAAATGTGTTGGGGGATGGGGTTGTAGGAGTTTGAACTACTGGGACACTTAAGAATTTTTAAGTCATAACAAGTATTACAGTGTGGTCCTTATTTTGGCTACCGCTGCCCCTCCTGCCTCTCTTCTTTCTCGTGTCATCTTGTTTGCAACTTTTCCTTGTGCATTGCAGAGCAATAGAAATGTCTGCACCTATTGTACCTTGGTGCTTGATTAAAGCAAATTAAACCAGAGGGGGAGTGATCTGGGCAGTCAGAACAATGCTTTTATAATCTGGTAAAATATTCTCAGGAAGAGAAAAGGTAATCCCTGCGAAATGACTGTTTCTAAAAATAGGAACAACTTATTAGACTCGACTGGTTCTTCTCAAAGATGAGCTGGTCATGGAGCTCATCCATCATTTCCATCAACATCATGGCAACAGGAGTTGTGGAAAGAAATGCTCAATTACAAGTTTTCTGATCTTGCCCTGTGGCTTTGTGCCAGTAACCCTGCTATTAGATAAGGTTTTTCTTCAGCCCTGGTCTTTCTGACTCTGACATGCAGTGAGAGGGACACTTGTAAACACTGATGAGAAAAACAGCAGTGTCCCACTCATATGAGTATTAGTTACTGCACAAAATACTTTATGGGACTGCTAAGTTTTCTTTTCTCTCCCTCAGCTTGAAAAGTTCTGATATTTCTTGGTCTCTATTGTTCCCTACTATTTATAACCTGTAGCTACCCAGATCAGCTCACTGTGGCTCCCTTGCTACTTTAGAAGAATGTTATTGTTGTCTTTCTGTCTAAAATTACTCTAGTGTGCTTTATCTTCTCAGTTTCCTTGTATTATTCTCCCTCAGATCATTGTTCTTGATGCTATTTCTAAAAGTAATGTATTGATTTCCTGTCTCTCTCCTTGTGTTTTGATTACTAAGATGATAAATAAGATCGTCTGTCATTTATTACCTATACTGTGTCTCTCTTACAAGAAAATTGCTACCCCAAATTTAAGAGCCGAATCACACGTGTAATGACTCCAGAACAGCCATCAAACACCTCTGTGTTCTTTGTTTTGTTACTTCATTTCCAAGGTGCTGGTAACAAAGGACTATTTGTTTTCCAGGAAGAGCAAGATGATGGTTTGTATTTACCTCTCTGAAACCAGCATCCACTCAGTGTCTGTCAGAGTAACAGCTTCGAAAAAGAGGCTGCTGTAACAAAAATATTCATCTTATTTAATTTGCTTTAGCCTGTACATCAGATATGTGCCAAGCCTGAAAGTTTCAGGTCCATAAGTATGCTATTCTTTACCATTCCAGTTTCAGAGTAAAACGATTCAAAGTGAAAAGTCAACTGCAGCTCCTGAGTTCATGAGGTTTAAAGTCTTTAAGCTTATGAAACCAACGTTGTTTTCCTACACAGAACCCTAAGCCAGCCTAGGTGTCCTGAGTCTGGTAAACTGTCACATGTTTGGATTTAAAAGGAAATAATTTGCACTTTTGCTTGCTTAGAGCCAACTCTGGGTTGGTGAGAGCTCACACAGCTCTGCTGCTGGGGGAGCCTCGTGCCTCAGGGCAATGCCCTCACTGCGATGTATAAACCTTGTCTTTGACTCCAACTGATTATCTCGTTTTTCTGATTCTGCTGATGTGCTGCAGTTAAATTTCCCCAGAGAAAGGCAGCCAAGGCTTGCCCTGCAGAACTGTCTGGTCCATGGCGACATTGGAGGGGAAAGGGGCACGTGAGCAACTGAAGGCCTGTATGAATCTGGGGAGGTGGAAAGAAATGGAGCTATGAAAAAGAAAACTGAGTGAAGGGCATGGACCACAAGAGTGAGGGAGGGGGACATATCTCCCTGTGAGCTTGGTATCCCAAAGACTCCTGCTGGAGGAAGAGGCTGGAGCACCCACACCCTGTCTGAAGGGCAGCGTGGGCAGTGCTGAACTTCAGTGCAGCTAAAGCCCCGCTTAAGGATGTCATCTAAAGAATCAAAACAAAAGCTAACCCAGCCCACGTGTTGGAACATGGCTGGATACCACTGACTTGAGTGGAATTTCACTCCAGCAGAGGCTTACTCCAGTCATGGTCCTATATTCGGAAAGATAAACACGAATGTATGCTTACATCCTGAATGCAAGTTATTCAAGGGAGATAAGGCAAGAGAAAGTAAATAGAAGTAATTCTATAGACCAGGATGCCAGCTGACCTCCTGTTTGGTCAGCTCACTTCCCAGTGTTTGCTCTGCTGAAAGGAAAACTTGAGTATTTCTTTGTAATGTTTGTGAATGGATTGGCGTGTTCATCTTTACGCTTCTCTGTCTCAGCACTGCAAACAAGATAAGGAGTGATTAACGCACCCTGCTGACTCCGTGGGCACGCTGAGCAACACCCCAGCCAGGAGCAGGGCCAGAGCAAGATGCTTGATGTGCACAGTGTGTGGAGCTGAGGATGTTTACCCAGCCATAAAGAGAACAGGTGTGTGTGTGTGTGACTCCATAGAAAACCCAATATCCTGTTTATCAAAGGAAGTCCCTTGGTTTTTCATGGAACCGGTCGTCCTTGCATTTGCATCTTTGGACAAGAGAAATAAGAAGCAAAAGTAAAAATAGCTGCAGTATTTGACTTTCTTCCTGAAAGCTGCTTTGCATGGAGGGTGGTCGAAAGGCTGGGCTCAGACAGAGAGATGTAATTGTGCGGTCAGGGCCCGGGTGGGAGCTCTGCTTTATCTCTGAACAATAGAATAATTTCCATCTGCTTGGCTGGAGCAGAAACCTTCTCTATTTCTGACAATACTCGGTGTAGTATTGACACTAAAATGACAATTTTCCATTGTTTTTTTGACCCTCGGATAACTTGGTTTATGGGCAAAAATTTACTACCTGCGTGCTTTGTATTTAATGGAACTGGCATTCTGCCACAAATTGGCTTTTGTGCTGAGTTTTCTTCAGGAGAAGGAAGCTGCAAGACAATGGCTGAATGCAGACAGCTTCATTCATTTCTAGTAAAGCCTTGCTGAGTGGCACCGAAGGCTGATGTGCTGGCCACTGGAGATGGAGGCTGTGGAGTTATCTCTTCACATCAGCGGTTTCCAGATCCATAATACAGACGGAAGCCTTTGTCACTTTTAGGCTACTGAAAGTCATCTCAGGATCCCAAGAGTCAAAGAGCATTTTTTTCCACCTTGTGTATCATGGCAAACAATAAATATTCCAAAAGGCCCTGCCGGGGCTGTAGCAACAGCAACGCAGAGGCTGTGATGCACATGTAGAGCTTTGCAAATGGTTTTATTCATGGGGCTCAGGGTGGAATAAAGCCACGTTCCCTCTTGCTCAAGAGGGCTCGGAGTGGAGATTTCTCCAAGAAGAAGGAGCATGGTTGGGCAGTGGCTTTGCAGAGAGAAAATTTGCAGGTTGAAGTTAGTTCAGCCATAGAGCACTTACCAAAACCAAAACTTCCTTTAAGGGAAAAGAAAAACCCGAAACCAAAATGTCGTAATTTTGTTAGTTTTAGGCATGTGCTACTATTCCCTATGAGGACCCTGGTAGCTTTTTTTGCCAAATAATGGCAATAGTAAAGTATCTTTAGTAACAAATTACACACTTTTATATATGCTGCAAAGCTATTTGAGCAAAATGCAACCCCTGACATCTTTGAAATGCCTTCTTCTAGAAATACAAGCCAATGCCTTTTTATAGCAGCCTCCTGACAAGGATAATTTATGTATTCTACAGTATAGAAAGTCCTGGAGGCAGTGCTATTTTTAGCTGTGTAACCTTTAAGCATATTCAACTATATGCTAGTAAATTGGATTTTAACAGGTGAATGACTTAATATAGCAACGCAGATGAATTACAGATGTGGACAATGTCTGTCCAGATCTCTGTTTTTTCCTGGCTCTGAATTATTCATCTGGGATGGCCAGAAGCCAGCTACGGGGATTATTGATAAAACTGAGTTAAGAATAGATTAGAACATTTCTCTTGTGCAGTATAATGTTTCTCTGTTGACTGCGTTATTTTCCATCTTCCATTAAGCACTGCAAGCCAGACTTTTTTAACCCAATTTTAAACTATTCATGTTCCATATACGTAATACTATTATAAATGCTTGAGTTCCTTGTTTGTAGGGTAAGGGCTGTTCTTTTAAAAGACATTATGTTGTAAATAAGAAGACAAATATCTCAGTATTTTGCTTAGGCATGGATTTTCTGGAGAAGTAAAACTTTTCTTCTGAAGTCTTGCCAGCTGTCAGAGCTGGGTGGCTGAAATGTGCAATACCTTTTCATTTTAGTTGGTGGTGCCAGTGCCATTCTCCTGTGACTGTCAAAGTGTTGGCCCAGCTGTGTTTTTTAATGTTTTTTCTTGTTCTCTGACACTTTTTTCACTATTGCTCTTTATTTTTAATAAATCTAGATTACTGAGAAGATTAAAGTCTTTGGCCTGTACCAAAAGATGAAGAGATGGAGGTACATATGGGGAATTAATTTGAAACATGATAGTGGAAAAAGCATCATTCCTTCTAAAACACAAAAATAAATGAGGTTTACTCTGCAGCTGTGCAATGTAGCTCTAATAGCTATGAAAAGTAAGTGAGGACTGTACAGGGGTGTAATAAATGTGAAGTGACTCTATCCCTATGAAGACCATAAGGGCATTTTCCTACATTAGCATAGTGCTGTGTTGCATTTGAAATTCATTTGAGGCTAAAAAAGAAAAAGAAAAAAAAAAAAGAAAAAAAGTTTCACTAATGAGGAAGCAAAAAGGTATAGAAAGAGAGTCCAAAATCCTGAGGTTTCTTTTGGAATTGAAGTATTTTAGTCTTTGGTCACCTTTCTCATCTGTGTTGTGGTGAATAGCTGTAAGGAAGGAGTGGTAAAAATAGGAACATTGAATGATTCTGGTGTTCTGGGAAATGTGGAGAAAGGACAGCAGGCAATAAACAGGTGAGCACTAGAAATTAAAGATTCAACTCTAAACTGAGGTTGCCTTTTTGTGTCATCAGTGTAAATTTCTTTAGTCTTCTTCCCCAGTGTGTAATGAGGATCTATTTCTCATATAGATTGTCAGAATTATTTTATTTATTTCCGTGAACACTTTTCTCAGTCCCAAGATGAAAGTTTCCTGTTGTGTTCTACATTTACATGTGACTTTTAACTGTAAAACAAACCAAAATTCATCAACTTTGCTGGTAATTTTAGGGAAAGTTCCTAAACTTCTTTTCTAGCATCCTTCTGGCTCCTGATCTTTCTCCAGCTCTAGATTTCTAGGGTATTGCATATGCATGTTGGGTAACTTGGTCATGTAAGAGTTTGTCTTTAGATGAGTGGAAGCTGAGGTACAGGTTGGATTTATGAAGGTACTGTTTTTAAAATGTCCAGCCACCTTATTTTTATTGCTCCTGGCTTTGCATTGGTGTGTAACTGGGACAACTGGAAATACTGAACAGTGGTGGTGCCTCTCACTGAAATGTCACTGCCATTGCAGTCCTTATTTAAATAATAATGACTTCAAGAAAAGGAGGTTTAGTAAGAACAGCCAGTGGGATTTCTGTGGGAAATGGAAGCTGAATGACAAAATGATCAAATGTGCATAACGTTTGTAGAGGTCGTGCAATAAATTATCAGAGTTAACAAAATGTAACCACAGAAACAGAAGAAAGTTGGAAGCAGAAGATAGCTCCAGTGTGGTTTAAAGCTGATACTGTCTCTCAGATGATTTTCTCTTTCCATTTGCTAACTTATGATACAGAACCATATCATTGGTCATTTGAGGTTTTTAAGATTACTGTTTTTATTCCACTAAGTCTCGCTATTTGTTATATTCCCTTGTTATTCTTCATGTTCCTGCCAGGGTGTATCTTGATGGTCAGGATGAAATTTTTAGGTGTTCAGTGTTGTTTACTGTCTGGCCATTGCAACAGCTTGTTTTGCTGCCTTTCCTTCATCCCTGCCCTACCTCTTCCTTCCTCTGCCCTTTCCTCTGCTCACTCTTGGCTGGGCAGTCCTGCCCCATCCTTGAACGAGTTCTGAGCCATAACTGAGCTAATTTATCTTTCTAACAAAATATAAAATACAGTAAAACCTTTTTTCTGGATCATTTTCTGGTCTTAAAACGAGTTAAAACAGAAGGGCCTGACAAGTGCTGGAGCCCAGCTGGGCAAGCTGGCTGAGAGCAGGGGGAGGGCTGGAAAATGATGGTCTGTGGAGAGGGAGGGATTCATCAGTTCTGTCACGACAGCCAAGCCCTCCTGGCATCGTGGCTGTTTGCATTTGCTCTGCTGAGGAATATGTTCAGTGCAGGTAGCTTGCGGGGGGCAGGAGCCCCAAGAGGCCATGAATTCCTGACCATTTGGATATAAAAGGGCCTGGGGACCTGTGGCACAGCCAGGTGAGGGACACTTGGGGACACAAGGAGCTAATGGCCTCAGACTTTCCCTCACGTGGATTGTGAGGGTATGAAAGCCCAAGGTCTCCTTTGCTCGGGGTCCCTGCTCAGAGATGTCAGCTTGAACTGTTGATTTCTCATTTAGCTGTTGCACCAAAATTAAATTACTTTAAGGATCGGGATGTCTGAGGCTCTGCTATGGGGCCAAGCCAGTGAGGAAACCTGGTGTGGCTGTGTGAGTGTGGGAGGTGTAGCTGGGGAGGGACCCTGGTCCCAGCCCGGGTGGTGCAGGTGTGACTGCCAGAGTGGCTTGTGGGTAGTCCAACAGAGAAGTTTCCTTAACAGGAACCTGTCCAAAACACACTAGTTGGGTGAAAATGTAAGGTTCAGAGAGCCCATGTCAGGATGAATGAGCCAGAGCCAGAAGCAAGCCCTGTGGGGCACAGTGGAAATCACTTGCCCGGTTAACCTTGGCTCTGTTGTTTCTTTTCCCCCTGTAGGAATTTTCTCTTCCTGGACTTTGCATTGTGTTTCCCTGAAAGGTTTGAGTCTCCCTCATGGAAATTATGCAAATGTCACTGTGCGCACGTAAAAAATCTGACAATGGCACAAGAAGTACAGGACTAAAAAAAGGTTTTGTTAAAAAAAAAAAAAGTCTATGTAGCAATGAGAGACCTAATCTCCCGTTACATATTTAAATTATTAGGAGATAATTCTGTTTATCAATCTGCCAAAGTCTCTTTTCAGAAATGAACTATACATTTTAAAAGGAAATGTGTGTACAAATTTAGTGACAATGATGAAGTAAAAAACCCTGGGATGTAAAAGCAGATTCATTTGCTGCCCCAGATCTTTAACAAATGGAGGAGTTCAGTTCATGCTGCAAAACAAGCTGACCTTCTAGCAGGGGCCAGGCATGAAGCTTTTTGCCAAAGGTGAATGGTTTGGAAAACTGAGCGTGTGTGAAAAGGGAAACAGTGGAAACTATTCCGCGCTTGGAGCGCGCCTGGGCTCTGGAAAGCAGCTCTGTAAAAATGTCAGCCTCTGACTGAGGAGGGCTGTTTGCTACGTGTAGCGGCAGCCCGAGCCTGTGCCCTGGTTCGTGTCCTGCGTGCAGGCTGGGCGCTCACCGCGCTCGATCTGTTGGTGCCGGGCTTTGGTCGCTTGGTGCTTCACGGCCCACAGCAGATGCAGCAGGTGCTGTCCCAGCCCTGGCCGTAAGTGCAAGTCTTGCCTGGCAGACTTTTCTCTGCAGATCTCTTCCTGCTTCGCCCTTGCAGGTGCCTGCAATGCCACGGCTCCCAGCAGAGTTCTTTTCAGGTGTGTTTTCGGAAAGCTGGGGCTCTGCAGTACGGACCTGGAGGCCACCCTGCCCTGTGAAGTGTGAGTGTCCCTTTGCCAGAGTGCCAAGTTTCTCTTCCGTGTCACTCCAAAATTCCGGAGAGGAACCACTGGGACCTTAGGTCTAGCAAAGTGCAGTAGTGCCACTGAGTCAATATAGCTTTTCCTAGTGTTCTGCTGATGGCTTGAGGTCCTAAATTCTGACAGGAGCCATCCACAAACCTCTACTTGGATGTAAATATGTGTATTACAAACTGTTACATTTACATTTCAGTTTTCCATCAGACTTCAGGCTCATATAATAACTCCTGAAGTGTAAGAGACAGGTATGAATGACCTGAAATTGAGTGTCCCTGGTCTGACAGGGAAAGTTAATAATGCTAGTCTCTGAGGGAACCATAGCAAGAAACATAAATAGGAGCAGAACACTGTGTTCCTTCTTTGGTGTCTTGCCCTAATCCTGACACGTGAGCACCTACCAACACAAATAATGTTATCGGGTCAGAATCGCCAGCCAATAATAAATCAGCCCCGGCACTGGCGAGGCTCTCGCTGCTGTACAACAACGCGACCTCCAGTCAGGAAGAGACTTTATATTCGGGCAGAGATGCTTGCATTGCGTCAGCAGCAACCTGCACCAGTACTTGGGAGATGTGCACGCAGGTCGGAAAAACACGGGAAGGTGTAAATTTATATGGAATCTGTGTTGGTGAGGCTCTCTTCCAGCTACCCAGAGCAGCTGCAAGGCCAGGGTTTCCAAAATGCAGTAGAAGTGGGCAGAGAGCAGGTACCAGGTGGCATATGGGTTGTAGCTCAGAGGTGGACATTATTGGTTGCCAGTGGCTCACTGCTGGCATATGCTGGAAGGGTAATCCTCTCTGTGCAAATGTGTAACACCTGGAAAACTGAACATAGGTAGACAATGAAACCTGCTTTTAGAGTTACTGGTGTTTCCATCTACAGAAAAAATTGTCTTTTCTTCTTAAAAACTATTTGAGAAGTGGAGAAACCGCAGTACAACATGAGGTTCGAATTTGCCTCCTTTGAAACAAGCTGGATGTGGAAGAGCCAATTTCAGTGTTCTTTTATTTATAGACATCTTGGTGGCAGTTTTGTTGCGCCTGTGTTCCTACATGCTATCAGCACCCATCAATGCATTTCAGATAGATCCCAAGCCAGAAGCTCTAGGGTTTTTCCATTCCCTCCCCTGCATTTTCCAAGCCTTTTTAACCCCAGTCACAGACTTCATCAAGAGTCATGACGGGTGGGTAAAGCACTAGCAAGAGTATCAAGAGGTACCATTTCTGTTGGAAAAAGAAGAAGAATTTGGTTCAAAATATTGGTTCTATTGGTTATATTTAAACTCTTTTGAAGTCAATAGTGAGAATCTACTGATCCTACTGTAAGATGAATTATTCCAGTACAAACATTCAGATCTACTTATCTAGAAGAAGCAGCCTCTCAAAACCAGAGACAAAACACCACATTTAATGCACATAAATACTCTTTGTGTACTAAGCACAAAGAGAAGGGCATAGGGCCAGGAGAGAGATAAGGTAACATCTACTTTATGCCATGAAATTGCATCTGACAACACAGTGTATCTATTTGTGAACAGCGTAAATGAGTCTGAACCCTCTGGGGAAGTGATTAAGAAGGGATGTGTGCTGTTAGATGTACAGCTGATGGCAGAGGACGTCCCCTGTACTTTCTGCACCGTGCAGAGGAGGAAGGAAGGGCAGGTTGCACGAAGGTAGTGCCAAGCTGTCAGGATTTCCTCCCTGAGAACTTCTGGTGAATGTACAGAGCATTGTGTGTTACACAGATATTGCATCAGTGCGTTAAAGATACAGGTACATCTGGCAGGAAAACATAATCATGGGTGCAAAACTGGGCATGCAAAAGAAATGCTTGAATTATGGTTGATCGTAAAACTTTGCTTAGTCTTCCATCTAGAATTGAAGTACTGCTTTGTTTTCCAGAGACACTTTAAATGCACGCTGCTGTCCTAGTTTGGGCAGGGCTGTGGCCAGCTCGTACCCCCATCCCTGGGCAGATCATTCACAGGTAGGTGACATACGAAATCCGCACGGAACTGGTATTTTTTGGTGCCCTTGTGCATTCTCTAGTTTCTGTGCGGCTTTGCTGTTGCACAGAACGTCTATAAACATAACCCACAGTCACCTTTTGTACTTTCTCATTTTCTCCTCAAACAAGAATGGTCTGGTCTGGACTTTGCAGTAATCTCTGATGTACAGGCAATCCATCTCCAGTGATGCAGGAAAGGAACCTCAACCTCTGTCGGCGATCGGGGCTGGCTGGCAGGAGGAGGTGAGGGTTCTGCCCTACATTTAAAGGCAAATTGCATAACTTTGCACAGATCAAAGGGGCTCAGTTATTCACTTAACACAGGCAGAAGTCTTCTGTGGCTGCAGGACAGTGTCAGCTCCAGAGCACCCAAAACAAAACCTGCATTTCCATCAAGTAGGGTGGGTGGTGATGGAACTGTCCTTTTACCTTGCAGACCTGCTGTCTGCATGTCCCACAGGAACAAGCTCTTTCAGCTGCTATCAAATTTTTCAATCACTTTGAAATTAATCCGTGAGGCAACTCCTCTGTGGAGCCCAGCAGCAAAGAGCAAATTGGCGTTGGAGACCTTTCTCATAGCACTTGGCTAAACGGTCTCAGAGATTTGTATGTGACACTGGCAGTTTCTCCAAAAGAATAATCAAAACTCCTCAAACTGTTTGAGGAAAATATGGCAAGAATTTAAGTCTTGTGTTAGAAAAGTTGTTTGTATCATTCCTCAGAGAATTTATTTATAAACAATGTTGTCATACGTTAACTTCTTGTGCACCCAGTCCTACCCGATCCTCTTTCTCGCTCTTGAAATGTTTAGATAGAAAATACAAATATATCTTATAATGCTTACTTATTGTCTGCCTCCTGCATTTGCAAAGATGCAACCAAGTTTAGAGTTAAACTACAGAGCTTGTTTAAAAATGTGCTGTTTCAGGGACTCTTACGTAAAATGTTTGAGTTCTGGGTTCTGCTTGGACTTTATTTTTTCTTTCCCCAAATTTTTCATTGCCCTGTCATTAACATGGAGGAAAGACGTGTGATCAAAAAGAGATGTAAGCCCAACATATTTAGTTCAGTGACATCTGTGTGCTCATATCCTAAATCCACACAGACGCAGGTTGTGAGGACAATACACTTCAGGAAGGAGCTGCCTTTGCCCTGGGATTGACTCAGCATTTGTAATATCTCCCTGTCCAACTCCACAGGTTGTCTCTGGAAGCCAGAATAATGCGCTGCTAAATGTGAGTAATGCTATTTGTATCTGGCTTGTGGTAAGAAAAAATCCAAACCAACACTCCAAAACCCCTGAAAACTTTCAGGCCCTAAAAACATTTATAAAAAAAAAAAAAAAAAAAAAAAAAAAAAAAAAAAAAGAAAAACACCCCAAAACCCTCACAATTGGGCCCTCACTCTGATTGCACTGAACTGAGTACAAGGTGTTGCTGAGAGGGATGCACAGGCGTTGCGACACTCCCTGGAGAGGTGACAAACGCAGCAGCCTGTTTCCTTTCCGTGCTAATTGTGCAATGACTCCTCTGCCATCATCGAGGCAATTCTCGGCTGCTCTTGCAGCAGGGTGTGCTGGTCCTCCTGCCCCTCGTGCCCCTGGGAACTGCTGTCCCTGCTGCTGGTGGCAGGGGCTGGGATGTGTCCCCAGCGACAGTGACGGAGACCAGGGGCTCTTTCACCCCGGTGCTCACACCCCGGTAGGTGTTAAATGAGCAACGCTGCAGTGCCTGTTCCTGGGTCTGTGCACAGCTCCACGCATATCCCCTCTGCTGTCTGTCTGGAGGTTTTTCCATGATGTGCCTTTATTTTGGCAGTTTCGTTTGATTCTCGCAGTCTGAAACACAAGGTTCATGCATCAAAAGGGGATCCCACCCCCGGCTGAGGGGTTATGGCCATAAATGGTATTTAGATTTATAAACCGAGTAAAACTGTTGCTATTTTAAGAGGATGCTGCCAGAAGTCTGGCTCTGACCCTCTGGAACTAGGTCTAAATAATAATTTGTAAATGTTCCACAGTAGTGACTCTATCACCCTCCAGCAGATTCTCTGTGCTGCAGCAACAGGGGCTCCAGACAAAGGCAATGGCATTGCACCATTTTATGTTAGTCCTAAACACTCAATAAGAATTTAAAAGCTAAGACCTCTTAAATAATAAGAAAAAGGGATTTGGGTTGGAAAGTGGGAGTTATTAGCCTTGTAGTCTTTCGTGCTTTTGGAAGTCACATTTCAGCCTTTGCTCTGCAGCCACGAATGCTATAGACATGTTTTAAAAAGAAAATTGAGTTAGTTTTATTTTAAACAACAGCTCCAATAACTGATAGCTCTCATAAGGCAGAAAGGACACCAGAGAAGTTACAAATGCTGCCCGGGTGCAATGTGCTTTTAATCTACAGCTGGTTCTAAGTCTTAAACTTTCACTTTCCATCTTCCTGGCCCAAACCTTGTCGAATAATCTCTCTAGAGCGCATTCCTAAATAGCCAGTTAATTAGCATGTCCTGATTGTTTTCTGCCACTGCTCTGGTAGCAGCAAGGAGCAATTTCCTCGCTGCCGTGCTTTTACTGCTCCGCTCAGGAAGCTGTGTCATGAGGATGTCTGAGTGTCACCGCGCTGACATCACAGCTGCGCACGGTGACATCTCCCAGTGAATCAAAAGGGAAAGGCAAATTTCAGTATGTGTGTCCTGGGGTGCAGCAGTGACTGATACGGAAAGTATTAAGAAGTGGCATAATGAGCAGTGTGTGTAGGAGTGCTGGGTGTAAGTGTAAAAAAACCCTTGTGCCACCTGACAATCACTCACAGAGTGAGGACAAAGACTGCACCTCAGCTTTTTGGGCTTGCTTGTGTGAACAGCAAATCGAACAAGCAGGGAGCATCAGGTTTCTATTTTTAAACCAAACGTTCCTTTCGGCTTTGTGCAGAATGGTGTGTGAGCAGTGAAGGGTGCACCTTCGTACAGTGTGCGTGATGATGGGGACTGGACGCGAGTCCGTGCTCCTGTTGGCTGGAAGCGTGGGAATGCGCACAGGTACCGCAGTGTAAATAACCCCTTCATGCCGGGGGAACGTGCAGGTAAGCTGGAATCACTCGTTAAGCACCCTGGTGTGGCTCTCAGCACGAGAGCTTATCAGAGCCCGCTCGGCGGGTCAGGCTCCGGCAGCAGAGCAAACAGCTCCTGTGGGAACGGTGCACGCAGGTTTAGCACCGTGTGCCTGCAGGTGTTTGACAGCTCTGAGTCAGCCCTTAACCTTTCTCTCAACCACGTCAGGAGCTGGAAGTGATGAACAGCTTTGCCACCAAGCCCTGCCACGCGCTCTCACACCGACCCAGCACCGATACTTGCGACACCGCCGTGGAAGGGGATGCAGGAGCCTGCTCCCTGTCTGTGCCAGGAATGCCAGAGCTGGCATCCCGCTGGGGGTGAGGACGTGTGGGCGAGAGGGTAGCATTGCAACACCCTAAATATAGATGGGAAGTCCCCAGCTACCCTGCTGTGGGACTGCATTCCAGTCTCTGACAATAGCACATGGTTTTCAGACCGCATTTTTGCAGCATAGTGCTGGGCTTGCCTCTCCTTAAAGTGCCTTGTGCTGTGCTCTTCAAGCCCTGGGTGTGCAAGCAACATTGGCATAACGTGGAAACATATCCCTGACATAAAGCTGGGCAAGTACCGTGGTTTTGGACTGTCTGTGATGTCAAATAAGCTTGTCCTGGGCTCCTGCATTGATAATGCAGAAAGAGAACTTTTAATCACGCTGATTTTTTTTACTATTTATGAATAGCTGCGTTTTTGCCCCTTCCTTAGCTGCAAAATTCAGCAACTGGCACCACCAGCTGTGTGTGCTTATGAGAGTGTACAGGAGGGAGAGGGAAAATACGAAGCTCCTATGTCCTGATTACAACCTCCGCAAAAGTGTTGAGAAGCTTTCCAGTTTTGCTGTAACCCATTCCTAGATCCTCATGGCGACTGACTCCCACAATTCTTAGGGGTGCTCTGCACAGTGGCACAAATCCCTGCTCCTTGTCTTACTCAGCATAGCAAAGACAAGATGATCCCTCTCTGTTTGTGCTGTGGCTGCAAGCCATTGCTTGGATATTTGTTACAAGCAGGCCATAAGCTCTAGTAATCACTCAGCCTAATTTGCGGTTTTTTAATTTTTTCTTTTTTTTTTTTTTTTAATCTAGCCAGTCATATCTTAAAGCTGTTGATACTTTCGACCTCTAGATGATCCAGAGTATAATTACAGAGTGTGCGAGGACATGTTCCCTCTTGTTTGTTTTAGATCTGCCTCCCAGCAGATGCAGTTGGGTGCCAGACGCTTCCCGTATTGTGTGAAGCAGGGAGGGGTTGTTTTGGTTTTTTTTAACTTCTCTGCATTATTTGCAAAATTATAAATAGGCCGCTCCACCACCTTTTTTTCTCGGCTTAAAATATTAAACCCCTTCAAAACTGGCTGTTGGGGAACAAGGTGTGAAATCCTTCTCGAGGACAGACCCTCTGCCGGCTCCCAGAGCAGCGTGGAGATGAACAGCGGTCCGATTTCACAATTCGGGGCTTTCTGCTTATCGTCCTGTTCCCATGGGCTTTTCTGTGGGAAACAAATCTCTGAAAGGGAAACTTGTCCACTGTGGTAACGGGATTTCTCATAAGGGCTGGCTGCTGAAGGCAGCGGGAGCACACGGAAGCCAAAATTGCTTTTGAAAGCTGTTCTGATGTCGCCTGGGGATTTCATACATCTCTCTATTTTCCACCTTCTCCCAGTAGCATATGGCAATAAAATAAGATCTAGTGTTAGGAAACTGCTTTGGAGGTAGCTTGGATTTGTCCGAGATTTAAAGTGATTCCTGAATGTTTGTGTTCCTGGAACTTTACTCCACATGAAAGTCCATTTTAGCTTAATGTATTTCCCTGAATAGGCTAGACTAAGTAAGGAAACGACGCTGGGTACCAGCACCTGAATATTTCTATCCTGGGCTGAGTACTCTGGCTTATTTTATTCCCCATTAACTATTCCAGCAAATTCTCCAATGAAAAAAATGTTTAGTGGAATTGTGGAAAGAATTAAACCCTTTTTTTTTCCAGTAAATCAAGGCATCACTGTAACCCAATTGAATTGCTTCATATTTTCCCAGAATAAGGGACTGAGAGGATATTTTGGATAGAAAATTCTGTTACGCTGATGTTTATAAATGCCAGTCTTTATACCAACCATCTCTTTCTTGCAAAATCCTATACTCTGTTTAAAAGGCCTCATTTTACTTGGAGAAGCGAGACGGGTGTAGCAATAACTTCCCTTTTCGTAAGAAAAGTGTGCCAGCCTTGATGTGTGGCAGAGCCAAGTCAAAGCCAGGGTGTATTTTCTTATTCTTTTTATGAGTCCCCAAAATGAGGTTTCTCATCTCCATTTCCCCTATGTCCACGCAGTTGACCGGGCACCTGGGAAGCTGAAAGATCTTCATGTCACTCACTTGTTCCCAGAACTGTAATTATTAAACACGGTCACCATTCTTCAGGTGCAGCTTCTCAGCAAATACCTTTCTGGAGGCAAACCCATAAATCTGCAGAGCTGGAAAGCTGATCCTGGCTGGTAACAGCAGGTAGAGCAGACAGAAAAGCTTTTTGATAACCTGGGGCTGCTCCAGGACGGGAGGAAAGGTGCCTCTGCTGCCAGGGCTGCCCCATCACCACACCACACTGGCTGTGAAATGTGGCAGGCTCTTCTCTGAGAGTTGAAGTTTAAAGTGATAACTTTGACTGCAGTTTGCACATACACCTAATTAACTCAAAATTAATGGCCCAGAACCTAGTACAACAGTTGTGCTTAATGTTGCAGAGAAAAACCCTCCTTTTTATGTCCAGGGTAATACTTCTTTCCTGAAAGAGTGTTGGTTAGTCTTGAATATCAAAGGATTGTAAGCATAAGTGTAATGTGTACATTTATATTGGTTTCGTTTCTGGTGCCCTTTGGTGAGCCCTTCCTAACATCTGGCATTGCATTTCTTCAACTGTTTTGTCTTTACAGCTTTAATTTTAAAAATAAATAAACAAATAACTCCCTCTTCAATGTGTTGAGCTGCATTCGTACAAAATCCCTGTACAGATGCTCGGATGGAGCAATGAGAAAAGATGAAGTTAATGCTTCTGTGGCTGATTACTTGCTTTGCATTTCAGGCTTTTCTGAAAGGCTAAACTTGAGGGGAATATCTATTTATTCAAAGGAATTGCTATCTCATGTACGTCTTATTTTAATATTAATGAGTACTTGCATTTTAAACACAGTCTTTACAGATTGCAACTCCTGTCCAAGCACTAGCTGATAGGTGGATATATCAGTCCTTGAAGTGAATGTGATGATTTTCCTTGGCACCAGACCTAGGTATTAATCAGTAACTTGGATATATTACATAACACCAGTCAGAAAGAAAACTGCTTTAAATCACCTCCAGGGTGCTCAGGTATCTTGTAACTCACTGTGCTTTATTTTGGGTCTAAATCAAGAGTGGTACCTGTCAGCCTTTTGTAGCAGAGACTTTGTACAAGGGCATGTAGTGACAAGGGAAAATGGCTTTAAACTGAACGAGAATAGGTTTAGATTAGATATTACTGTGGGCATGGGGAGGCCCTGGCACAGGCTGCCCAGAGAAGTGGGTGTGTGGTGGGTGCCCCTGGATCCCTGGAAGTGTCCAAGGCCAGCTTGGACGGGGCTTGGAGCAGCCTGGGATAGTGGAAGGTGTCCCTGCCCATGGCAGGGGGTGGGAATGAGATGATCCTTAAGGTCCCAACTCAAACTGTTCTATGATTCTATGAGTAATGAGGGAAATTTTTGAAGCTGAGACTTTCCAGCAGATCTGTAGGTCTTGGAGCGCTTGATCCTCACCCTGGAAGAAAGCAAGAGGGCATTACTGCAGGTGTGATGTGACTGAGGAGATGTTGGCTGAGCTTCCAGCAGCAGTTTCAGACAAAACCTGGCTTCTTGTGAAAGGTTAATGGGGAATGTAAATGCTGCCTGCGTGAGGAGTCTATTTTGGAAAACACCAGATGCTCCCCCCAGGAGGAAGGCGGCGGCTGCTGCCGAGGTTAATGGAAGGAAAGTTGTGCTGCAGCTCAAGATGTGCCCGTCAGCAACTGCCGTCATTTGGTGATATGGAAAAGCTACATTTGAAAGACATTTCAAACCAGAAACCTGGCTCCAAGGTCATCTCACAGTTTTTTTCTGTCCATCACATCCAGCTCTTAGTGACCAAGGACAGACTGGGTTCTTTCTTCATAAAAGGATGACGGGGGGAAAAAGATATCTGATATTGCTGACTTCATTTACTCCTGCCAAGGAGAAAATGTGGGTGAAAAGGATTCCCTGAGTTTTGTAAGACTGCAGCTATGGCAGTAAATAGAAACGGTAACTGGGGAAGATTGCAAGAGTAGAAATCGTTATCATCAGTCTTCAGGCTCTGGGAAAGGGAAATAATCTGCTACGTCAACTTGTCCAAGTCTTTCGGCATTCCTGAAACTGCATCGGGGATCAATCACAGCACTTCCTTGCTTCATTCCTATTCTCAACTAATGTGTGCCTGCCTGTTTGGGAGAGATTAAAGTAGGAAGTACAGGTTAGTTAGGAATACACGTGCTGTAAATAAAATTTCCTTGAAACTTGAGCAAATTTAGGTGCAAGTTGAAGCTGTTCAAGCAAGAGCAGTTAAAGTATTTGCTTTAATCAGAATTTTTTGGCCCCAGTAAAAATATGGTAACTGCAGTCAATAATAACATCAGTGTCAGCTGCTGCTGCTGAGCTGTGCCTGCTGCCAGTAAACCACTTTCTGTGTTACGGGCAGGGCCCAAGAGGGGCAGAATATTTATAAACTCCACAGGAAGAAAAATGCAGCAACACAGGAAGTTAGAACTAACCCTCATCTCAAATACACTGGATCCTTGAGCAAATCAGTATGATCCTAACTAGGCTGGGAAGGTATCACTCCTTGGTGAAAGCAGGAAAAAAAGCTGGCTACTTTAATCACTTAAAACGGTGTCCTGGCAGCAGATTTGTAGTCTGATATTTTCCTTATAAAAATCAATACACTGTAGGCAGTGTTCCCTATTCCATAACAGCATGAGTTTTACTCGTTCTGGAAACTGTGCTCATCATCAGAAAGCCACTAAATAAAGGAAGAAGTACTGCTGGAAGATGTGAATTTGCATCAGTGTTTTTCCAGCTCTGTCTGGAAGGCAGGTAGGTTGCTTTTGGAAAAGGCTGGTGATGTTCTGAGCAGCTTTGTCCACTGACACTTTTGCCCATTTGCATTACATCAGTGACTCAGATCAGGTCACGTTACAAATGTACTAAAGTTATTTCCAGGCCATAATTGAACCTTGCACCTCCCAACCAGACTGTTAAGCGTCAGTAGGTGCTCAGGTGATCTGTGCCATGAATTATTTATTGGATGTTAAACCAGCCAACCAGCCCTTCTCTTCCCTAATGAACGACCCGAGCTGCCCCTTCCCTGTTTGGACAACACCACATTCACAGCTTTGCTGGTGATATCCTCCATTTCAGCTGCTCCCACAGTCTGTAAATATCTCCTGATGTGCTGCTCTCTGACCAGTCTGGCTGGGTTATCAAGGAAGGAGGGGCAGAAAATCAACAGTGCTGTTTCCAGATGAATGGCATTCCTTGTGAAGATGCACCAAAGGAAGGTGGACGTGGAGTCTAAAGGGAAATGTATGACAAAGCAGTGACGAGGGCTTTGAACCTCAACGTCACTCAACCACACCTTCCTGTATCTCAGGCCATGTCTCACCATTGTGTCCCTCTCTTCCCCGTCACCCTTGTTTAGTGTCTGGGTGGCTGCAGGCTAAGTTGGATCAGTGGTCTGATTCCATGGAAAACAAATCCACCAAAAAAAGAACAGTTTCCTGTCCGACCAGCTTGCTCATCCAGCTCCACAGCAGCTGCACAGCTGCTAAATCAGATGCGAGGGCAGCGAGGGATGTGCAGGGAGCGGGGGGTGTGACAGTGTGACTGTCCCGCTGCTCGGGAAAGCAGCTGCTCCTGGTACGTCAGAGCACAGCGTAACACGAGGGCCACATCCTTCACTTGGCTGAGCAGAATTCCCTGAATCCATGCTTTCCCAATGGAAAGCTCACTGAAGAATGCTGATGCTGTCCCAGCACAGGCATATCCTGTGCCCTTCAGTCCTCCAGTGTGGTGGGACTGGGGAGGATGTGACCAAGCAGCTGTCACCCAGCTGGTGATGTCACTCAGATCCTTTGATACACGTGTTAACAACATGTTGAGATTTTAAAAAAAGCTGCCCCAATGTGGCTGGTTTTGGTAAACTGCTGTTAAAGTAACCCTGTGTATTCATTTGTGGTTATGTCAGTTCTGCAAGTGGCTTGTTCCAGCAAAAAGTAATTTGGGCCACACTAAGTCCCACAGGCACAAGCTATGCTTTGTTGTCAGCAAAGCAGCAAAGCAGCTGCATTATTTCCACCCTTGGGGAGTGCAAGCTCCCCTTGATTTAAAGGGGGCAATATTTCCTATCTGCTGGTGATCTGCCATCAGCTACACCCACGCTTCCTTAGTGACAGATCTTCCACACTCCTCTATTGTCCGTGGCACTGAGACCTCATGCAAACCCCGAAGCTGGTATGTTCTCTGCTTGTGAACAGTACTTTGTTCCGCTCCTATTTGTTTGTTTCTGGTGGCATTGATTCCTGGTCCTCCGGTTGTCACCAGCAACACCTGCCCCAGCCCAGCCCTCCCCCCGGGCAGCTGCAGGGCAATGCTTCACCATCCCGCGCTTACTCAGAGGAGCTGCTGCTGTCTTTGGACATTATTTCCTAACCTGTTACTTGTTAATGACTGCCATCATCATTAGTCACTTACTATTTCCTAGTGGAAAATATGTTCCACAGGGCCTCCTGTCCGAGTCTGTGCTAATTCTACCTGTTCGTGTGGGAACAGGGGATGACTCCCGTCCTGAGCCTGACCCTGAAACCTTCACTCAGTGGTGATTCACAGGCTGAAGCAAATGCTTGGCAGGTTGTTCCCCTCACTAGTGGCCAGCCATCCTCTGCAACGTCCTGTTTTGCCCATGCTGCCAGCCACGTGGCTGGCGTGGCGGGAATGCTCTGTCTTCCCTAGGGAAGCCACTTCCCATGCCAAGGGTGCTCCTCTTAAATCCCGGTACTCCTGTAATTAGGCTAGGCTGCTGGGCTGGACTCATACTCCTGTTCTAAAAGCATGTCAGTGACTGCTGCAGGGGTGTTTCAGAGAGACTCACCATCCTCTGGGGCTTCTGGGTGCTATTTTTGGGAGCTGGCTATTACAACCTGATTATAGGTATAATCCCTGTTTGCTGTTTCAGTTATACTGCATTAACTAAGATCCTCTGGATGCTGTAGATTGGTATAATTGCCCTGCACAAAGCTGAGGATCTGTATTTAATATTTCCTAATATATCATGCTAGCTCTTGTGCATGTCCCTTAACTAACAATCAGTGCTTTGGTTTCCCTATCTCTATCACAGAGTACGGCCGTGGGGATGAACCAGGGATGTCCAGCCCCTTGTTCAGAGGAGGCTGGAGAAGATTTGCCGGTAAGAGAAGGGCTCTGGTTATCCTTGGATGAGGGTCTGGTGGTCAGCTGGACAATGATGAGCTGGTTTTCCCTCTGCAAACTAATTCTGCATTGGGAAGGAATTCTGGGGTTACTTGGCACCAGATCAAACACCGTGCTCAAACCCTTGATGAACACCATAAAAAACTGACTTTGCTCAATTAGGCTTTACGCAATAATTAGTCTGGGTTAAATACAGTAGGCATGTTGCAGGACAAGTGTATTAGCCAGGATGTGGGCTGCAAATCATGCAGTTGCTGCCTGCTGCTCCTTTTGATACTAGGCATTGCCATTAGTTTGGTGCCCTGATAAATGTTTGGTTTTGTCACAGGAATGAAATTACCGAAGGAGATTAACTGTGGTGTCCAATAGAGCTGATAAAGAAACATATTTCTTCCTATTCCAGCCATGAAAAGGTAGGGCACGTAAAAGCCTCTCTCAGGAGATTCTCCCAAAAGTAGCAACCTTGAGGAAAAAAAAAAAGAGATTTGCTAAAGTTCTTGCATGTGAGGTGTAGGTACCTTCTCCAAAAGTTACAGGGCAGGAGCACACCAAGAGACCTTTTGGTGTGCAAAGGTTGCTTGTTCCAGAGCACAGTAGGGTTTATACCACTGTGATTTTTTTGTTTTTGTAGGGAAACACAAAAGGAGAAATTGTTTACAAGTGTATTTGTGTTTCAGAACACCACACTTCAGGAAAACTGTGGGCTCTCGTATTTCCCCAAACAGCTACAAGACAGCTACCCAACCCCTTCTCGCAGGCAGCTGTGCATAGCACTTCATTTTTCCCTCAGAATAAAAAAGAAGCCGGGAGCCTTTATTGGGAATATTCTGTGTATTTGCTGTAGTGACCTATGCATTCACACAGGCATTAGCCTGTTGGAACACGCGTAACCTCCACAGCATCACAGAGCTGCAGCCAGTGGGATCATCTCACTGTGTTGCTCCACCCTGACCTCCACAGAGCTCTGTGACTCTCTGCTCCCGTAGTCACGGCTGATCTCTCCCTCAGCTCTCAGCTGCGACCCATTTACGCTGCACATTTATCTGGCATTTTTGTCTTGAAGGGCTGCTGCTACCGAGCGAGCTGACCTCTCCTTTTGAAAACAGAAGGACCCTGCTCCCAAAGCCAGCAGCTGTGCAGGGGGCAAGGGGCCAAGATGACATCTCGGTGTGCCGAAGGCACTGAAGGCGGCTGAAGAGTGCTGTCCTGCCTGGCAGTCACTCCTCCCCGCGCTCCGACGCCTGGACCCAGCCCACAGCAGGTATCAGGGACAGCAAACAGCAGGAACCAAGGACAGGAGGCAGCTCAGCTCTGCAAACAGCTGTGCTCAGGCTGGGCGGGTGCCAGGCAGGGCAGCCACACAGGGCACAGAATCTCCCTGACGCAGTACAGAGCCTGCTGAGAGCGGGGAACCCTCCAAGGTCTGCACATGCCACAGCTGTGATGGCCCCGGGACACTGGGGACGGCTCTCCCCCAGCGCCCCTTCGCCTCCCAGGCTCAGCCCCGCCAGCTCCGGCTGGTCCCAGTGAACCCAGTAATCCCACGGGCCTTTAAACGCAATAGTCAAATCAAGAGGGTGCCAGCACAGCCCCTCTGCCATGCTCCTGGTGTTTCCACTTCCCTTGGACATCCCCAAAGGCAAAGGAACACACCAGCTCATTAAACAGCCTGCTCTGCTCCCGAATGTCTTTTCCACATTGGACAGCCGGCTTTCCGAGCCCTAAAAATATCGTATGAGTCCCATGTCCCCTGGAAGCGCAAAGGCAGGCTCCCGTCCAAAAAGCCACTGAGCTGCTCTCTAGTCTAAATCCGTGATGCAGAAACACAACTTCTTCCATGAGATCCCAAGTGGGAAAACTGGCTGGGGAACATAAGTACTAATTTATGTCAATTAGATTATCTTGAATGGAATATTTAATATTTTTAATGGAACATTTTTTAATTGCTGCTCATGGGTACTTTGTAGCTGTTGGAAACTCTGATCTAAATGATTATTTTAATGAAAGATTGCCAAAGGACTCACATTCGACACTCCTACGTAGGATAACAGCGGGACTGTTTTCCCTGGGCTGGCCAGTCCTCATTTCCCAGTCAGGGCACTCAGGGTAATGCCAATTAGCACAGCTACAGAACTAAATGAGGCCAATTGCTGAGGGTGTTCACCACAAATCTGACTGTGGAGCCTTCTCAGAAATAGTCTGAGCTGATGGGCTCATATGGACTGCACAGGAACCTTCAGAAAAGGACATGTCCGTATTTGTGTCAGGGCCCTGGGGGCACCGATGGGTTTAACTGCCCTGACCAGTCCCTCCTGTACCCCCACGTGCTGCCCACTGCTGGGGGCTCCATTTAAGCTCAGCCTTGAGGTTCCTCTCTTTCCCTCGGAATGTGGCTGTAGGTGCAGCCTCCCATACAGCTCTTGCTCCCTACACTGCAGGTAGGTCTGTCACCAGCCCTGTTTCTGGCCTGTCTCTGGGGCACACCTTGAATTGATGTAGAAGTCTTGCTGCTCCCTGGCACATGTTAGGTGTGCTGGTGGGATAAAGAAGAGTCATTAGTAATGTTTTGTCACCTGAAGGAAGTTGAATTTGGGATGCTGTCCCAGCTTCTGACCAGTTTTTCCCTCTTGAATCACAGTAAATTAAATCTAGGGGAAAAAATCCACAAAGATCCTAAAACTACTTCTAAAGGTCATGTTTCTTCTCTGTTCAAGTTGCCAAATTACAAAGGCTCATCCAAGAAACCTTTCCACACACATACATGCGTGCCTATACAGCCCTTTAAACCATCATTAGTGTCCCCTTTTCCAAAGGGAGAGCTGCAGTCTCAAATGGAGAAGCAGACTGATTGTATTTATAGTCTGGTTTCATCTTTCAGCCACAATACACAAATCCATGGAGCAGGATCCCTGCACTGCCATTTGTTTACTGCATGGCATTGCTTTCCCATTCTCCTGGAGTGGTGAATCATCCTCGCTGCTGAGCTCACCCTGCTCTCAGAGGCCCTCTCCAGTCTTTGGGCCACAGAGCACTTGATGAGGGTCAGCAGCCCTGGTGTTGTGCTTTAGGAGGTTCATTTGCATGTTGCATTTTGGCAGCATGGAGGACCCTCCTTCAGGTTGCCCTATGGTGTGGTGTCAGGGCAAGCCCTTCAAAACCCAGATTGTTTCTGGATGTGGTCAGTTGAAACTCCTGACCTAGTTTCCCAAAATCATGTGGTTGGCTTAGAAAATTAGATTTACTTTCTTTTTAAATGATTGTGTCGTCTTTGCATTAACTTCTGGTTTGGGGAATTACTAGAGATACGCCAGTTGCAATTTTGAATTTCTTTTCATTTTCATAAAGGTGAAAGGTGTATTTTTTTGTGATACACAAGTAAGGAAACCACTTGCCTCTAGCATCTAAGAAAAACACCAAATATTGTGACACTGTGGTTTAAAAACAGTGATGTGTAGATAGTTAGAAGTTGCTGTTATTCCAGATTTGCTGGGGTGTTCCAGCAATTCCAGACCTACATGCAGTATCAGGTGTGTTAGGAGGGCCTGGGCTGGCAGTGACTTGCTTGGGGTCAGTCTGGGCTCGTTGAGTGGCTGGAGGCTGCACCCAGGTGCTGGGGTGCCCTCCCACAGATGCCCACTTCTCAGTCCTCAGCTTTTTGCAGCATGTCTGTTCCCTATCAACGCTAAGCTTGTTTACAGTTTTGTCCAGGTTCTGTGCTCCTTTGCAGCTACTCACTGATATCCCTTCTTATTTTTCTGCCCGGGTAGCTCCAGCCGATATCCCGCAGGGGAATGTGGGCAGGAGCAGTTTTATAACCCGGCGGAAGCTGAAAAAGGCAGGGTGCTGCGGGCAGCTGCTGAGCAGCACCCACACCTTGTCCTGCAGGCCCCCAGCTGTGCCACCCTCCCCTCGCTGCTCCCACGCCAGTCCTGTGGCTGGCATCCCGGTGTGCTGGGCTGTGGGCAGCCCGGTGGGACTGGGGCTGTGTGAATGGGGATGGGCTGTGGGGGCAGGAGCAGTTTATTATTTGTTGCCAGTGGATACTGATACCGGAGTACCAAATTTAACTGCAGCTGTAAGGCTGCCCAGAGTACAGAACCAGCATCTCTTAAAGCAATCGTTGGGGTTTTATTTCCACAGGAAATGTTCACAGCAGTATCTCAGGTTGCAGCACTCCCAGTATGCCTGGAGTACCCTGTTTTCTTACAGGGTCAAGCTTACTCCTAGGAGTTGGGAAAATAGGCTCCTGATTAAAAATGGAAAAGCGGCAATTGGAAGGAACGTTGTGTGTTGGATTTTACTAAAAAGATTTTTTTTTCCTGTTGTTACACCAGGTTGTTTTGCTGCAAAGCTTGGCCTTGGAGCCAGGGCTCGCTGGTGCTGCAGACAGACAGTGCCAGGGACCCAGCATGGCTTGGTTGCTTTGCCACTCTGGTGGCACACTCTGTGGCAGCTGCAGAGCTGTCTGCATGGCCTTCCTAATGCTCAGCGTTCATGATTCAAACTTTAAAAATACTCCAGGACAGCCTCAGGCAGGGATGCCAGGCCTAACAGCCCCACTTAATTTCCCCTACATACTGTGCTATAAGTAGTTCAGGCACCTGCTGAAACTAGAAATGTTTCTTTCCTTAAAACCAGACACCAGCAGCGGTTAATTACCACATCCCTAACTGGCACAGTTGAATCTTCATGGAATTATTCCTGCCCCAGGTCTGAGTCTTTAATAGGTATACTTCTGGCTATTTTTATTATTTTGTTATATTACAAAAGCAATTATTAGGCCAAATCTCATCTTCCTTGTTAGTAAAAAAACTCTGCTGCAGGAAATTATTGGGATGACTTTTTCTTGTGCTTTCTTTATGTGGACTTAACTGATCAGCAAATGCAGCTGCCTGAGAGCCAGCTCTCACAGCCCCAGAAACAGGGCTATGGCAAGGTGGGGGCTGTACCTAATTCATTTCTGTGTATAGAGCCAGTATAAGAGGTATGTATATCTGTGTGCATGCATGTATACAGTCTACTATACGTCAAATCCTCATGCAATTATAGATTGGCTTGGGTTGGAAGAACCCTTAAAGATGATCTGATTCCAGCCCCGCTACCGGAGGCAGGGAGCCTTCCACTAGCCCAGGTTGCTCCAAGCCCTGTTCAACCCGGCCTTGGACACTTCCAGGGATAGCATCCACAGCTTCTCTGGGCTACCTGGTCCAGGGCCTTACCACCCTCACAGCAAAGGACTTCCTCCAAAGGAAGATTAGGCTTCTAGTCTAATCTAACTGACTCTCAGTTTGAATCCATTCCCCTTTTTTTCTGTCACTCCGTGCTCTTGTGAACAGTCCCTCTCCATCATTCTTGTAGGCTCCCCTCTTGCAATGTGTACATACAGACCTGACGGAGTTGCTTTTGAACAGCTTTTGGATGTGTAATTGAGGTAGATAATCCCATAGTCAAAATTTTCTTGCTGCTTGGAAAAGTGGAATGTTACAGAAGTGACTGCTGTGGATACATGCGAACTAAGCAATAAAAACTGTGAACTGAGCATTGGAGTCAAAATAGCTGGAGCCTGGCCCTAAACAGACCTGAAGTGCAGATGACACAAAGCTAACTAGGGACTGGTTGGGGGAAAAGGGGAAAAAATAATACATGGAATAACAATGACCAATAACTTTCCCCCAAGCAACTGTTACCTAGCCAGGAGTCAAGTGCCTTTATTGTACTATTGCCTCTCCTGACTATGCACAGGTTTTGTGATACTAAAGTCCTCCTAAATCCTTTCTGAAGCAGAGGTCTTGGGCAGGAACAAGTGCAGTTCTATGGATGCCTGCAGTCCCAATGGCGTCCTGTGCCCTGCAGCAGCACTGCTGCTCTGTTTGATCCGTCAGCATGTGTAGCTGTATGTGTGCCTTACGTGTCTTAGGGACTGGCTTCACAGACATGTTGGGACAGAGCATGTGGTTGAATGTCTCCCTCTTAAGCTTTCAAGCTCTGAAGGTTTTTGTTCTGTTGATAAAACCCAAACAAAAACTCACTTCATAGATTAAGAATTAACTGCTTTAAAATCAGCCCTATTAAGATCTCACCCAGGACCCACAGTCCCCATACTCTGGAGTCCAGTGCCAGAGAGTGTGTCTGTGTGTGCAGCACAAATCAGGCAACAAAAGAAGCTTTGTATCAAAATACTTTATTAAAAACAATAAAACTTCACTGAAGCTTGCTGTCTTCAAGACAGAATTATGACACTGCAGCATTGAACACAATCATAATCCACATATAAATATAATACTATACAGCTCCTGTTCGCCTTGGCCAAGTTCTGCCCTCAGTCTGGCCCCACACAGCCCCGCTGACACAACCCAGCCCTGCATACTTTAGCTGCAGAACCTGTTCCTCTGGGAACTGAGTTATTGTATCCCTTCCTCCCCTCACAGTGCTGTTACTGTGAGGAGGTTGCACAGAAACCCAGCACAGCCCTTGGCAGCTCGAGGCAGTAACAGAACCGGTGTGAGCACACCGAGCCACCAACAGCAGCGCTGGGGGATGTGCTTAGGAAAAATAAATAGGCAACCAATTACTCAAGTTCCCAGCACTGCCCCAGTGCAGAGAGCAGCTTCTGTTCACAAGAAGGAAGCTCTGTCCGGACCTGCCGCATCGCTCCTGGGCCGTGACAGAAGGGCTCCTGCACAGCACGGGTTGATCTAACGCACAGCCACCTCTCGCTGCAGCACTGGCAGAGAAGGGCAGTGCCAGCAGCTGGCTGGCACACTTCTGCCGTCTCCCTGAACACCCTCCAACAGTGCCACTCTGGGCCATCAGCCCTGCATCAGTCAGTATTTGTCCTTGCACCATGGCAAACAGACTGAGCGCTCAGTGCCTCAGCCTTTCAGGTCAGGATGCTGCTCATGAGCTGTGGCTTGGCTTCCTCACCAGCCCAGAGGCTGCTTCTCCCTCGTCTCCATCGCTCATGTGCCCTGGGCTGCTCTGCTGATGGGTGTCTTCTTGCACAGTTCCTGGTAGAACTCAGATTCCAAAAAGCGTGGGTAGGAGTTATTCTCCATTAAGCTGTAAACTCTCTTCTGCGCCGCGCTGAAGCAGGTATGGGTGGCTTCCTGGATGTTCTGCGCGATCATGTTCTTGGTCTGGAAGTCTATGTTTATCTGAAATACAAGAAGAGGGACATTACTACTGAGAACGGAATTCAGCTAAGTGCAATACACAGTACAGCTTCTGAAGAGGTGAAAAAGGCAAGATCCTATTACTACAGGGTCAGTTTAATGGAGAATTTTTACAAGAAAATTCTTCTTTTGCACAAAAGCAAAACCAGCTCAGATGTGTCTTTTCTCAGTTAAAATGGGAATTCTCTGCAACGCTACTTGTGCCATTTTCACCTTGGTGAAAAGGCAGTTGCATTCAGACCCAGGCATTAACAGTGAGGTGTGTAACAATGCAGTTTGACGTCTGTATCTTGAGTTCAAAGAAATAATGGCTGCAAGAACTCATAGAACAGAGCATTTATATTTAACCAGGTTTTCTTTACCTCTTTGGGAGCCTCCTTTTCAATGAAGTCATTGTAGATTTTCTTTGCTTTTGATGTCAGCTTCTGGGGTGACTTTGTTTTCTTGAAGTCCTCACAGGCCAACCAGAACTCGATGTTCTCTTCACAAAACTCAGACTTCAAAAAAGCTCGAAAAGCAGCAAGACCATCTAAGGAAAGAAAGAGATACTCACTATCAATTAACTATTTCGGGAATCTTGATTTTACCTATTGGTCACATCAGTTTCTACCAAAATGTTTTGCTCTAGGTCTGTTATTTTCAGTGATATCATGGCAATAAAAAAATCCCAGAACTTATGTTTCCATAAATTATGCTAATAATAAGTTAATGCTTTAACATTAAAGATTGGCAGGTTTCATTTTGAGTTTACCATTTTTTAGGCAAACACAAAAAATGAAACCATTTTTAGTTGATACGTTTCCTCCTGTGATGCCTGAGAACACATTAAAAAAACCCACTTCTCTCTAGATAAGATCTCCTCTGTTAACCTTTACACTGCAGTAAATATGACTGCTACAGTACTTTGGAATATTCTTTCAATGGAAAGGATGACTCAAGCTCAAAGAGCAAATAGTAGTAGTATAATTTCTTAGTCTTTTTGCTTTGCAGCTGAATGCTGCTTCTTGTAGAGCTACAGTAAACCCTGAGATCGCTGAACCTGTGTTGCAGAATCCTTCCCACATTACTGGAAAGCATTTGCCTTGGTTATGCAGTGAGCTCAGGGAAAAAATGCCCTTTTCCATTTGGCAAAGCCAAGCTGATAGGTATGATTTTAGCTACAGGGGTTTCAAGAAAAAAAAATCTACAACAATGAGGTATTCTTTGTGGTTACTATTAGTTTACAATTTTTTAAAAAAACACTTCTATGTATTTTGGCTTTAAACTGTTAAAAGCCTTTAACTTGCAAGACCAGAATCAAAGCTCTTTACATGACAGCTACAATGCTGACATGGAAGGAAGCAAACTCTTACAGACATATAAACTTCTCCCTCCCTTTGCTCCCGAATGTTACTTTTTGAAGACAAACTTACATTTGTTAGCAAGAAGTTCATCAAAGGCTTCTGACCACAGCTGGGCTTCTTCAGGGGAAGGTCTGCAGAAGGAGAGGGAGAACATCAGACTACACTGCTCAAGCTTTACTGCTTCTGTAGAACACTTGAGTTATTTAAACAAAGTCTCTTTCTTATAACTTACCTGAAGTAGTTGCGGTGCTTCCCTGCCTTCTTAGATTTCCTTTTATTAGAATTGGAAGAGTTCTGCAGGAAGTAGCTCAGTCTTGCTTTCCAATCTTTAATGCTGGAAGAAAGAAGAGGGAGATGCTCGTTAAAAATGACAGCTCGCAGAGCTTTCGACAGCAGCGCTTTCCCTGCGGCGGCTCCTGCAGCAGGAGTCACCCACAGCTCCTGAAGGCAAGGAAATCGCTTCCCCTCCCTGCGGGCGGAGGGACTCACATCGTTCTCTTCATCCTGCCCTTGTCGGCCTCCTCTGGCTCACTGCGGCGGCGGCCGCCCCGCTCCATGCGCCCGCCGTGCCGCACCGCCAGGAACAGCGCGCTCTGCATCCCAATCCCGACCCCGAGCCGAACGCGCCGCGCCCGCGCCGCGCCCGCTCTTATGGCCCCGCGGGCGGGCGGGGCCGGGATGGGCTGGGCTGCGGGCGGCACCGAGCCAGGCACGCCTGCCTGTCTTCCTAGTATAGCAACCTTCGCCTCCCCTCCGCATCACGTCTATTTTTCCCCTTTCTTCTGTTTTTCCTCGTTTCTCCCCGCTCCCCTCCACCTCCCCCTTCTTGGAAATCTTTTGGCGTGTCATACCGGCAAAGGGCTGGCTGTCCTTTCCATCAGTCAGAAATATACCCTGCTCTTCTGGAGGTGTTTGTTTCAAGGTTGTTTTTGAGTGTAGCCGGTAGGCAAAAGAGGAAGGACTTAGCCATATTGCCTCAAAAATGAAGTAACCCTAAGTTTGAGCGTACGGTGCTTCTGGTGTCGCCCCTCTGGTAACCCAGGCTGCGGATCCCTTCCACCCCGTGTCTGCACAGGGTTTAGCTCTGTGCGGTGTTGCCATCTACCAGTGAATTGTGTAAATTACTCCCAGCACTGGAAGCTGAAGTTGCACTGCCTTACTCGAGAGCCCTCGGCTTGTTGAAAAGGCCATGTGGTCCTTCTCAGCAGTGTCCAGCTGGAGGGTATCATGTCCAAAGAACTTGGATTTAGGAACCATGCGAGTTTCTCTTTAACCTCTCTCTGCTTTTCTGCTCTTTTCTGTGCATGTGTCTTCCTCTCCACAGTACCCTAGAGCCTGTCTTTCCTGCCACAAAAAGCAGTGTTCAGAGACACTGACTTCCCAAACACCGGCTGAGTTCAACACAACCATGTAGCATAGATGTCTGATCCGTTTAGGTAATCGCTGTAGCCTCACAGCCTCTGCTCGCTGAACACTCACAGGCTGCACAAAAGCATTTTGCTTTAAATGAGATGTCTAGGGAAAAGACATGCCATTTAATTTGTGACAGCATTTAAACAACTTTTCAGTGCTGCTAGTTGTACTTTGCAGTATACACTGATGAGCTGATCGGAAAATAAAGTCCCACCCTATAAATTTTACCAAATCAATCACTTTAAATGATTTTTGCAACAGGTAGCTCTTAGGCCTGTGTATGGTATGTACATTTTCCAAAAGGAAATGATTGTGAGGGCGGTTGCCATAGGAGAAAGTATGGAAAGAGTAAGGCTCTAAGTACTGTGAAAGCATCAGTTCCAGAAACCTTGTGGGGTGAAGTTGCCAAAGCAAAGAGCGGGGCAGGCAGTGCCTGGATGATGGATAGGTGTGTGCTGACTGCCTTCCAGTGCTTCCATCATCACTGGAGTGCCAGGGCCAGGCGAGCCGTGCAGCTGTGAGCCCGTCAGGGCTGCGGGACAGCCTGTGACACTCGGGAACACTGCCCGCACGTGCGAGCCTGGTGCAGGCAGCCTTGGAATAACACCGGGAAACTCAGCCCTGGGCCTTCCCCACGCTGGAGCCTCTGCAAAGGATCAAATGATCTGCAGAGGAGAACAGCACGTCCCCACCTGCCGCCCGACTTGCAGATTTCCCCAGTTTGGACGCTGGTTTCGAATTTCTTTCACCTGATTCCCGAAGCTGAATGGGGGAAAATGTGCCAGCTATTGGGAAGTGGAAAACTTCAGAGCCTAGCAAGCTACAGTAAGGTGTGGTTAAGCAGTTATATTCTGGGAGCTTACCCGTAGCACACCAGAGATCCTGCAGATGTTTGAAGCCTGACAAAGTGTTTTCTTGTTGGTCCTAGAGGAGGCTTGCAAGGGTAGAGCTGGGATATTCCCAGCATCTGCCAAGTTGTAAAGTTGGCAGTAGTCAGCATATGGAAAATTGCAGCATGAATCATGCATTTATCTGATACTTTCTATTTCAAACTTTTTAATTGCTTCTTTCAGAAACCCATAAAATGGAAGCGCCAGTTAAGGAAGGCAGTTCTAACGCGTAATATCTTTCACGAGTGGAAAAAAACAGGTAAAAAATTAAGCTGAATATGGAATTGTGAGGTTAGATGACCTTATAAAACATTCTTATTGTAACATTTGGTTTAAAAACTGTTCAGATTAAAACTGAATTTTATCGGCTGCATTAGGGTATATTTTGGTTTATATTTTTATTATACTTTTAAAGCATGGATAGTGCTGGTTTTTCCAGTAAAAGAGACACTTTACAAAATACTTTCTTGCTTCACCATGTTGTGTTTTCTGGCTGGGACACTTTTCCAGGACATCAATTACACCTCTGCATGATAAAATGTGTTTTCCATTTATGTTCAAAGACCAAGAAAAGGCATCTGAGCTCCCACAATGCCACCAGTATGCTGTGCAAGGACCCAGTCAGGGCTGGGATGGCAGGGAAGAGGCTGCTGGCAGGGGGCCAGCCACGTTCTCCCCATGAGAACTTCCCCAGGTGCTGCGGGCATGAAGTGGCCATGAGTGGCTGCACTGCCTGCAAGAGTGCTTGGGCTCACTGAGCAGTTTTAAAGGCACCAAACCCAAACATTGCTTCATTTTATCAGTTTCTGGTTTTTCAAATAAGATGGCAAAATGGCTCACAGCTCGCTTAGCTCGCCTTTCTGAAGGGGGATCTGTTACGCACCAGTGGTGCCATACATTGACTGGGCAAAGGAGATTTGGCATCTCAGCCCTGTCCTGCACTCTCTCTTGCAACAGTATATAGAAAACGTCAGGAAAATTAGGAATTGTGGTTTTAAAGAAAAGCCCTGGACTGCAATTGCAGCCCAGGTTCAGGCGTGTTAGCGCAGCACAGCGCGTAGTGCTGCTGGAAAATAAGCATCTCCAAGCTGTGATTCCTTTCACTGGGAGCGGGGCTGAGCGACTCCAAGCAGTGCCCAGAGCAGCAGTGCAGATCTGCCTGTGGGTGTGCTGACCTCCGCCCTTTGGAAACAGGGAAGCTCTTGGAAGCTGAGGACAAACGCAAACATAGTACCCAAGCTTTTCCTTTACGTCCTCCTTAAAGCTTCCATCTATTTCTGTCCCACTAATCTCATTGGTGAGGGGCAAGGCCGAGGGAAAGTGGTGGGAGGAGGGAGCCTGTAGCCCAAACTTTCCTACTGAAGTCGGTGACAAATTTGCCATCGCCTGCAGCAAAATCTGATGTCAGACATTTAATGGCACAAGCGCTCACCCTGGAGATCACACTTTGCTTTTCAGAGCCTTTCTTGAGAATGTTCTGTTCTTTTTCTGCTTATACAATTCCTACGGGCACCAGGGATGGCTGGATGTACAGGGGACTGTAACATAGGCAGTAAACATCCCGGGAAGAAGATTAGGGTTTTTCCATCTCGGTTACGTTCTATGTCGCAACAGCTACGCTGATCTTTTGAAGTCCCCAGTGAGTTGTTCTCACTGAATGACACTTAAATCCGTGTCTGCATTTTGTGAAATGCCAACCCTTGTTTCTTTCTTTTACTTAGCTGGTAGGACACAGGAAAAGTGGTCCAGAGTTTATAGCTGAGTTTCATAAAGCCAAGAGGATAAAGCATCCTTTTGCATGGTAGTTCAAATCGTGCATGGGAATTATTTGAGGGATGTCTTACTGAACCCTCAGCTCTGACTAGCTGAAAAATCATATTCAAAAGAAAGAACAAGATGTTGAGCCATGTCTTTTTGCTTTGTAATGCAAATTGCAAATGACAGGTGAACCTTCCTGTATTTTTATTGTTCTTGAATGTACAGCTGTATAGTCCTGCGCTGTGTCTGCAGGATGATTCATGTAAACATCAGAACGGGAGATCAGCAAAGCACAGCGCATCCTGACCCTCCGTTCTTCCCTCTCTTTCAGGCTGTGTCTTCTCTGAAGTACAGGGACTGATCAGCATCAGTACAGAGGGGCACAGAGGTGCCCAGCTATGGGTGCCAGCAAAGGTTTGTGCTGTGCATTGCTAAAAACAGCAGCGAAGGACAGGCTGTGTGGTAGGGCACCATTTTCTAGATGAATATTATGATTATGAATATTAAAACTGCCACTCTTTCTGGTTTTTTTAATAAGTGAAGAAGTTCACTCAAACCCTTAGTCTAATTCTAGTCCTGTTCATTGAATTCTGCCTTTCTAGTTCCTGTTAGAATTTCAGTTACATGTAGTAGGGGGTGTTGTTTTCTTTGGATTTTGTTTTGTGGTTGTTTTGTTTTGGGTTGAGTTTTTTAATTTATTTTTCTTTTGTGTTTTTTTAGTTGCTTGAAGATTGCTGAAGTCAAGTTGTTGCATTTTCTGACTTTGGCCCTGCAGGCTGTTGTATTTCCCCCAGTATTATTTTCCCATCATAAAGATCAAACTGTGCAAATCACCAGAAGCCATTTCTGGATCTAAATTTAGCACTACTATGGATTAACACTAACCTGGACCAATTAAATTCTCTGTCTTTCCCAAATAAAAAATAACATGTATCTCATTACAAATGGATCTTGTTTCACTTAACAGCAAAGTCCTCTGAGTAATGTATAAACTAGACAGAGTTCTCTGAGAACTCGTCAGTCCCAACCCTCAGCCACCTTGTTTTACATAAACACTGACATTAGTTTATAAAAGTTCTAAAAATAGAGCTGAAATTTGTCAAGTGGATCAGCTGGGACTGTATGTCTGCTTACAGGTTTGCTGTTGTGGGGATGTGTACGTCTCCGTTTTAGTGAAAAGAATATGAATTTAGGCATTGAGCCTAAATTGTGATTCCCCCTCTGCTCCTGGACGTTTGGAAGTGTTGGTTTTGAAGGAGATGCTGTACAGCAGCAGGCAGGAGTTGGAACAGCAGGTTCCCTGGGAAGCAGGGATGGCTGTCCGGCTCGTGTCAGATCCGCTTTATCCCTTCCGCAAAGACAAGCTGAAAGGAGACCCGTTAATGTAGTCTGCATTCTAAAGGACAGGACATTCTCATATTCCTTCTGTCAATACAGAAAGCAAACAGCTTAGCAAGAAGAGGGGTATTTTTAACAATGAAGTTTTCTTAGCAGATACAAGCTGGGTTACACAGTCTCAGGCGAAGAGAGATGATTAATCTTGTGTGAGGTTAGCCAGGTGATGCAGAACACTGGCTCCATGTTCTGTTCCAGCTGCAGCCTATTTTACTCCTCCCCCCTCAGAAGCTGTATTTGTCAACCTGGGTGTGCAGAGGGACATTAAACAATCAAATATGTTTGTTAAAGCTCGATGCGGGCACCATCTTTATCAAATTATCTGCATGTACCACAGTGAGCACACGGCCCTTCTGATGACTATTTAAATAATGTTAATGAGAGTCTCTGCAAATACCTGAGTGAGTTTAGTCCGACATTGATTCAGAAAGTCTCCGTGGCTTAGAGAATCAATCCCTTTTACAACTCCCCCAGATGAATACTGTCAGTAGTACAACAGCAAGAAAGCTAAAGATTAGAGCATAGGAGTATAACCATTTGTGCACCGCCTTACAAGTTCACATTAAAATAAGCATTGAAAATAATAAGTGAAAACAAGTACTTCTTTTGAAATGGGGATAAAATGTCTTTCTTATTTTGCCATGGACAAAAAAGTTTAAACAAAACCACTTCTTGGGACACCCTGACCTCCATGCTGGGTAGAACTAGCAGAGGTTTAATGACACTTTTTTAGTGGAAAACAAAACCAGTAGCAAAACATCAAATTTGTCAGTGGAATTATTTTCACTTCTTTAAAACTATTTTAGGGTGGTATTTTCTTTTTATTGCTTTCAGTGTTGCAGTATAGGCTTTTTGGTGAAGAGTAGAAAGGTAATGAACGTCTTTGACATGCAGTAAAGGCTGCATGGTACTGGAGAGGAGAGGAAGCACTTTCTGAGCAAACCTGCTTATCCAAGTCAGGAGGCATCCCAGGTAGGGCAGCCTTACACCCCTTCTAGTCATCATACTGACAAAAACTATTTCAAAATTTGTAAGTTAAACCCTCCGGAGTTAGAAAAGGCCAGAATAAAGGTTTCCTGTACAAGGTTATTAATCCCACGGTGGCACCCTGGCATAGTCCCAGAGAGAAGGCTGGGAGAGAAAGGAAGGACAGGGTGACATTTGTCCTCATCAAAGTGTAGAAATTCCCTCCTGGCTGTTTGAAGAGTACACTGAGGAGGTCAGACCATACCCAGGGTGTCTTTGGGGCAGTCTGGAAGAGAGACATAGCCAAGTATCTTGACAGATTAGTCATTCCCTTAATGACAAATATTGCAAAATAGTATCTCCATCCTCCGAGCGCTGTAGGCAGGTACATGGTTCCCCTAGAATATTTTTCTATTAGTTCAGCATTCAAACAGGCCTTCAGAGGAGAGCAATTCATTGCTGACTTCAGGTGAATCATTCCATGTGGAAAATAGTGGTCCAAACCTATAAAAATACGTGGAGAGAATGATAACGTAATTTCTTGTGTTTGAATGCATGTTAGGTAAAATTCCACAGAAATTAGTGAATCTCCCCTTGCTGATATTGCAGTGCTAGATGTACTCAGAGCCCTTATTGTCACAGCAAAGAGCTGTCACAGGTAATTTTACATTAAAGAAACTTTTTTTGGGCTGCTTGCAGTGCTAGGGAATGTCAGTGCAGGACTGTACCTTACTACGTGTCGCACTCAAGATTTTGGGAGGCTGCAAATAACTCATTGACTGTTCTGGCAAAGTCCTTTTTAAAGAGGCTGTAGTTAGTGCCACCCAGTGACACAGCCTCCAGTGTTGAGATCTCTACATTAGGCACTTGGGATTTCTCAAGGATGCTCTTCAAGGACTGCTTGATGCATCATTGAGAAAGGAGAGCAAGAAACCTGAATTAACAAAAGAATCAACAAAGATTTACCATTTCTTCGCTTACTGTAAGCACTAACATGTACCAAATAGATAATTTAAAGGGAAAAAAGGAAGTATTGCCAGTTCTTAAAGGAAGGGGCAGGTTAATTCGAGGTGACAGAGATAAGAGTTGAACAGGTCTGTTCAACACTTCTCTCCTGGCAGGTTCATCTTTTCCAAGATGCACAGCTACTGCAGAGGAGGGGGTGCTCTGTGATGTTGGCTGGGATTTCACTTGCTCCTTCCAGGAAGCTTCTCTTCACTCTTTCAAAAGTGAAACCAACTGCGTGGCAGTTTGTAAACACACACTTCGAACCAGGATCCTTCAGTACTTTTTCTGATGCGTGTTGCTCTGAGGGGTGACACGTGAGCTGCAGTTCAAGCTCTGGAACAGTGAACTTATTTCACATTTAACATTAAACTGGTGTTCAGTTGCTATGGATTTTTTATTTTTCAAATCAAGTTGTTTACTTAATGTCTTTGTTTTAAGTAAGCTTGTTTTTCTGGTAGTTTTCCAACAAAAACTGTTATTTGAAGACTGGGACAGCATTCCTGGCTAGTGTATAACTGAGAAAGAAACAGGGGGACAAGAGGGCTCACATCAGCTCTCTGGGATACATGTGAACATATTAGGAATCATAGGATGCATAGGTAAATTGCACAGGGTAATGGAAAGAAGAACAAAAATCATCTGGAGGAAATTACCTTCTGCTGTGTCCTATACTAATTTCCACTGGATAACTAATGCCCACTGTATTGATTATCTTCTGCTTGCTTTTGCTAGAAGAGAAGTGAGGACAATTTTTTCCATGCATTATGGAATTTTTCCTTCTTTGCATATGTATTTTCTTTATTTCAGACAAATACTCCAATCCATACACAGCAAGCAGCGAGGAGAGGTTTGGAACTGGGCACAGATTAAACACATGGAAAGCTTCTTGAAGCTAGAGGGTATTTTTGCACTGACAGTTTCTCTGCAAGTGAATGTAGAGAAGGATGTGGTGAGGTTCTCTGCTGTGCTTTTGGGTTTGCAGCAGGTATTACACAACTGCCCTGTGTGCATCATACAGGCATGGTACTTGGAATATTATTTACTACATCATCTGTACACCAGCATTATTTAATTTGTGTTTATTAAAACAAATTGAAACAAGAGGTTATTTTGTTACAACTCAAAATACGCTCAAAATGAGCTGCTTTTGTTTTCTTTGCCAGTTTGCATTTACATTTATAGTGCATTACTAGCCAGCTCGTTTTCTTTTCTGATAGACTTTTTTTTGGTTGTAAGTACAGCTGAGAAACCAACAGGTTTTTATTAAACTACATCCCCGATTTTTTTTTCTTCCACATGGGAGAAAATCTAGTAAGACTGGGTTTTGCTTGCCTGTCTACTTGCTTTTTAATTTTCTGACTGAAGGATCAACATATATTTATAATGTTATCACAACGAGTCCTCTCCGAACTGGGGAAAGGGGATGAGGAAAGAAGAGGTGCAGTCAGACCTAGAGCGTGTGTGCCGTGGTTTGGGCCGGCTGTCCTGCCGATGGAGCTGCGTTACCGTGGCGGCTGCAGCGGTGAAAAGGGCATTTCCCAGCTGTGGCACATGTGGTGCCCTGGCTTCCCTGCTGGTGCCTGGCGCCCAGCCAGGGGCACCCCCGGCAAAGCACCTGGTACACGGCTGCACCCCTCTGAGAAAGCAGCCCTTACGAGGGGACGGGTTGTTCCTCGCTCTCCACGAACCTCCGTCTTCCCCGGCACGACCCAAAATCTGCGTTGCAAAGGCAGACTCAAACACATTCATGGCTGGAAGGGGAAGAGATGGAACGGAGGCTGAGAAAGGAGCATTTGCCGCTCTGCGTGTGCGCTGCCGCTGTTCCTCTGCTCTGCAGCCGGCCCGGGATCGCGTTCCGTGGCACAGCCCGGTGTCCCTCACGGCCGTGCTCAGCCCCGGCAGCCCTGCCTTGCCGTGCCTCGGCAGCCCCGGCTCCAGCCCCCCCGGCCACGGCTGGCTGTCACCCGGCACGGGCCGTGTCCCCGGCCGAGAGCCGAGCTGGGCAGCGCCAGCCCTGCCGGGCCGGGAGCTGCCTTTGGACCCTGCCCCGTTCCCACACAGGTGTGCGCTCACTGCTTCTCTTCTGCCGAGAAATCCATCTGTGCCTTCTTTCTTCGTGGGTACGAAGCCCTCAGGCTCAGCAAGAGCTTTGAAGTGGTGCTGGCAGCTGGAAAGTGCCTTCTGAATAACGAGGCTGAATGTTTCCCTTTCTGTATTTTTATTTTTATTGTTCTACTTTTCATGTTTTCTCTCCACTCTGAGAACTGTGCATTCTGTGCTGCTGTGACTGTAATTTTTTTTTTTTTTCAAACCTTCAGTGAAATAGCAATACTGGCCCAATGTTTCAAGCTTTTAAAAGCAGCAGGTTATTACCATTCGCAGTTGCTCAAGTTTAAGAGCATATTTATTTATAAATATTTGCCCGAAGGATAATGAGACAAGAAACTGAGAATGTTTTCCCCAGTCCCCTATACTGACCTGGTCATGTGGTACCATTTAGCAGATTTACAGCAATTTTCCAGCTCTGTGAGCTCTCCTAGGTAAGAAAACTGCCAGTGAGCAGCTCCAAGATTTCCCTTTAGCCAGTAAATACCCTGGGGAAAATGGAAAGGTATAAAGCATCCTGAAAATTTCAGGGTTCCTACATTGGTTATTCTAACCTGTGCCATAGGCTTTTCCTCACCCACTGTGCTCTGCATAAGCTGCATGTAGCTGAAAGTGTGATCTGAGGACTGGATCAGTAAGATTAAATAGTAATTGAGGTTTAATTGCAGCAAAAAATTACATACTGTTTAGCAAGAGTATTAAAAGTAGATAATGTAAATGCCAGCAGATATCTTTTTCGCAAAAAAATGAACTTTAAAAATATTGTGCTTTACAGACTCTGGTTTAAAATAGCCCTGTCTGGAATGTAACCTCCTCTGGAGTACATAAAGAAGAGTTGAGTCAGGTTTCTACTTTTTTTCAGAAATCTAAAAGAAATTGTTATCTGGAAAGCATCCTGTTATTTTTACAGCAACGGAGGACAGTCAGATTTTGCAATCTCAGAAGTTTCTATCTTGGCCTGTATTTTGCCCTGCTGTTAGTCACCCCCTTCCTGGAGGGTAATGATTAGCTTTGACTTAAACCACAGAATGCTGGGATGCATCTGAGAAACACAATCAAGTTTTAAACTCACTGTGACCAATGCAGAAGAAACTGCATTGTGCTAACTCAGGCAGCTGCCTTGACCTGCCTCACCTTTTGGAGAAGTAGTGGTTGTTTTCTGTTTTTTGTCTCATGTCTTTGTCATTAATTAGCAAGGGTTTCCACACTCGGGGACTTCTTTTCCTTAAGATACGTAAAACCTTTGAATGTTTTCAGCCAGAAATGTAATTACTTTGAGTTTCCTGCTTAAGCCACTTGAGGGTTTTAAACAGGTATATTTTTTTAAAGAACCTTTTCACAAAGCAGACTCAAATGCATGTGAAATTATCCTCATCTACAGCCAAGTTTGATTTGAGCTGGAATGTTCTCAGAGTGTGATAACAGCATTTTGTGCTCTTTGGAATTTAGGGTAATTTTAGAGAGAGAGGGAGAGATTGAGAACTCCAATGATTCTTTTTCTGAAACCATTTTGAGGTGAAATCCTGTCTAGGCAAGATATCCATTTGTGTTGTTTACTTTGCCTCAGTCAGCCTTTGCTCAGTCATTACCAGGCTGGGTTTTCATCAGCTCCTGGATAAATTGAGCTTCTTTTCTGCTAGCTCCTTAGTTACTCCAGTGCCAATTTCAGGGCTGCACAAGACACTCTCCATTTTCTAGACATGCATTTTGTGCACTGCTGAAACATTACTTTTGCTCCTGTTGCCTTTTTTCATTTTTCCTAACCAGATTTTAGCTGGTAGTTAAATGTGGATGTGCTCAAGAAATATTGTGAGTGCTCAGGATGCAAGACAAAAACATTACCAAGTAGTGCTCGATGCTTGATTGCTGCCCTTTTTGGAATGTCATGTTCAGGGCCACTGGAAAAATGTGGTGGTGGTAAATCTTCCATGTTTTTTTGTTATTTCATGCGTTAGTTCTTTCTGGGAGCAGGCTGGGATGTTCCTGGGCAGTGGGTCTGTAAATGGGTACTAAAGGACAGTTGTTTTGGGCTTCTCTAACATGAGCAAGGAGATAGTGCAAAGAAGGGAAATTACAATGACCAAAGGAGTGAAACTACAATTAGGGGATCACTTGATACAAGCAGTAGGAAAGAGAATAACAGCAAACCTGCCTTCAGCCAGCAGGTAGTGACCACCTGGAACTTGGTTCCCCAGGAGGCTGTGGAGATGGGGCAGTCACTGGGTTCAAGTGAATTCATGGACAACAGATCCACAAAGAGATGCTGAAAAGGATGGGGATGCTCTGAAATCCCTGTTGTAATAGCTGTGAATTAATAGCTGTGATTGCTGAGAAACTGTGAGGGGAACAGAGCGATAGAGCTTTCCCTACTTACTTACTTCACCACCACTGGGCACTGAGTGCGGGGCTAGAGAAGCAGTGCTCTGCCCCACAGTGGCATTTTCCGTGCCCTTATAGGTTTTATTTATTGCTCAGACCACCACACAATTAGGGCTTAAAGCATTTACCCCTGAAAACTCTACAAGTAAGGGCCTTGCATGTGTGCAAGATTTTGCTAGACTCAGGCCCTATACTTTATTTGGTTAAATAGGACCACGAACACTTACACAGCTATATAAATAATCACATCCAGTTAGTCCTGTCAGCTGAGCCAAAAGAGATTTTAAGTGCCAAGGACTTAGTACATCTCTTTCTAATTTTACCCTGGCTCAAAGCATGTTTAGAAGATGAGGTATAGATAAAATCAGATAAGCAAAATTATTTAGTATCCTGTCACTTGTAAAATGTTTATCAGTTAAAAATAAAAGAGGTGAGAAAAATAAGTTAATCTTTTAAAGAAACAAAAACACATCTAATGGCTGGGTTAGGAGCCTGTGTTTAATAAGTGGCAGGGGATGATTACAAACAGTCCACAGAGGCTGCTGACAGACATCCTGTTTTTGGCAGTTTGTGCACAGCTCACCCAGAGATGCTACCTGCAGAGGTAGCCAATCTCTATGTGCTGTCTTAGCTGGAGCTAATTAGGTGGAAGATGGGTGGAAAAACATGAATGACTCAACTGGGTGCTGGAGCTGTTTGGAGGTGTTCTAGCTGATTGGTTTTCTCGTAGAAAAGGATGATTCTTTCAAAGGAAAAAATCTTGCTAGGATATGTAATCTCAATCAGAATGTCTTTTGTGCTCTGCCCAGGCTGTTCCCCCACTTTGCCAGGCTCTCCGGCAGTCACCAGGCCGGTGGTACAGAGGTGAGCTCTTCCCCTCTTCCTCTGCTGGATTTGCAGTGGCTCCTGGCTGGTCTTGCAGCCAGTGACCATATCTGTCCTTCCAGCCATGTCAGCTGACTCTGTTGGCTGTCTGAGTCTACCACTGCAGATGATATTTTTTCATATGTTTGAAATATTTTGCAGGCTGCATAGAAAATCTTCCAGGCAGCTGCATTAATATACAAAGACCCCGGAGGCAAGAGAAGCCCTTAGAGAAAACACAGCAGATGCTTTTTTTCTCCTGCAAGAAAAATGTCAGTAGGTTCTTGTTTATTGATTTGGAAATCAGGAGGGATTTTCAGTGTTTTTCTGAAATATTTCCAACTGACACTGGGTTATTCCTGCCCTTAGCAGTGCAATAATATCTAATGGCACACGCTAGACTTAATTTGTTTATGAAACAAGATTTGTGGCACAAAAGGATGCTGAGAAAGGTTTCTATGCAAAAAATTTATTAGTGGGTTTCATAGCTTATGGCATACATCAAATCTAGCGATTCATGCTACTTGTGGGGAGACAGGGGCAGAAAAGAGAAAAGAAAAAGCCTCAGCAGCCATCTGAGAAGAGGAAAAAGCACTGCCGCAGCACCTCAGTGACAGTGCAGACACCTGCCAGGAAGGCACCTTGCAGTACCAGGCTGCTGCATTTCCCCTTTGCCAAGTCTGTTCATCTCTTTCAGTATCTCATTTTTTATCAAACACTCCTTTTAAAAGATCACAGGATTGTGCCTAAAGGCACACCATAAGTTTGGATGATTTTAAGTGTTTTCTCTCTAAAATGTCACTTTAGCTGAGCGTTTTACTGCTTTTGCAACCATGAGTACTGCTGGAATGACAGGACAGGAACAAATAACTGTGTGTTCCTCTTCACCGGGAAACAGTTCCTTGTTTCAGTTATAATATTTGTAACTTTTTTTGGCTCCAAGGTGTACAGCTTCTCCATCGGAGAGATTTATTTTGTGCTTGGTAATTTATATCTTTGTGTCACAAGTGTCAAAACTTTGCAGCCTACCAGGCAATGAAAATGTTGAGCTCAGCAAGTCATATTCCAGGAAAAAGATGGGAAGAAGTGTCAGCCATGGACTTGCCCTTCCTGGAAAGCAAGACAAGATTTTACCTCAAGGAGAAACAAAGAAGTCGCTTATGCTTGTTTATCCCAGTGTAAGGACTAACTTATCCTGAGGGTGGGAAGTTTGGATTCATCTTTGTCTTTTCCATATGAAAACGACTGTACTAATAAGGAAGGAAGGAAGAAGAAAAATGGGACAATAGCTTGACAATTAATTCTTGCAAAAGAGAAAAAATATGTTTACAGAACGATGTTTATATTATGGGATGGAACAACCATTAGTGACTTTAAACATGAGCCATTTCAGCCTCTACAACTCTCAGATGTTTGTGCTGGAAGAGGCCAGCTGTCCCTCAGCCTTACTCCTTGTGCATCCGAGAAAGGGATGTGGAGGGATGGGGTTTCACCTGGCAGCTGAGCACACCAAATGGGGATTTGCTGCTGCAGGGGGTGGTCTTGCTGCTCTGGGTCCAGCCCTCATGGAGCCTCTGGGTGTGATTAAGCTGGCTACTCCAGTGCCAAACTGGTGCTTTTGTGCCTTTCCTGGTCACTGCATCTGAGCTGAGAGGAATAATGGGAAGAGGGTGAAGGGTAAAGCTCCTGTCGGTGCTTCTCTGTGTCCTACACTGCCTTGGCTGGATAACATGATGCCCTAAGAAATGTGGAGATTACCCCTGTGCAAATTCCTTGCCTGGAGTTTGGGACACCGACAAAAGGATGTTCTGAGGGACAGACATTTAGGGGGAAAAATAGGTGTTTTGTGCATCAAATGACTTCTCCTTTTTGGTAATAATTGATGCAATAAGAATGAAGCCAGTTTTTAGAAGCGTGTGTTGTAACAATGAAAAACAGGGCTGGGTTGAAAGATTGGAGGTGGTCCCATGGCACAATGTTTAGTCTGCATCTGGAATCATGACTTTTCCCCTTGTTTTCCTTGGGACTCTGTATTATTAAAAGAAAATAAAAACTCCAACACAGCAGCTAGATTAAGCAAAAGATTTCAAAAAACATCCCTGCCCTGTGAAACATTTCCTTTTAACCCTGAACTGATGGACACTGGAGAAGCAAGTTATTGTTCCTTTCCCTTACAAGCAGAAAACACCAGCCTTTCCATATTTCTGATCAGCAGATTTCACCATGGATACAGATGACATAAAATACTCTTTTTTCTCTTCGTTATGTGCACCATTAAAATACACTTGGCACAGCTCAGAGTACTTGTGAGATGGCCAGGTTTTAACCTTCAAGTACAAATACGCCTGTGCTTTCTGATTTATTTGTCCTATTTATTGACTTTTTTTTTTTCCAAGATAACAAACTAGCTCTTGGGAATAAAGCAACACATGAGAAAGGCTGTGGCAGGAATCCCAGTGCAGTGCAGCCTATACAGATGTTCCAGGAGCAGCTGTCAGCCTCAGCTGGGGCTGAGCAGAGGGCTGACAGCACTGCTTAGATGGATCCTGGCTGGCCAGCAAAGCTGCAAGAGCAGGTGGTGCTGGTGACTTCAGCTGCATTTTATTGACAGATGGAGCTGGGAACAGGGGCTGTAAGTGTTATTGATGGGCTTGGCACGGCCCAAAGGCTTGGCTGACAGGGTCCAATAAGATAGGAATGTTTTTGTGTACGTGTTATATGGGCTGGGCACTGCAGACAGGATTGCAGGCACATTTCAGAAAGCAGGTCCTTCAACGGCACCTCCCATCTCTGGTGCGGAGTTTGAGCTCGGGATGGGTCCTGCTGTGGTCAGGCTGCAGTGGCTGTGGCTTAGTTTTAGTGCTGGTTTATTAGAATGTTTGTTATACACAGGGCACAGCAAATTGTATTTGGGGTGCTTGTTAAAAATAAAAGCAATCCACTTGTGGACTGTGCAGTGAAGCAGTGAAGCAGTGAAGATTTCAGTTCTGAAGTTCTCACATTCCTCCAGTCCCTGGGAAGGAACAGGAGAGGCCCAAGCTCCAAGAGACACGAACATCTTACATTTTTAGAAGGTACTTTGGAGAACATTAGTATTATTTTGATTGCATGCATTCCAAAATTAAGAAGAGATAAGGAGTCTCACTGCAGGAAGATGCTAAAATAATCCATACGCATATTTAAAAAGTGGAAAACAAGCTTCCCAGTATGATATTTAAAGGCTCTTAAAGCTGCTGGAATTAAATGTTCCTGTCTCTTGCAGTGCAGTGTCAAAAGAATCGACCTTCTCAGGACCACAGGTAGATTTAAAACAGCAGAGGAAGGAAGGCTGCCAGAGCTCCTTTTCCAGCAAAGTTTTTCTTGCAAGTTTGCTGGGAAAGAAGCAAGAAATAATAACAAGAGTGTTGCTTTAATTCCTTTTCTCCAAATATATTCTTAGAATGACCTGAAAAATATTCCTTCCCTAAGCAGGCAGTGTGCTCTTGCCTCCCCAGGCTCACTGTAACAATGTGAGATTTGCTACAAGAGGAATAAGGTCAGCTCCTTGTCTGGGTTTTTCTAAACCAGAAATTGACTGTTAAAAGAACAACTTGACGCCAAATTTGCTACCCAATATTTTGTGCAATGGCAGCTTTGTGGGATGTGTGTGAAAGTTGTAGGAATATGATCGGTCCTCTAGAATTATTGCTTCCTGATTTTAATAAGGAAGCAAGTGCCTCAGAAGGTCTCAACAACTCTCTGCAGACATTCAAAAAGGAAAGTTTTCAGTGCCTATGAGAGTGTAAACAGCACTATATAATCTGGTTTCTACTGACTATGAATTTTGGCTTGGCTTTGGTGGTATAAACATTGGAGCTGTGGTTGGTTTGCTGTAAATGGGTGTCGTGGGGATGCTGAAAATTCAAAAATGCACTGTTTCTGCCATGTGTCATTTTCTTCTCACTGTGTAGGATCCCGAACAGTCAAACCTATTTCCCGGCACAGCTTTGCTGCTTAGAGTTATTGCATATTAGTGGCAAAGCTGCTTGAGGAGTCCAGGAGGGCCTTCTCCTAACAGGAGACAACCTCAAGGACCGGATTTCCGGTTCTCAGGAAAAGGTATCTGTTGTCTCATTTCCAAAATATTTGTCTTCCATTTCCCTTACAATTGTGTGGTACTTCTAGGAGACATTCTATGTCCTGAATCTCAGCTCTTCTCATAGCCAGACAGAAGAGGCTTTATAAAAGCCTCTTCCAGTGGGATGTTTTTTTGAATAACAGCTCTCTGATACTGGAGTAAAGTTGAAGACTAAACGCATTGTTTAGTTTAGTTTATTTCGGGATACTTGTTTAAGATGGGAAGTTAATACACTTCTGTGCAAAATCACCATGTTCACTAGAAGATTTAAGATGGTCCCACTTAACATCAGTGCAGTTCATCTGTAAACAGGGGAAGCAAAGGGAGAATTATGAGGAGTCTTTGGCTTGTTTTCTTCATGCAGCTCTAGGCTCAGTGCCAGAGAGGTCTTCCTTTCTGAAAGCCAGGGAAGGCTTTTTGGACGTGAAGAACATCATGGTGACTGGTTGGAGAGAAGAAAATTCTTTCATATAAGCTCAGAAAATTCAGAAGTGCCAGGTGGGCAAGAGAAGATGTCACACTTGGACTGTATTAAAAAGAAAAAAAGCCAAAACCCCCCACACCAGCAATAATCCAGATTTGAGGAACTGGCCATCAAGGAAAGAGATTTAAAAAAAACCCCAAAAACAAAAATGAAAAAACCCTCACCAAAACCTACAAAAACCCACATACACATTAAAAAAAACCCCTAAACCCAAAAATCCCCAAAACAACCAAGAAAAGGACAGGATGATTTGCAGGCAGGAGTTCCTCTTTTGTTCTGGAGGAGGCTGGAAAGGGTGGATGTGGTGGAAATTCTTCTCCTGTCTTCACGAGAGTAAACATTCACGATTTATCATTGGCTAGGGGGAGAATTGCTTGTACACCTAGTGACAAATAAAAGCATATTTGGAGATAGTCATAAGCAAGGCAGACTTTGTTATTCTGGCAAGAGCAGCCTCTCAGGCTTGACCCCACCACGCTGGGCAGGGCTGGCTGGGGATTCCCTAAAGCCATTTAAAAACTTCTCCAATCCAGAGGCCCAGAGGCCCAGAGGCAGCAGCTCCCATGCTGAAGGAGCAGCTCCCCTGCTGGAGTGTCTTCAGGGAGGTTCTCTTATCTGCCAAGATTAATTAACATTTCCTTGATCCCTGTGGATTGAATATAGAGCCCTCATGAATAATCATTGCCACAGAGATATTGAGCCATGAAAAGCAACCTGTTCAAGGATATTGTTGATGAATGTAAGGAACTAATTCTGGGAAGACCATCTTATTACAGCCCTCTACTTGTTGTCTAATTGCAGTCCCATTATTCCTGTAGCCAAAAAAGCAATATGCTGACCCTTTTAACTGTCAGAGAATGAGTCAGAGGACTTGTTTAACCCATAAAATATAACAACTTTTTCCTGTTTGTGATTTCCTCGCTTTATCTTGCTAATCTCAGTGTAAACATTGGACATTATTTCCAGGTAAACTTATCTGTGTTACATTGCATAAAATATTTTACATTATTAACCAAAACGTTTATTTAATCCTCAGTTCATAAGGCTGAGGATGGAAGTCTTAGACAGAAGGATGCATTCAGTGTCTGAGTGACTTCCTCCAGCATGTGTGTTAACTTATGACTAGCTTTACTAGCAAACTCATGACAAGAACATGGAACTGCTGCAGTCTTGCCAAAGTCTGTGCAAAAAGTCCTTAAAATCCAGCTGAAGAGCAGAGACTTCATTCTCTGGATGGATACAGCAGTTCCTGCCTTCAGCTGTCTGCAGGGATGAGAACTCAGCTGCCAGCACCTGAGGCCCTACCAATATGTGCAGCATATCAAGGTCAAGATAAACTAAAACTGCTGGTTTAGGCTGTGAGGTTTTAGCAGTTGTTTCATTATCAGCTGAGTCATCCCTGCAATAGGAAAGGAAGTCTGAAAGAATAAGTTAGGTAGCAGGACACAAAGTGTTCCTCCTTCTAGTAGGGGAAAGATAAAATTTGGAGGTAATTTACTTTGAGAACATAACTGCAAAAGAGCAGAATGGTAGCAGAGAAATGTAAGAGGTGGAAAAAGGAAAAGAGACATTGAGAAGGTCAGGAAGGATGCTGGTTAAGACGTGGGTTGCAGAGGGCCATAACCTCTTGTTTTCAAGTGTGTGCATGTTTAGAGGGGACTGGGAAATGGGAGGCCAGTTTTGGACTGGCAAATTTGGCAAGCAGTTCCTTTGAGGATGAACTGGTTTGTTTCATAATGCCCGTGCTTACAGCCAGGGTTTGCTGCACGGTTTTGAGCTGCACATATAAAAGGAGGGCTGTAGGGGTTAGTGTGCTCTTGCAAAGAAATTTCCTTTTTCTCAACAGAAACATTTTCCCCTCCTTTTGTTAGTGAAAAGGAAACCTAAGGAATAGGGTCAGTATTTGTGGATTGCACCAAATACTGTAAATGCTACAAATACTGAAGGTTGGACTAAGTGAAAGATAAGCAGGAGAAAGTATACAAAATTCTGTTTGTCCATCTCCATGAGCCTGGAGAGCTCACACTGCAGGTGAGACTGTTCCTTTTGCGTAGGACACGCTGAGCTGAGCCGAAACTGCAATAAATCTGGAAAAGCTGCAGTACAAACTGAATGTACTGAACCACGAAATTTATGAAAATTAGTCTTATCTCATGTTCTCTCGTAAGTTCAGACTGTTTCTTAGCCTGATGCCAGAATTTAGTCAAAGAGGCGTTTTTTAGACTAATTGGATTTGGAAAGAAAATATTTTCGTGGGCATCAGATACGCTTTTTGTCCATCCTCTTTCTTAAACTGACACTGAGGCTGTGCTACTATTACAGGAAATTAATGCATCATTTTTAGACAAAACTATATTACTATTTGGAAAGACATAATGTAGCAGTCACGTGTGATGTGGAAATCACAGCAGCTCTTTGAAATCACTTTATTACCAGCCAGTATTGATTCAGCCGTGTGCACAATTACAGTTACCTGCTAAACTCCAATCCTTTGGCAAAGGGCTTCTCCTGGTGAAACGATTTCTTGTGCTCCCTTGGGGGTTTAGTTATGTGTTGCCAGCTTGGGGAGGTTTGTATATTTCACTCTGTCTCCCTAAAAGCTTCCAACTTTGTGTATAAGCATACAAGGAAAAGGCAGGACTTCAGGAGAGGGCAGAGTGACCAAATATCCAATTAAAGCCTTGCACAGTTGTGATTCTGGCCTCTAAACCAAAACCCCTTGGAGCTAATCAACTGTGGGTCACACAGCTATAAACACAGACAAGAATCTAACTTTTGGCAGCTGGCTTTTGGAGAAGTTTGGCACAGTTTTCTTGAAGTGAAGTGTATAAGCCATTGCTGCTTGATGGATTCTGCAGACAGGAATTGTGATGGCTGTCCTGTGATGAAACTTGTGTGAAGAAAACAAGGACAGGCTCAGATCATCACATTTTAATCTCCTGCTCTGTTTTCCTCTGAGAAGGAATTTGGCCAGGGCTTTCCACCAGTCCATCTTTACTGGAAATTTGTGCTGAATTAATTGGCAGGCTCTGTAAAGCTTTTCTATTTTGCTGATAGCGATTACAAACCAGGGGAGAAGTGACTACAAATCAATGCAATAGCGACCTCGAGATGACAACTGCTCAGCTGCTTTACAAGAAGAGCAGAGAGCTGTTCTCCTGGGGATGGAGACTGGCAGCAGAAAGTTCTCCTTTAGTTAACGGTCCCTACTGGAAGGGATGGTTTAAGTTTCTCTAGTATTCCAAGTATGTTTTTATGTCAAGGGATCTTGCAAACCCAAATTTAATGGCATGTTTTCTTTGCATGCCAAGGATATGTACTTGTAAACGAAATGCAGTTCTTCAAACTAGACAGAAATATACTTTAGAGAGCACCACAGACAGGAAATACCGGGAAAAATATGCCATAATTTTGTGTGGATATACTGACATCCAAAATCAGCTGTATAGGGAGTTCGAGCAAGGGTAGCCTCATTTGGAACAAGTACCAGTTCCTGCCCCACAGCAGGTGGGGTTTTAAAGCTCATTTAGCAGCTGCTGCTGCTCACAGTCTTCATGTCCCATCGGTTTGGGGCTGTCCCAAATGGTAAACAGGTGATTTGATAACATCTAATTGAGCAACTAACTGCTGTTATATAAAGATGCTGAAGGCATAGGAGGTTTTGTGTGAAAGGAGGGGCTGTATTTGGGAAAGAAGAAATTTTGTAAGTTTTAACATGAAGGGTTTATTTAAGACATTGATCTAAAATATATAGAGGAGTGTTTTAAAATTTGAAAGGATTGCTGAATTACTTTTCTAATTCACTAAGAGGATATTTGCATCGAATCATCTGAGCAGCTGAGGCTAGAACTTTCCTACAGAAAGCTCCTCCAGCACAGAAGGCTGGATGTACAACCTGCAGCTGAGTTCCACAGAATTCTGGTGCCACGGCTTTAAGTAAATATGTTGAGCAGTAAAATATAGCTTAAGTAAATAGGTTAGAGTAGGTGATCAATTAAATAATCACTCAGAAGTTCAGCAGTGTGGGTTTGAACCCTTTCAGGGAGAATTAAAAACAGGACCTGGGTTTTGTTCCCTGTGCTCTTGGTGGATGCCATGTCCCTTAGCCCTGAGGGAAGTTGTACTTGAAAACAAAGCCTGTGGACTCAGTTCAGCCCACTGGAGGATCAGAGCAGCCAAGTCTAAGGAGCACTGAGGTGACGTTGTCGTGGCTATTTCAGTGCCTGGAAGCGTGGCACTGGTGGCAGGCAGCAACCACCTGGCTCTGCCAGCGTGCTGAGCTGCTGGGAAAGGGCCTTACACAGACACCTTGGGTTCAGTGCGTGCTGGACCTGCTGCAAGGCCACGAGTCTGTCTTTAGTTTCTGCTTTGTACATCTTGTAGCATAGGCAAAAACTCATGTCTGCTCTGGTAAAGAGCCAGTCAAGCTTGTTTCTGCTTGCAAAGTACTCTGAGGACAGCCTGTGGGTTCAAAAGAAGGCCAAGGTGTGTCCGGCCAGCATATGCAAAAAATATCTTTTATCAATTCTGTTTTCTTTCTGCATTTTTAATATCTTTTAATGAAGCTTTTATTGTAATACCTCCCATAACCACTGAGAAATGAACTTGGTAGGCAGGGGTATGGATTTGAGCTGCTACTGGGGAGACAGAAGTGTCTCACTGCTCAGTAACTTATTAAAGATCGTTAATAACTTAATTAATTAGTTAACTGAGCTCAACAGGGTTTATAAAGCTGATGCTTCGAGTCTGACTAGCAGCATTTTCCAGCACTCCACAGACCTGTTTTAAACTTGTCTTTGTGCTGTTTCTGAGGAAAGAGCTTTTAGCCAAGTTCTATGTGTGCGGCCTTCTGCTGTGTGCCCTGCACCCAGGGATGTTCAGCAGAAGATAACTCTGCCAGGTCTGAGCCCAGACCTGCTCTGGAAGCTCCCACAAGTGTTTCCTTTGCTCTTTGGCTCTTAGTGAACTGCACTGGCTGCTTACCTATGGAAGGCCTTATGCTCCTGAAGCTGTTTACCCAGACCCTGTCCAAAATAGTAATAACAGAAAATAAAACCAGGGAAAATGTTGGTTCTTCGCTTTTATCATCTAATATGCTTTCAAAATCCAATGCAGAACCTGGAAGGGTCTCACTTAAAAGCTGCAGCATTTTGATTGCATCACAGTCGATATGCAATGATGCCTAACATAAAATGCAACACCTACTTTAGACTGAATTAGGGATGGGTTTGCTACTGACAACGCTAAATTCATCACAAGGCAATGACAATGTTATTTTGTTGTGTGATCTGTTGTTTCTGCAACTACTGTGCACTATAGGAGCACCTGCTTTTGGGAAACATGCCATTAATGTTCCTCTTTCTTATATTTGTACCTCAGCTTTCCAGGCTTGACTGTCTTCAAGTTGGTGCATCACAACAGGTAAGTCAGTTTCTCCGCTGAAATAAGTCACATCTATACAGAAAGTGCACTGCTTGCAAATGCGTGCAAGCCATGTTAATGTTCTTTATTTCTGTCCTCCTTTGTGTTTAATGTTGGCATTTTGGAGCCTTAAAGAAGGAGAGGGGAGAAGGGAAAGAGAGCAGATTACACCACATGTTTTCTTGCATAAAAATTAGGTTTTGAATGAGTTTAAAAATCCTTTTACAGATTACAGGGTTAAAAAAAGTCATTGGGATATGCCATTTAGAAGTATGAGGGCTTTTAGTAATGAAAAATCACCAATGAAAATGCTGAAATTTTTTTTGCTGAGTTTCTTCTTGAAGAAAATTAACATTGGAGCATGTTTCTGTACTTTAATCTGAAGTATTATCTTGGAAACAATTATAGAAAGGGGATGTAGAATAAATGGTTTTGATACTGCGGATGTATACAAGAGGAGGTCATGCAATTTTTTTATGTCACAGAAACCTAGCTGGGCTTAATCAATTGCCCTTCTCATTACCCTTTCTTGAGGTAATTTGGCACTTGTTTCATTAGTTAAGCTTTTGCATAATTGTGTTTTTTTGATATATTGCTGCTATGTGCAGAAGATAATATCTGTAGAGAAAAACAGGGCAAAAAAGTAAGTGTCACAGAGGATTAATGTCCCAGTTATAAATCTGCAAGCAAATTTGAACAGTCTGTTCTAAACTATTTTGTACTTCTGGCATAGACAGAAAAGTAGCATTGGTAAACTGGAGCAAGTTCTGTGTTTGTGGGATTTCTTTGTGTGTTAAGTCTGGCAAGATCTCTGTGGCCCGAAGGCAGTACAGCTTTGCTTGTCAGGACCAGGTTACTGGGAAGCTAATTGCTGAGTTTAATCTCTTGTTGGAGACCAGGCTTGATATTCCCACCCCATCTTGTATGTGTGGATTTGTGTGAAAGTTCTCTCATAAACTGCCTTTAAATTTTTGCTTACAACATAAAACTAAAGTATCCGTAATCTGCAAGGAGTCTGGAAGGATTTAGAACAGTACTGGGTCAAGGTGGCTAAAACCTATTTATCTCTTAGAGAATTATGTCTTTCTGAATGTCATCACTCACCTTTTTAAACAAATCTTCCTTTTCTTGTCTTATTTCAGTTTTACTATGGGTGTGGTGTCTCAATCTGACACACATTTTAGCTTGGGCAGAGAAGCCATGGCCCTGTCTTTCCCAACTCCTGCTCCTCCTGAGATATTTCTGGGCAGGGAAGTTGAGGTGGATGTCTTTCATTCAGGTGGGCTTTGTCTGCCTCAGGGCCAGGAGCTGCAGCTGTGCTCCTGGGGTCTGTTTCACAGGGCAAAATAAGCAAAAACTTCCACTGCAGAGCGTTTCCTGAGGCTGCGGTGTTGGTGCAGAGTGGGGTGTGATTTTTACTTTGTTACTCCTGTATTACTTTACATCTTACTGAGGAAGCTGTCAGCCTCTGGTTCCCTTCCCTGGTAAGAGGTTTTCTGCATGGCCAGACCTGCTGGATCTCACCAGGTGCTCTTTCTCCTGCAGTCCAGGCTTCAGGAGAGGCAAAAAAAGCCCAACAGAAAATCTGAGAGGGATCACATGGATGGTCTTCTGAAGACACCACTGAATAAGTGTTTGTGACAGAGAGAGTTCTCTAAATGTGCAGTGCTTTTCCAAGTACCCTGGGAGGAAGCATGCCTCATTGACTGAGGACATTCATGGCTCTATTGAAAGATGGAAGAATGAATAAACAACGCCTTATTTAAACAAACAAAACAAGAAAAAAGTACAACCCACCTCCTGGGAACCAGAAGCAATGCTGTTTGCTTTGATCCTTTATTTGCACAGTAGGTAGACATTTTAATCTCTCTTATTCCCATTACAGTGGCAAGTACATGTTGCCTGTTTCACTTTTGTTGTTGGGTTTTCTGTTCCAAGTATTGTAGTTCACATAGGACTGCCTGGAAATGCAACATTTGTTCTTGATTTGAATAACTTTGCTCTCAGCTGCTTTTGGGTAGGGTTTTGGCCCATATCTGATGGAAGGGACAGAACAGCCCCGTGGTGTGCTGTGCATGATGAGGAGATAACTGGAGAGATCTTTACATCTCATCTAAGCCTCTGGCTGAGGATTCTTGTATTTCAGCATCCCTGGCTTTAAACTTGTGAGGATAGATTTATTTTGATTACACCTGTAATTGATCTGTGCTTCTAAATGAGTGTGATGGTTCCATGTAGCAATGGTGCTCTTTTTTTTTCCCACTTTGGGGGACTTGGTGACATAAAGGATTTGAAGCTTGACATAAAGGAATTGAAGTTTAGCATGAAACCATTCAGCAGATCCACGTGATAAGTAATGGAACAATTTACCAAGGGCAAATATCCCTTGGAGCTATGTGGAAGTCAGAGATGTACCTGATGAACCTCTGCTTTCTTGCCTTTTCTTCCCTCCCTGGTCTCTAACCCTGCTAATAAGCAAGCTCAACAGCTTTGGTTTCCTGTGTTATTCCAATTTTCTGGCATAAACATATCCACAGACCAAAGGCAAAATCCATATGGATGTCTTAGCTACTTGCTTGCATTCTTATCAGAAATGCAAGTCTTTGCTCAGCTGAGCCCTTCAGTTGCCCTGGCTACAGGCACTTTGTGTATTAATGTTTTCTCCTTATCAGAACCTGTCAGTAGCTTTGTTTTGAAAGACGAAAATGACAGTTTCACTGGTCTTTTTGGTTTTGATAAAAATCAGTGGTATCTGAGCTGCTGCTGGCAAAGATTTTCTTAGCTCTTGTGGTGAAATTTGTTTTCCAGAGTTGAAAGGAAAACACAATTAAAACCTGTTGCCTGGGCATTGAGGTGGCTTGAAACCCCAAAGTCCTCCATTTGTTTTGTGGAGGTAAAGTAAGAGAGTCCTGGCTGACCATGGCTGTCTGGCTCAACTCACTTCTGTTCAACTTTGTGTAACCAAATTTAACAGGAGCTTTTTCTTCCACGCAGCAGCTGAGGGTGCTGATCTAACCATCATTTCACCGAGGTTTGGTCGGGATGTGGAAGCTCACTGTGGCACAATCCAAAGCTGCGTATTGTGGGGATTTAAGACATCAACTTCTGGCTTTGCATGAGCAGCGGATGGACTGCTAGCTTGTTATTTCATATGGCTCCTGGAAACACAAGTGGGCAACCAGAACTGATGGACGTCATTCCCAGCCTGTACTCAGCCTCGGTTACCATGGTTTAAGTCTTTCCTAACATTTTTAAAAATGAAATTTGGCTACTAATGATTGCACCTTGTGAGACGACCTGGGGCTCCTGTGCCTACAGGAGAAATCTTTCTGACACTGATGTGGTGATTGCAGAGCTCACCTCTGTCAGAAAGCATGGAGGGAATGGGGGGTGCTTCCATCAGGGGGTGAGCCCTGGAAATCATGCAGCTGAAACTAAACACAGCCTCAGCCACTGCCGGCATCCCAAGCAATGTCTATTTTATATGATTTTGAAAAAGCTGATTTTTTTTTTTTTTGAGACTACAGGAAGACTCTGCTTTGTAAATGCTAGCTTGTTTGTCTGATACTAATAATCCTTGATCTGTCTTGGATTATTGCCTAATAGACCACAGCTCTGGAGCCAGTGTATCATAACAAATTAATTGAGACATCTGCTTTATCGTAGTCACACTTTCTTTCTTGGATTGATGAGCCAGCACTATGCAATCAATTTATTTGAGGATATATTACCATCTAGTGCTTTGATAACTTGCCAAGGGTTAGGTGACTGAGTTTTCCAGCAGCATTAGTATGTGAAACTCCGAATTCCTTGGTTTTGTTCCTTTGATGTGTTATTCCGTGTCACCGGCACACTGCGTCACCCGATACACTGAAGCTATTTGGCAATATTCCTGGAACACGGTATAAAACAGTTCATTCTCAGAAGTTACAAACTAACAGTGACATATTCTTACTCAGCAAACCTACTCTTCTTACTCATTACAACTTATTCCAGCTGACACCAGACGCCACACGCTTTTTGCTCTTTTTTGTTCCTGGGAAAATTTTTGGTCAAATGTGTCAATTCTCCAACCTGTGGTACGAGCACATCTCTCAGGAGATGCTGTCAAGAACCCCTGCATGGTTTCACGTGGAAAAACTGCTCTGTTCAGCCATCTGCATGAGGAAAGGGAGCTTTGATGACAGTGAAGTTCAACCTTCTTCCCCAAAATGGCACACGTATCAAGGCAGGGATGAAAAATGAGATTTACAAGACTGTGGATGCATTCGAAGAAAAGTGAAACATTTCAAATATAAAAATTTCCACCATATTTACTGACACAGATCCCAGCAGTGTGTGGAGACACCAATAAGGAATGTTTTTAGTTTTACAAAGCGGATATTGGCTGGGTTTATATCCTGTCCCTGCTTCCTGTGAGCAATGCAAGGGTGATTGACTGTGCAAAAAGTTATGGAGTGGGAATTCCTTGGATGAAAGTTGTTTGGTGGCAACAACTTTTGCCAAATTAGACCCGTGAGTTTTATATACCCTCTAAAGGGATGTTTAAATGCCTCTCTTTAAATCATAACCAGCGTATTGTGGTAGTGGAAGGCATTATTTTAGGATTGGCTAGTTCTAAGCTTGTGTGCTTTTTGGAAGACCTGTAACCTCTGGGAAGGAAAGGATTACTCCTGAAAATACCTCCAAGGCTGCTATCAGGAAAGAAATGTGCTTCCAGGCTCCTTGCCAAGCCTTGGGGTAGCATCTGTCCTTTTAGAGGACGCTTTGTTAATGCTAGGGAGACGGTGTGCTCTTGTGTGAGTTGTCTCCTCTAACTGGAGCAAGAAAAGTGACCTTTCAAAGGATAATTAATTGCATTTTCCTTCCTGCTTTGTTTGTTGGTTTCCTACTGAACCTAAGCTGTAAGTGCAGAGATCTGCTGGCTCTGTCCAACTGTACCTTCACTCCATCTCCTCAAGGCAGCAGCTTAGAAAGCTCTAGTATCTATTGACAGTAAATGAAGGGCTTAGTGGGAAGTTGTTTTTCCAAAATACCTCTGTGTCGTACACTTGTGGAGAAGTTCTGAGCAGTAAACAAACTTGTACTTGCAGGATTTCTGTACCCAGTATAGTCAGGCAATAGCAGAATCTGAGGGCTCATTTTCAGGTCTTTTCGATGTGGGTTTTTTTCTTCCTTGTTTATTCTGGCAGCAATGGATGGGATTGAGGAGAGGCCAGGAATTCAGGTTTCATTCCAGGCGCTAAAATATGCTTTCCCATAGGATGATGGAGCAAGCTGCGTTTTGCAGTGGGTGATTGGAGCTCTTAGGAAAGTAGCCAGCCAGTGTGAGTGCTCAGAGGAGTTGGGAATTCACCTTTAGTGCCACTCTTTGCAGTAGCAGAGGCCAGGTGGGAAGGGCTGGAACAGCCAAGTCAGAAACACGGTGGATCTTGATGGGGGAGGAAATGGGCACAGCTGCCATGCAAGTAATAATTGGAAGAAAAATCCACAGAATATTCAGCTGACAAGTGATCCAAATAGAAACTATAATGGTTGTGTGAAGAAGGCCCTAAACATCTCGAGGGAACTTGCATGGGAATTTTGAAAAGTTCACTTGCACTTTCCTCCCTTCAGATACGGGCCCTAAATTGTCTTAATATGCTCATCAGTTTGGGGTGTTATTTCTTTTTGGTGCTGCCATTTTCTGTATGATTTTTTTTTTTTAGTTTCTTCAGAGAGTCAAGGAAATGTATCAGTACTTTATGGAGGGGCCGAATTTCAGTCTGTGTTTACAGAAAATTTCACTATATGCCATTTAGACGCAACACTACTCTGACTCTTACTGAGCTTACTTCATGCTTGAACTTAAAAGTTTTTCCCTTTTGCACGTATACATCAGTACTAATACATTTATGTATGAGTAATAGCCAACAAGTTTCTAGAATGTAAAAGTCTCTGAAGAAACTTTATTCAGAGCCACATTTCCTACTGCACTGGGAAGGCAGAGATAAGCTGCACTTCTGATAAGAGCATCTTTTCAAGGAATTACTAGAAAAGAACGCAAGTGACGCATCTCAGTATTTATTGATGTGTTAGACCGGACGGAGGTGCTTGATTGGCTGCTGAGAGTTCTGCAGTGTGTACCCATCAGGGCCTTGGTAATGTCAGCTATGAGCTGCGTCACCTTCCTCTTGCTGAGTAAACTCACTGCAATCTTCTCAAAGCGAAGGTAAACACAAGTTTCACTCCAAACAGGTTGGTCTGGCTGCCTTATGTGGACTAAACTGTGACAAAACCAAGGACAAGTGGAGCTTTTGGCAGTGTTACAGTCTAAGTGGGAATGAGACAAAAGAGAAATTGGCTTATAAGAGAGTTTTAAGAGTCCATTATCGATTATTGGAAAGAATTCCCATAAGGACGTTGTGGAGGTTTAGCAAATTTGAGGTCTTCAATGAGAGTCTATGGGCAAGTCTAAGAATAAGACTTAGATGATTGCTTGGAGAGTATCTCCAAACTTTTATGGCTTAGTTAATTATCTGAGCCCTGCACAGTCCTCCAGCTTCAATTACAAGCAGAGACATCAAACCTGCCTATAATATTTGAAGACTTCTGCCATGCAGAATATTGTGTAGTTGTAATAAAATGCAGACCGGTCCCTGTGCTCTTCTTGCTTAACATAAATATTTGTGTGGTCACTATAATAAATATATATAAATATATTTGAGCATGTTAAAAATCAATATTTCAAACAGTGCCTAACTGCTCTTATTCCTGCTTTGAAGACTGACAGTTAATTGTCTGTTATTTAATCAGCAGCTGCACCATCTTAGCAGGCTGAGGCCTCCTTGTGTGCTACATACTTGTAATAACAAATAAAGCTGCACCGATCTTCAAAACTGGATGGCAGGGATGAATGGTCTCTTGAAATTTAAGCACTGTATAAAGTACCAGATTTTTCTCAAAGCAGGTGATACGTGAGATGGCCACATAAAAACAGAGACTAGACAAGAATAAGGGAATAAATGGAGGTATTTATTTAAAGGGCCTCCAAGGTGCACACTGGAGAGTCAAAAGGCGACACCCAGGATGGAGGCCGGGTCACGAGTTCTTCACACTTTTATAAGTTTGGTTCAGTTGCATATCAGGGTTAATTGTCCAGTTATAACCTCAGCTGGTGATGTAGTTACCCCAAGTTTTCCCCCCTTCAGAGGCTTTTAGTTTACACATTTTGGGGCCTGGTGTCCTTGAGGTAGAAACCTACAGAGGTTTGTTATGTCTAACCAGCATGGGTGAACAGTAGTTAATAGGTCACAAGAAACTTCAGAGTTACACGCTAGGCAGTACAGGATTTGAAAAATATAAAAGTTAAAACCTAAGGCATCACAGGTAAAAGTAACAAGAAAATTAAGGCAAAACATGTGACTACTTGCATTCAGAATCTAGAGGGGCGTGCACAGCAACAAACCAGTGTAAATTAGCTTGAATTAGCTGGACTATTCAGGACTTTTTCTGAAGGCAGATGCTTCTAATGGTGAGGAGTAGAAAAACCAAAACAGAAAACAAAAACCTTCCCCGTGGTCCTTGAGAATGTGCCGGTGGATGGAGGAGTTGACCTGGTAAGAATTTGGAAGGTAAAGGAAGTGTGTGGGCTTGCTGCTTTTCTCTTTGGTTTTGTTTTGATTTTTTCTTCTCCACAGACAGTGCCTATTATACCTTCCCATTCTGGACACGGTTCTGGGAATGCTTTGACATCATCGTCATTGGGTGGAATGTTTTCTTGCTTTATCATGTTGTATTACTCACAGGAATAGGCAACAGGTTTACAGCAGCAGGTTGTGCAGATGTGGTGTGGTTGTAAAGGCACAACTACACTTGAAGTAAAACTTCTCCCATGGAAGATGCTGAATTTAAGAACTAAACTAGGGAGTTGTAATTAAACAAGGAATATTACATATTTTTAAACGTGATCTTAGCAAGGAATAAGAGGGGAAACAAGAAAACTGAGTCAAAGCAAATAACAGTTTAAGAAACAAATAATTGTTTATCTAAGCTAACTACATCTTTTTATACACCAAGAAGGCTGTGATTTTTGTTAATGCTCTTGGTGAACTACTCATTTTGGGAGTCCAGTTGGGTTTTTTGTGTGTGTGAGATTATCCACATATTCCCTGGGAACTGCTGTGATAATTGTAGTGCTGCTTTAAGCAGTGCAGGGTGATTATTTTCTTGCTGGGAGCTGATGAGGCCTTCCAAGTGTCTTTGGGGGTGTTTAAACAGCGCTGCTTCCAAAAGCATGAATTAGAAAGAGAGGGAAGCACAAGACCCACAGCTCCATGACAGAAATCGTGAGCTGTATCCAGCTGTTGGCTCTCCTGTCTCTCTGGGCAGTTTGGGCTGAGCAGCACTGACTGCAGCTGGTTGCAGCTGGACTTTATAAAGCAGCTGAGTGACCTAACTGGTCTTTTGCATGTTGAAATCAGTGCAGCTTTGGAGAGGCTGGAAAAGAGAAGTATGAAAGGGCATAACTTGCTTGTTTCCTGATCTTTTCCCTAAATGCTGTTCTCTTTGTGAAGCCACCTTTGAAATGTCACTTCTGTATCACAGGGAAATTCTTCTTTTGCTCCCCCAGTCCATGTCCAGGTGCAGCTTCTTGTTCATCACCTTTCCAGATCAATATGGATTGGTACCAGTGCAGCACTGGCACAAGAATAAAATATAGATGCATGAACCATAAAATTGCTACAATGTATAAAATATAAATTATATTTAAAAATAAATTACTCTGCTTTTAATGAAAGTTATTCCCCTTGTCTTTTGCTTTTAAAGCACCACTGTGTTTGGGTTTTTTGTTCTTTTTTGGTTGATGTTATAGGTATAGTCATATCCCTCTTGGGAGGCTGCACTTCTTGTTTCTCACTTACCTGAGAATCTGTCTGGGATTAATTCTGCACTGGATAGTGTGGTTGCATCTGCCATCTCATTTGTCATGCTGCAGTGAAGCAGAGTACACCTTGTGCTTTTAGCTTCAGTGAGCTTTATCGCTTATTAATTGTCACAGACCTTAATAATTTGCTGATGTAAATTCTTTTCAAATCTTGCACTTCACATTAGAAAGGTTAATGGCGAGCAGCTGAATTTAAATGACAAACCTACTGATGCAGTTCTTTCCTGATAGCCTTCCTTAGACAGGGGGCAGTAACAGTTTCAGTTTCCCGAATGTCTTTGGGGACCACATTTTCGTTATCACCTAAGACAAGGCTCTGCCCTGCCTGCCCAGGCAGCTCTGCTTTGTACATCTATCAACAGAGCTGTTTGGCCAAGGAAAAGAAAGGAGAATGGTGCTCCAAACAGAATAAAAATAGCAACAGTGGAAAACTGACCAAAAGCCACTTTAATTCATTGAAAACCAAAGGAATGCTGAGTTTCTATAACGGTATTTCCCACCGGATTCAAATTGCCCCCTTTACAGCCTTGGTCATAAATACTTTGTTCATTGCTTCAGTAATATTATTGCACATCTGGACTAAATGTGATCAGTCTTGGGTAGTACTGGTGCAACATGTGCTGGTGCATTTGCAGGAATGGACTGTGCACAAGCTGGGAGGGAGAAGCAAACTGCTCATCTCCACATGTGGTAGTTTTTAAACTGTTTGCGAGGGTTTGAGAAAGTTTTGTGTTAGGCTAAATGGCAAGCCAGAGCCTTTTTATAGTTTTGTTTCTCTGCTTTCTTAGCTCTTGTTATTTCTGGTCTTGCAGGAGTGGTGTCCTGATTAAAACATTCTGCCCCCTGAAGCCTGTTGAACATATGTCAGTTGTGTTTTTAAATGAAAAAAAAGGTCAAATAAAATGGAATGAGAAAAGTCTGTTGGAAACTTTAATTTTCTGATTTATGTTTAGATGTGTGGTGCAGTTTGCTTCTCTGAATGCCTCTGTATAATTAAATGATTATGAGTAACTGTTTTGTGGGTTTTTAAGCTGTACACATTAAAAATAATTTTCTAGTATAAAAATACAGAATTATGCACTCTTACTGAAATAGAAACTGTAATTTAAGATGGCTTGATGTGGTAATGTGGATATTCTGTCTTTAGATGGAAATCTTAGAAGAATCTGTCTTAATAAAGAGCTGAGGTTTATTTATATGTCCTAATTTTTAACCCTGTTTATTTGAACATTAACAATTACCATTAATGTCATGGTAGTAACCCCTCCAATGTTCCTGTAGCTGATGGATTCACCAAGTACAACACTCAGGTTGCCCTTTCTCGTGGGTGCAGTGTTTATCTGGCTGGTTATAGCAGGTAAAGGAGCCCCGGGCTGCTGTGGTGGTTTTTTTTTTTTTTTGCATTGTGAGGCAGAGCCTGTGCTGATGGCAACGTATCCAGTTGTCCTGCAGCTCCTGGGATATCTGGAGGGACTCAAATGTTTGTTGTGGCTGGGAGTGGGCTGGCTAAAGGTGTGGCCCTGGCCAAAAAGGAGGGGAGGAGGTCAGGTTGGGATGTGCTGGCCCTCTCCCCGACTCCTTCCTGCTGTTTATTTGGAGCAATGTTCCTCCAGAAAACCTGAAATGCCCCAATTTTAAATTATTTCTTACCTCTTGCGACTCCTCCACGTATTTTTTTTTTTAAAGCAGCATGTGCTAACACCGCAGGGCTTTCCATGAGGACTACCAGCATTAACATAATGTAAATACACGACAGTCTAGGCCTCTCTGTCCAGAAATCCTTCCAAGTTACATCACTAAAGCCTAATAGAGTCATGAGTGCTTTAATCAAAGCAGCTTCTCAGCAATGGTTACAGACTTGTGCTAGTGGGGTCAGGTAGCTCTTGGCACTGGAAATGATCTTTCTTCTGCTTATGTGAAGCGCAGGTGGAGTAGATTAACACCTTTCTGCCAGTGTGGGTGTACTACAGCTGGCTGGCCTCGCTTGTAAACCACTGGGTGCTGGGTAGAAAAGCTCTTTTTACAGCCAGAATGGCTGTCAGACCCAGCACAGGTACAGAAATTGGAAGAATCATTTCAAAAGCTGTGGAAGAACTACTATCTGGATCATTTAGACAGACAATAAGCTTCATGCACCACTGCACAATAACCAGTAAATCCAGGCCAAGATGCTAAAGGCAAAATTATTAGCATAATCTGTTAAACACTTACTGTTAAAACAGATAAAATCTTTGCTCGATTTCATCTTCACTGATTGATCTCCTAAAAAACCTCCCGGAAGATTTTGCAATGCTATACTTTGCAAGTTTATTAGAGAAGCAGAGCTAGACAGAACATAATTACCTCGGTAAACGTTTTTTGCAGTTTATCACTTCTATAATTGACACTAGAGGTAGATTTGTCCCGCTCTTCCATACTTAGCAATGTAGAACTACCTGGTTTAAATGTCAATGAGCTGTTCATCCAGTGTGCTACAACTGCAAAGACAATACAGGTTTATTATCCTCTGAGCAGTTTTATCCTGCTTTAGCACAAGTTGTGCTGCAGGGAAGTAATTGCCATGCTGAAGCAGCAGCAACAATAGTTTCACAAGAGTTGCCCCACTGTAATTTGGTTGGAGGAACTGTGGAACTGAGGGCTTTGCTGTGCACTGACGTTTTCAAGGTGCTGTGGGACATGTAACTCACCTGATTATGAGGAGAATGTGGTGATGGAAGGATCTCTAGGGATAGAATGGAGAGAGGTCTTTAAAGTAGCATCAGGTTACTCCTGGGAGAATATGAACTCATCCCAAGAAGCTGTGATAGATGTTAATCTGGAACCAGTGCCATGTACACAATATAAATCTTGAGTTAGTTAAAACAAACCCTTTAAAATCCTGAAATGTGAGAGTGCTAAATACACTTTAAAAGAAAAGTCAGTATTGCATGTAAAAAATATGGAAGGCAGGTAGAAAAGGAAGGAATTTGTAGAGCTACTGAGATAAATATATAAAGAAAATATGTTCTGGGAAACAAGAGCAGGATGCCCACCAGCAGAAACTGTTGCAAAGATGCAACTAAAATGAAAAGTAGTGAGAGAGTGAAGAAGGTAATGAGGAATAAACAAGTAATTTCTGCACTGGCATCTGAACTGAAATGAGATTACATGTATTAGTTATAAAATCATCCTTCTTTATTAAGAGGTTATTTTGGCAACAGACACGGTTATGAGTGAAGAAACATGGGTAATCTTTCACAGGCTAGCTATTTCTTCCTTTTGAAGTTTTTTCAATAAATGTGTCTCTTTTTGAATTATATTTAAAACTAAGTATGTTTCATTGGTAGAGAGTAATTAATAGAAAATATTGATGGTTACTGCTGTTGAAAATTAATGTAATGTGCCATGGTCCTGAAAGACTCCTTAATAACTAACTGGGTCACATGTTGTGAATGATAAATCCTTAGAATTGCAAATATCTGAAAACTGCTTTTACAAATTTTGGGAGTTCTTTCCTTGTGAATTTATGCAGGTAAAGTTACAGTCCTGTCCTCTTTTTCTCTAACCAAAGGCAAAGCACATCATGGCATGGCAGGAAGGAAACTCCGTGAAGTAACTGAGTATGTAACAATTTCTTTGGGGGGGTAGAGGAGAAGGGAGGTAAATCTTGTTCTTATTTACTCACCTGTTTGATTCTGAGGTGATTACTGGAATCAACACTTGCACGTGAGGAGTGTGGGAGAAAAAACTATTTGCCTTGGCTGGTGCTGTGTTTGGTGACAGCCCTCATGATGGATGTTCTGGGCAAGTTTTGACTTAGCAGCCTGAGACTCACAAGATAGGCGAGCCAGGACACAACGCAGGGGTAGCAAATTAATTCTGTCACGAGATGAATGCCACGTTCCTTCAGGACTTGGCAGACGCAGTGGCGATTTGTCATTCCCGGTTGCCGGCATTCCCGGTGCTGGTGAAATGCCATCTCCCAGCTGGGGTTGGTGCTGTACCTCGGGCCTGGCACCAGCCTGCCAGAGCCCGCTCTCAGCACCATGGCAGGGATTCTGCTCTCTGCTGCTGGGCAGGAAGGCAGTGCTCACATAGAGCCTTGGATACCAGCTTTAGGGCTTGGCTTCCCCGTTGTTTCCCCTTGAGAAGATCTGTGGGTCCTGTATCTGTGACTCACAGTGGTGTGGGATTGTGGAAGAGGAACTGCAGCCTTGTTCCTGGCTTCAGGATGTAAAGCCTCAGGATTTTCCCCTGATTAGATCTGTGCACCTAATGCAGAAATCCAGAGAGAGGATGTAGCATTGGAGAGCTGTGGTTGGGAAGGAGGGCTGTAGCTCATCAGTGGAGGTTTGCCATGGTTGAAACCCCCCATTTGTTTAAACTTCTTGGGGTGGACCTATCCCATTTCCCAGTTTTGTGAGGCACAGGTCCTTGCAGTGAGGAGTGGCTCATAGTCCCTGGGTAGTTGTATCATATTTTGAGTAGAGCAAAATCTGAGGTACAGGACTCTTGAGATAATTGTCATGGCAAATTTTGGAGAGCGAAATAAAGCTGTAGGTAAACCATTTATTGAAGGGCTGTTATAAGGTGCCAGTGGTGGGTAAGGGCTGGCAAATGTGAAACTTCCAGATGATAAGAGTTAAGAAAGCAGGACTGATCCTGTTGTGTAAGCCTCTAGTCCTACTGAGATGCTCTAGGATTCCATGTGGCATCCACTGACCAGCAGGGAACAGACAGTGCGTCAGATGTGCTGGTCCCAGGAGAAGCCCTCCACATCCCAAGGGGCACTGTGCAGTGGCGTGTCTGTGCAGCTCAGTCAAGACAGAATGTGTGTGCACGGAATGCTGACCGGCTGCAGAACACTTCAGGATGTCCCGTTCTACGTCACAGCTTCTGTAAGGACACACAGACATGGGAAAGTCAACAGAAAGACACTGCCTGGGATCCAGAATACGATCATGCTCTTAATAATTTGCATTCCTTTTTGAAGAACCCATTGCACAATTTGGCTGCACTGGCTGAGATCTCATTTCTGGTGTGATAAGAATTCAGAGTTCTTAGAATCTGTGTACATATGATGTGTAATATCTCAAAGAGTGCTGGACTGCATGATTTGCTTCCTCAATACACAATTTGCTCCTCTTGCATGTTTTTATCTTTCTATATTGCTTCACCTTTTCTTTTTTTCTTTTTAATTAAAAGAAAAGTTAGAATCTTTTGTGTATTCTAATCAGAACCTGATTGGGTCTGCTATTTTAAATCTGAATTTTTAAAGTTTATATTTTCTAAAGCTTTTTTAAATTTTGAGATTTAAGATTTTAATAGCAAAGCTTCTTAAAATTACTGACAAATAATTAAACGGGTAATTCTACTGAGATGACCAGCTCTGTGAGGCTGCATTGTAGACTGTAGGTAAACCTGTGTCAGGATGCATTCTTTGCCCAAAAGCAGCTATGGTCTGTAGCCATGGGTTCCAGCTAATCAGCACATGCAGCAAAATGTTCTTTTTGTAGGACTTCTTCCATTGCGCTCTGTCAAGGAACATTAGACCAAACATCAGTTTCTGAAGGGCCCTGAGATTGCAACAGTACTGTACATTTGGTAATACTTGGAAATGCTGCAGTCATTTCCCTTTCCGGTGAGGCTGTAAGTTCCCAGACCTCCTCAGCTGGCCTGTAACTGGTGATAAACATCTCTGCTCACCATTTGTTTAGATCAGTTGTCTACTGTACCACGTTCTGTATCATGGCTCTTTGCTACACTTAGAGTGAGACCGCCTAACATTTATTTCCTGGGACTTGAGAGAAGGAATACCTAGAGTTAGCATGGAAGCACAGAAACAATGAGGAGAAATTGAGAGAAAAGCCTCCTAACAACTTATTCTCTGAAATCTTTGGAATGCACAGTGGAGAGACATTTTATGTTCTCATTTACCACCCATCTGTACCAAAGAAATTAGGCTGTGCTGTGCTTAAAGTTTATTTTGGGTGACTCTAATTATAAGCAGATTTTTACTTTGTTTTATAGACCTGATCTACAATCTGCATTTTTTTTATTCTACACTTGTCATCTATGCACAAAGAGTTGATGTAAAACTCCTGGAAACAGCAATGTAACGATAGAGTACAAATTTCACAGCTGTTATTAAGAAAGTAGGCCAACACAGCTCATATTTACAAAGGGAAAGAGATCTAATTGTCAGCTCTTTTAAAAACAAAACAAAACCCCAAAAAAACCCTAGACCATCTGTCCAGTATTGGTTGTTTTTTTGTTTTTTTTTAGGGAGCCTCCATAGGTCAACAGTTTCCAGGGTTGAATACAGTTAATCACTGTAGTGGTTTTATTAATCTGCATTTTAATCTTGCTAAACTTAATGTTTGAAGTATCATCACTTTGATCTTTTTTATTCTTATTAAATAAGCGAGGGAAGAAGGAGAATTCTGCCAATTTAGCTATTTTTATGTTTTTTATCTTTTTTAACAGTAGCTTTGAATGATTAATGTGAGCAAATGCCTTTTAGGTTTGTCTGCCAGTGGAAAAGTATACCTGAGCTCGTTCAAGTGCTGTTAATGAAAATGATAAAAGCAGTGATTTGTTACTGCTGCTGCCATTAGTTACTGTTTTATGAATCATATGATCTGGTAAAATACTGTGTTATTGCCCTGCATCTGGTAACACAAAAGAAAAGTCAAGCCAGAGAAAGATCTCTAACAGTTAACAACAGATCTATTTGGGGAAAAGGACCCTCTTTTTTTTTCCAGCTGGGGAGTGTGGGGTAGACACGGGGAACAGGAAACCAAGCCCCAAACCCCAACACTATTTATTTCTAGAAGGAAATATAAAATTAATAATCCCACCAACAATAAGGGTAGGTAGACTCATGACCTGTTAGTAAAATACCTATTAAAATTTCATGCCATAAAAATGTGTTTGTGAGTCCCTCTGTGATTTCCCTGAGTATTCTCTGTGGATGGGGTTTTTTCTCCTTCTGGATAATCTCCTTTCTGCAGGGAGGAAGGGTTTCTCTATCAGCACAGTACCTGAGCAGCCCTTGTGTGACCCCTTTGGAAGGCTGTGCGTGCTGAGCCTGTTTGGATATGGAGAGTTATTACTCTTTATCACCATGAGCCTCTTCTACTTGGACACAGATATCAAGGTCTTCTGAATTTCTAATTCCAACAGAAATGGGAAGACTTTCCTTAGTGTGATCCTTGGTTTATTTATTGTGTGTATTTGGGTTGTTTTTTTTTTTACTTCTGCTCAGGCTGGCTTTTGTCACAGATTTGCTTCCCTGCAGGAATTGCTTTTTTAAGTGATCCTATGATTTTTTTCTTTGCTGTGGCATCTTGCAGACCTAATCAAACTGAAGTCCAATGCTCTGTACACCCATCAGAAGTTAGCAGCAGCAAAAGCTGTACTATCCCTAGCTGGATTTCCTGTGGAGTCCTTTCTTGCTGAGTGGTTTTATGAGCTGGATAATCACATGTTGGTATGATAATCCCTTTATATGAGGTCACTGCAAAAGGAAAGGATCATCTCCTATAGTTGCACTCCCTTTTCTTACTACCCTGAAGTTCTGTTAAAGCTTTCTATTCTGGTGGAGGCTATGCTCAGGCTGGCTTTGCATTCTGCTGTGGACATACACGTGCCTCCTAGCTTGAGAATTTAATTAAAAAAAAGATGAATTAAAAGAATTTTTGGGGACTTAGATAACTGATAAGTTAAACATGATCGCTTACATCCCATGTTGTCATTCCCATGTTGTCATTACGGTCCTCATAGAGTTGCAATTTACCAATTTAACTTCATACAAAGCTGGATATCATATGCATTGGATATTTGTTGATCAACATACTCATCTATCATCAATAAATCACTGTCTCTCTCTGCAGGTGTAGCCTGTGCTGTGCACCACAATAATCATGCTGCTTAGAGGCCTTAGACAATGAATTATTTTTTTTTAAGGATTGAAGCTTTACTTTAAAATATATTCACATATAGTATTTTATTACGCCAACAAAAGGAACATCTTAAAAGAGCAACTATAGTTTCTCCTCACTACAAGATAGTGAAACCCAGTTGTTTGCTGCCTGCACTGAGCTGTGTTTCCATGTTTGCCTTGTAAGGAAAAAGCACAGGTATTCACACTGGAAAATGAGGGAGGTTCTCAGTGAGAACAACACTGTGGTTAAACGAGGGGCACGATGAAGCTCTGTCCTCCCAGACTGGGCTTTCCCAATGGAGGTGAGACAATGGGTTATCACACTGTCACAAAAATTGCCTCTTTAAACTAGGCAGCCAAGTTACAGCTTAAAGTAAACTGTTAGTAAGCATGATCCGGCAACATGATTGAAGTAACCTCAGTCACGTGAATGGATCCAGCCGAATGAACACTCCATGTCTCCTGTGAGATCATCCCAGAGGATCAGTGGGGTGCTATTGGGGTTTGTGGGGCTGCTGTCAGAGAATGACTTGTTCTTTTATTCCTTGGAATAAAGCAGCTTGAGATGGTGCTAGAAAAGTCTTTGACTTCCTATGGCTTTTGTTATCTACACTAAAGTCTGTTAAAAGAACCAGGAGGTTCCAGTTTTAATGAGATTTGAAAAGCTCAGATTAGTTATTGATGTAAACCAGGGTACTGTAATAATTGATTGACAAATCAGTGAGTTGTCTTGGACAGCTTATGCATGAGAGAGCCCTGTCTGTGCTGCAGAGAATGTTCAAGGGTCAGGCTTGCTTCTATCCAATTCTGAGGGAGTTTGAAGGGAAAGTTATGTGTTTGTGTGCCCATACCCAGAAAAACAAGCCAAAATACCAATAAATTTTATCACTGAAGAAAAACCCAAAGACACTGGTGGTATTTTAGTACACTGTAGATGAAGTGCCTTCACAGCATATGTTTTACATCATAATTCAGTATAAACTTGACTCTATACCACATGAATAATATACTCCATAGTTTAAGATTAAGCAAACAGCTGTATTTCAAATTTATCTTTTTACTTTGAGAGACTATGAGACTGAAACCGACAGCAAATATAGCAATGTAGATATTTTTTTCTCCTGTAATATATAGTCAAATAAATATTTATGTCCCAGCAGCAAAATGCTTTTTTTTATTTTTTAAGGGGTTTTTTTGAGGGAACAGGAAAACAAAACAGAAGTCTTCCTTGGGAAAGGGGGAAGATAGTGCCTTGTGAATTCTAACATCAACAGAACAGTTGAACAGGTTAATAATAATATTCCTCTACTGCCTGCTTTCTCCTGTCTTCTTTAGATCTTAAACACTTGTGTGCCGCAAGAAACCTTTTTACATTTTCAACCATTCTCTTTAATTTACCATTGGATTGTTGCCATTAGTTTGAAGACTGTGTTTGAGCTTTTGGTAGAACTGCGATTCAAGAAACCGTGGGTAGGAGTCTCTTTCCATGTGCCTGTAGATTATTTTCTGTGCTTCATCAAAGCAGGACAGTGTTGGCTCTTGAATATTCCTTAGAACTGCTTTCCTTGCAGGGCTGTCAATGTTTATCTGAAACACAAATGGAAAAGCCGGTTTAATCCTGACTATTGGGATTAGTGGAGGTCAAGAGCAGTGGTAAAATCTCTCTTGCTGGGCCTGTATGCAGAACATGGGCCCAAGGCTCCGAAGGGGGAGTTTAGCAGGATGAGTTTGGTTTGCTCACTATTTCTAGGAAGAATAAGAGAGCAGGGACAATTCAGGCAGAAGCTGTCCTGTGGACATGGTTTGGATGGGGAGTGGCTGCAGTGGAAGGAGCAGCTGGAAGTTGCTGATATTCAATCCTGCTTTCCTTTGCTAAGTTGTTCCTAGAGCTAGGGTTAGATTCCAGAGAGGAAGCCTGAATTCTGATGAGTCCAAGTGCCCGGAGGTGGCACTCCAGTGGAAAAAAAAAGACTAAAATTGTTACAACCTGAGATAAAATTGAGACTATATATCAACCTTGTTAGGAAAAGTTTTAGTTACTAGAGTTTTCCTGCTGCAGTTCACGTTTGTAGCAGATAAATTGAAGCTCTGCAGGTGTGTAGCAGCAGAAAGGTCTCGTGATCAGCAAAAACACCAGATAAAAGGAGCCCTTTTATAATCCATCAGCTATTGATGAGTTCCATTGGTTGTATTCAGCTTGACTTTTTCTGTCAGTGTTGAGAGGAGACCTCTAAAGATTTGGTTAGCGCTGATGTCTTTCATGGGTTGAGATCTTCCTCTTTCAGAGGAGTCATTTGAGTGGCTCCTTTTTAAATGCTGTTGTAATTTGAATATAAATTGCGTTTCATATCCACATGAGCATCTAGTTTTTTAGACTGGTACCTAGTTCTTGTATTAACAGTGAACATCAAGAAAATGTGAAATTGGTGTGTCCTGAAGCTCTAGAAATGAGACAGGCAATAGCAAGATTCAAATACACACTATTGTAGAAAAAAATTGCACAGCTTATTTATAACTGTCCTGATTTAAGCCCTTACATCTGATTAACGAATTTGTGGTTGGCAAATCTGACATTTCTCTTTTGGAAGTGCAAATGTCTTGCTAAGTTTCCTATAGCTGCACATACTAAAAATAAAAGCTGAGAAAAAGGGACAAGAATGCATTGTCGTGCCAACTGGCAATTAAAACCAACAGAGGGAACTTTAAAATTTGCTCAAGTTTTGGATTAGAGGGAGTGGTTTAGTCATTTAAAGCAGCAACTCCTCTCAGCCAACATTTGGGAATCCAGCTGATTTGAGTTTGGCTTCTCCTCCAGAGGCAGCAGGGAGGCTGCATTTTGAGACTCTGTAATAATTTTATTGTTACACATAAACCAGAAAATAATGAAACATGATTCTTTAGTTATGTCAGTCTGCCAGAGGCAGTGGCAGTAAAAGCCAGAGTTGGCTTAGTTTTGCAAGGAGAGTAATAGGCAGGAATGTTTAAAGGTCATAGAGCATGTGTGGCTGAGCAGGAATGACTTTTTTTTGTATAGCAACTTGTCAGGGGAAAAAAAATCAGATATTTTACATACAAATCTGCTGTTTTCCTTAACCAAAAAAAAAAAAAGCTAATCTGTCTTGGAATCTTTCTTTTCACCCATTTTACAAAGGGGACAGCACTGGGTAGAGTTTTTACTTTGTTCATTTATAGTTACTCTTGCAAAGACCAGACTGAGATATATGTATATATATGTAGATATGTAGCAATGGCATAATCCAGAATCCAGTGAAATGACATAATCCAAAATATAGTGAAATGATACCAATGGCCCCTGGATCTGATGTTAAAAAGAACAGAACAGATCCAAGAACTTGGTCCTTAACTGAGTCGTGCATTTTGCTTGTGCTCTTGGTGGATACAGTTGAAAGATTTGCCTGTAGATATTCAAGTATTAAAATTCTGGGTGGAAAAGAGTTTGGGGGGAGGATGAATAGCAAGTCTTCACTCCTTTTGATACAAGAGGTGCTAGGCATTTGTTTTTGGTCTCCTGCATGACACTTCAGGCGTTTCTATAAAATAAAGAGCTCGTGATATTGTAGTCACCTCCTTGGGAGCCTGGGGTTGGATGTAACTTGTAAAAAGCTTCCTGGCCATGGAAATCCTTTTCCTCTGGGATGTTATCTTCTTATAAGCTTCGCAGGCAAGCCAGAATTCTATGTTTTCATCGCTGTGTTCTGTCTTCAAGTAGGTCTTGTAGATCATAGGCCCATCTGTAAATATTTCAGAAGCCAAATTTGTATTACCTGTCTATATGCATTGCCTTTAGAGTCCTTTGCAGGCAGTAGGAACATTTATAAAGCGGTGTAATTGTTGATTGTAGCCCATAAATACTACTAGATTATGTCGAAATGGGGAAATAACTGCAGTATCTCGCCCTTACACTTCAACCTTGTATTTTCCTGCACGTGCAGAACTCCCTAGTAAATCTAATCCCAGGGTAAGTCTAAGGTAGGCAAACACTTTGCCCACCTTTCCTAAAGAGCTGCAAATCCACTGGGTTTAGAGTGTCTGGCTTTTTATGTGAGTATACCTTTCCATTTTTTGTTGTCATGAGGCTTCTAAATGAATTAAAATTCAACGAGTAGTGTTTTTAAGTGCAGTGAAGGAGGCAGTTTAAGAAGGGCAGCATTCTGAGTACTGCTGGAAGCTGCAAGTGTTTTATTTAAAGCAAACTTTCTTGCTGGTGCAGCACTCTGGCCTTTCATTTTTTGGAAGACATTGAGCACTGCCTGTCATCTGGCAGGGGTGGTGATCACATGTGTGTCTGCTGCTTCTGCTGTAATTTGGTCTCTTTGAACAGTTTTCTGTTGTGGAGTTTCTCCCTGTGCCGTAACATACTTGGTTGTTTCCTGATTAAGATTTTAATGGCAAAATCTTTAGAGTTACAAGTGCTCTCTGTTAATCTTCTTGCTCTTTTTAATTTTTCTGCAGTTTGAAAATGATGCCAGTCCTCAGGAGTAATTTTTAGAGGTTTGTGCTGTGGTGTAACTTTTTCATCACTATTTTAATAAACATCACTATTTTAAAAATTCAGCAGTGCTGTTCCGGACTGCTGCCCATATGAGAAATGTGGGAGAGCTCTGAGCCCTGTATGAAGCAGAGGGAGGCTGGAGTGGGAAAGTTCAGAATTGCTGCTGCAGCTACAGTTCTTCCCATCCCTGAATACTGGAGTTGTATTCCATGGCATTACCCTGTATAGATATGCCATTTTATGGTGTCTTTGCTGTATGCAGGACTTCCCAAGAGAACTTTGTCACTTTTCTGCTAATACAACTTGCAATTCAGTGTTCTAAGTGGGGATGTGGCAGATAAACCATGCCCTCCTCACGTGTCTTTAAAGCAATTACGTGTGATTGCAGAAATAGCAAGTTTGGGAAAGCATTTGCAGCATGCTCTGTTTATTTTCACTGCGAGACGTGCTAGGCGTGTCACACAAAGTTGTTTCTCATTACTTGTGTGTAAGGCAGCATACATTATACAGCATGAGTTACTGATTTTGCTTTGTGGGAACCTTTTCCAGCGATCCATCTGGGATGCAAACACACGATTACTTACATTTGCTTGTTACCAGATTTTCAAAAGACTGGGACCACTGTAGCACTTCCTCCAAAGACAGCCTTTAGAAAAAGAGGAGGGCATTATTGCAGGATTAGCTGTGGCTCAATGTATAAGAAAAATCAATTACATTGTCGAAAATCTGTCTGCTAATTTAAATATGGAACTTACATTTTAAAAGGCTTTTCTGTGTCTCCCAGATCTTGTGCTTACTATGTTGAGACAAATATTATTCTTGCTGTAACAAATGCAGTCCCATTTCAAGGTGCTCCATGTAATTCCTCTAGAAATGGCCCTCATTTATTTATTTAAATTGTGCTTAGGAGAAACACAAGAAAAGTACTGTCTTTCTAGACAGTAACTTCTTTGGGGACAGGAATCCTCATAGAATTTAGGAAATATTGATGCTTGTATTTAGTAGCAAAGTCTTCAGGGGCACAAGATCTTAGTGTAATATTTAAAGGTCTTTAACATCTAAGTTGACTTATCTGAGAGCTGAATATAAGCTCCAGGCATAAGGTAAATAATGAAAGGTTAATGCAATCTTAGCTGGAAGAGACTTCCATCTCTCACCGGCTGTTTACAACGCAGTGTGACACATTATTGCTAATCTACGCAGCCCTTGGAGGTGGCTAAAGTCAGATTTTACTCTGATGTTTGCTAGTCTTAAGCAATAAGTTCAGAAGCTTGTAGGAGTCTCCTGCCTGATTCTGGGAAAGAGCATGGAGGTAGTGAGGTGAGAGACTAAACAATTTAAGGAAAAACAAATGTTTGAGGGCAGTAGCTCCATTTAAGTGCATGGAGCTCCATTTACAACAACTGATTTTCAGGGATTGCAGTTTCAGGACACCAGTGCTCGTAACTTGGAAAAAATGCTTATGCTTATATTAGTAAAAGACAGGACAGGGGATGTATTCCAGTGGGTGCTTTCCATTATGCGTCCACCAAATTTGGAGTAAGATCCCTTCTCATTGAATATTTGCTTTTCACGGGAGCTATAATTTTGTCAACAGCTACTTAGTATTGCAGTGCTTTTTAAAAATTTAAATTAAAATCAAAATTGGCTTTGGTATGAGTGCTGCATGATGCTTTATAGATTTCTGCTGCAGAACAGCCATTAGCAGCTCTGTAGTTTTTTAATTGCTAATGGCCCATTTATTTATAACTTGATGTAATTCCCTCTTTCTCTGAAAAAGTGCATGGTGTGACTAGCTGATTATTTTCTCAAGCTTTCCTGATTAGACTGGGCTGGTCAAAGAAATACAGAGTAAGAGAAATGTTACCACTATTGAACTGTGGGATCAGTAAATCTCTAGTAACTCTTGCCAGTAAAAGATATTTTTTTCCCTTCTTGTGAGCTATCAGCCTTCTTTCTATAAAAACTCGTAAAGCATGTGGTTACGGGGAGTGAGAATCTCTAGTTCTTTGAATGATTTTTTTTTTTCTCCTTACAAGCTACTTCTGAGTCATATTTACTGTTCCTGATGCAGATAATTTTTCACCTCTGTCAGCAATAGCACTTGTATAGAACGAGTGACAGTCTCGTCTGTCTCACTGAACATCATCAGGAGAGCCATCTTATTTCCATTTCTGATTATTTGTCTTTAGCATTAATCTGTGAAGCAGAAAAAGCCCTGCCTGATGGGGCAGCTGACACAGAGGAAAACCTTTTTACCTTTTTCCTTTCCTTTAAAAATCAGGAGAACACGAAGGGCAGTAAGGGAAGAGGTTATGATCTGTGTTACTGCCCCTTTGATAGCTGTAGTGCTGATAGCAAACATCTTGCTGCACCGATTGGCAACACGGCTGGACTTGCTGAAGTACATACATTATACTGAAAGAAAATAACTGAGGCTGTATATCTGGGACTCAAAAAATTAAATTGTAGTGTCCTGTGGAGCTACTGTCCACTGTGAGCGGCTCCCCTCACCACCACAGTGCAGTAGTTGGAGACACTCTGGATTTCTGCCACCCGGCTTCACCAAAATGGCAGTTCCAGGGGTCATCAGGTGCTCCTCAGTATTGCTGTGGAGGGTATGTCTCAGTAAGTCAGTTCTGTGTCTGATCTGGTACCAGCTGAAGGCATTTTGGACGGAAGCACTCCCCCACTCCAATGGGACATGTCCCCAAATTCCTGGCAGTGCTTGGCCCCCATGGAGCCTGGTGGCAGCTGAGGACTTGCGGGAGCCACCTGGCCAGGTCTCATATGCACCACACGAATATCCAATTTTTGCCAATGGCCTGAATTCTTTTAAAAGATGGACACAAAATATCCAGCTTACAAATTTCTCACAGGCCCAAATCTGGGCTTCATCTAGGGCTGAGTTTGGGCCTGTGCCTCTGTCACATAAAAGGAGTTCCCAGTGGGATACACCAGCGTACACTCCACGTGCTGTTGAAGAACTGGCTGCAGGAAAGGGCTTGGCTGGGGCACTTGTGAAAGTGTTCCCCTCTTTTGCACGATCTTAAGCTTACAAAGAAACCTCCACTGTGAATTTTGAGGGTTTTTTTTTCTCCTGCTCAGCTGCATGTACTGCAGAATATAAGATTCTTATCTTTACTTACTTAGAACTGATCCCATTTTCTTCTGCTCTGAATATCTTGCAAAGCCAACAAGTATTTGGACTCATTCTCCTAAACATGGAAAATATGTAAGTTTTGAATCTGCTGGGCTGAGTTCTGGCTTTCTTAAATAAAAGCTTATAATTCACTCTACATATAGCAGTGCAATCAGTTCTAACAGTGTTCTTATTTTGTGCATCTGATCTTTATCTATGAGATCTTTATCTTCACTTCTGAAGCATTTGACCAAACTATATTTTTGTAACATACAAGAACTTAAAAAAAAAAAAAATTTACCAGGCAATCCAGTGGCTATCTCTCAGGGAAGGATAGGAATGCTAATAATTTTGCCTCTTTTCTTCTCCAGTTTTGAAAGGAGATTGAAGGTTGAGCCTGAGCCAAAGCAGAATGAAACCAGAAGTCTATTTTTCCCTGAAAGCTCAGGGTGACCTGGATCAGAGATCAGAGCTCAATGGAAACTGGACAATGCTGGCTAAGTTGTTAAGTGTCTAAGATTAACATTGATATTTGTCCAGCATGTGTCTCAAAGTCACTAAAAGCCATATAAAACTTGCTTTTATATAGCCTGGATACCCATAAGAGAGGGTTTATTAGTAGTTTATTAGGAATGAGGCAGTTAAAAATGTTTGCCTAAAAAAGACAAAATTTAAAAAATCTCTTGTGACATGGAGTATGTTTAGTGCTTCTCCTCTGGCTTTCAAGCAATGCCAAATGCTGAGTTTACACAGGGCTGTAAGTTTGTATAGACCTGCCTGAAACCAAAACAGTCTTATTTACTTAAACTTGGAGTTTCTTTCAGACTTGGGGTTGACTGGCATATATTATTCCTACAGCCAATTTTTTCCTTCAAACTGAAACACGCAGTAAAACACAGGACAAGGTTCTGTCTCCCAGCTTTCTGAAGCTGTGAAATGTTCTCCTTTGCCTTTAGTGTTGTTTTCCTTGTTTCCCTGACATCAATACTCGGTTTTACATTACATAAAAGTCTTACCCAGTACATTTCCTGCAGGGTATTGAAACTTCCTAACTTTGCCCACCTGCTACACTGCAACTCCTGCTCACATTCCCTGCAGCCCTATAGGATTGCCAGGGGCCATTGCCTGCTGCCTGCTTCAGAAGTCTCTGAACTATGTTCTCTGCTAGGTCTCTGACTTTTGAATCATTCCATGAGTATTTACTCATCTCACCCACTGTCTAAAAGCAATCTTTTAAATCTACACAGTATTCAATATTTAAGATGAAGTTATGCATTTAAATTCTGGCATGTGGTTATTATTTATCACCTTCTTTTAGGCTACTTTGACCAATGTCCTCTCTTTTGGGTGTTTTCATGTTGCAATCATTCATCTTCTATTCACTGAAATGTAAACGAAATGCAGCCTTTGTGGCTTTTTTGAAACCTGGAGAAATTCATGTAGGTTTCTTACTATACAGCGGTGCTCAAGAAATATCAGATGAAGCACTATTAAGTAATCTAGTTCAGCTACTTCCATCTGAATTCAAGGTGTCAACTATTAATTTTTTCTTCAGGTGTTGGCTGCACAAAGTGACTTTCGTGTAAGGAAATGTTATTGTTCTGAGGAGCCAGAACTCTAATTTGAGGTAGAGGCTTTGTTGAGCCTCTCAACAGCTTGTTGAGTACACACATATTCCAAGCAAACCCATCCAGGGCTTTGTGGTTCCCTCTTCTTTTTATGTCAGACTCATTTTCTAATAGACCAAGGAACAGAGCATGCTGATTTTATCTTTTTCAGTGCTGATTTGGAACATCTTCTTTCCACTGAAGCATAGTCAACGTTTCATTAGCCTGACATTGTGTGTTTCTGCTGACAGTGGTGTTAACCCTGACATAAGACAGGAGTGGTACAAAAGCTGCTCCACACCCTGGAGCAGTGTGTTAGTTTTGGGTTGTCTGACCCCCAGAAGAGCAGCCTGCCACCTGTCACAGTTCCCTGTTAGTGTCCTATCGTCTATTATGAATGCTAAATTACATCTTAACTGCTCCATACAGCTTTGCAGTGTTCAGATAACTCGACTTGAGTAATGGAACTCTTCTCACCCAGTATTTATAAAGTATCGTATCCTTTGTCTTTGCTTGGTGTAACACTTTATTGCAACAAGGCCACAAGTTCTTTAATGGGTAGGACCTGTGTACTTCCTGCAGGACTGGTAATCAACCACAAAGTCACATGGCTAAAACTCTTTTGCAGAATGAATTGCCTGACTGATAATAAAGGAATCTAAGTGCTGGAGCTATTCATGTCTGTAAAAGAGATAAGCTACTGATAAGTACTGATCTGGAAATGACTGCTTAACTATTGCTATATTTTATATTGGAGAAATATCAGGAAAACTGATTTGGTACATCAAAGAACAAGATCTATTTACCTTTCAAATTACAACAAACATTTTGATTTTTCAGCACCCTTATTCTGTGCCAGTGAATCTGTAAACTATCAAATGCCCCAGCTTTTAGTGCCCAGCATAACTTTCAGCAGAGAGAAACTGCTATATAAAAGTTCTAACTGATTGCCTATGTAATGTCATGCAGCTTATTTTGCACTATTACACAAAATATCCCCATATATATATTAATAAAGCTGGATATACATCAGAAACATTTCTAACAGGAATGCCTTTGCAACGCTGAGAACTTTACATGCCAGAAGATAAAACAGGTGTTTCCCTGCCTATGCCATACTTTCCTGAAAATATTTCAAAGAGCAAAATCTCATACTTACAGAAACTCCTCTTGGGTGGTTTCGCTTGGTTAAAAAGCTTCATTTAGTAGTTGCATTTGCAGGGGTAGCTTTCCAAATTTCTTGACCTGTTGTTCTGTTTCGTTATTTTCTCTTATTGTAGATGGTCTTACTACCCACTGTCCGTGCCTATGCTGCTCATACTAGTGCCTGACTCCTCTTTTATACGTATCGCAGGCAAACGGCAGCTGTGGTTTCCATCAGAAAAGGCTCCTTTGGGCTCTGATGCACCACTGATAGAGCCTGTTTGCACTGAAATTATCTTGACATCTCTACTGATCAGCTGTAATGACACGAAGCTGTACTTGACTTCATTGAAATCTTGCATGTATTGTCCAAGTCCTGTGACTAATGCTTTCCATCCCTTTATCAAAGTTCTTCATATGAAATCTGAAGGCCATGTGGAAATGAGACAAAAGGCACAAGTACCCCTGCACTGAAACCGATTTTCTTCTTACAGGCAGCATTATGAAGCACTTTGGACTGCTCTGGGAGAACCTTTATTTTCTCCTCTGACCCATCAGTGTCAGGCTTTTATGGGCTCCTACTTGGCCAACCTGCTATTGCACAGCACTGGGGGATGTCAGACCTGAACTCCTTACACTTGTGTGAGGTCCTCTGTCATTTTTCTCACAGCTGCTGCCCAGGTTATGGCTTCATTTTCAATTGAGACTCAACTTATCTATGTTTTGTTTGTTCTTCTCTGGCCGGGTGTTTGAAAGGACACAAACAGCGCAATAGCGCTGAAGTTGCTGTTTGTGTCAGTGGGAGACTCATTTGTGCTGGTGCTGGGGCTTTGAGAATAAGCACTAGCTCAGCTGCTTGCTGCAAATTAGTCCCAGGAGGGGATCTTTCTGGAGGGCTTTCTGTCCTTCCTGGGATGGTTGTGACTTGGGATCTCTGAGAATTTGCCATTGCCTACAAGGCACAGACTGACCCTGTAGGGAGGGGAAAGTTGGTCATGTCCCTGCTCCTTCTGACAGCCCAGATGTGTGCCGTGATATTTCTTTCAATCTTATCTCTCTGCTCTGACTCATCTTCTTTTCCTCTTACAGAGACTGCCAGGCAGAGCATGAACTGTGGAGGATTGGAATTTAGATTGAGGTTTGAGCCTACAACAATACAGTACAGCCATTTATTTTATTGCAGCTCACCCTACTGGTACACAGGCTTTGTGTGTGAGATGTACATCCCTTCTCCCACGGCACTGGTGCTGCTAGGGAGGAAATGTGTGTGGTGTGCTCACCTGCAGCAGAACCTGGTGTCAGAGCAGGGCAGCATCACATGTGAGACCTGGGCTGTGCTTAGGGAAGGGCAAATATCACTGTGATCTATTTTCTATTGGTTGCTATTTCATTAAATCTCATTCTGTATTCATTGTAACTTCACACAGGATTTTGGAGTATTTTGTTCCATTTCTGTAATGGGAAAGGGCAGGAGTGAATATCTGTGCAATATAACTTGAGTTGATTATTCAAATAATCATAATAGCGAGATAGTTCAAGTTTATCACATGCCTCCTCCTACTTTTAATGCTTCATATACAGGCACTTATATACTAAATATCTGAGGGCCAGAATTTGACAAGCTAAAAAATGCCTATAAACGATCTTATTTGTAGAAGTACTTAAATTTAAAATATGAAAAAACCACCATATTAATAACCGTGACTCTGGAAAAGTTACAGAATGAAAATCCCAATTATGCTGATAGTCTCTAGTGATTTGTACCAGTATTTAACTATTTGATCTACATATATTTGGAAAAACCTTATATGTGCTTATGCATGTTCTTTCAAAAAAGCATAAATATATCTTATTTTTTACAATAAATTTTATTGGCATTAAAGGAAAATCTAAAATCTCATTATTAAAATGAATGATAATGAAGTATGTAGGGGTTTTTTACTATCAGCTGATGTTCAGGAGATCATATAGAAGATCATATCTTTGTAAATTTAAGTTGTGCGGTGACTGAGGATCAGTAGCCAATGACTTTGTGTTCAAATATTTTCTTTTCCTTATTACAGGCATTAAAAAATGCTATAATACTGCTTAAAATTGAAATAAACTCGTCCTGGGGTTTTCTCCCTAAGCATGTTTTTACTATTAAACTGAAGAAAATACATCTGCAAACCTGTCTTGCCTTGTACGGACAGGGAGGGTACTTAGGTGCAGGATTAGTTGCTAATTTCGTGTTTTGTTGTATCCTTGACCATGCTCTAAAGAAAAATTTGAAACTTAATGGGTTGCAAATATGACTTTACAATTTGTTTCTCTGCATCAGCTCTTTCCCCAACCATCACTTATAGCTTGATACAGAAAGTTACCCATCTACTTCCCTTTCCAGAACATTTAAAGTCCATAGGAGTGGATGGTTTGGTAGCTAACCAGGTGTGCTGCCTCACTGAGGAATTACGTGATTTAACCTAAATCCCACCCTTCCTCTCATTGCATACAAATTCCACTAGATGTCATCTGGTGTCACCCTGAAGGAGAAGGTTTGAACCACCGTGTCCATCGGCTCAGACCGGCCTCGTGCGGGTGGCTGTGGGTGCAGGCTCCGGCTGGGGACACTGCAGTGCTGCTTTAATAAATGGTCCCTTCTAGCCTGAAAGGCTCCTGGTGAGACACTGGGACCTGCAGGTAACTTCTGGTAGGGCCTTTTCCCTGTGGATTCCTTGTGTTGCCTGGTGTAGGGTGCAGAACAGCTCTAGGATCATGAAGGGATGTGCTACACAGGAAGCAATCATTGCTTGGTTTATTCAGTGGTTGAGCTGGATGTGCTTTCCAGAAAGAAAATAAGGGAAATACCAAAACTGAGAAAATGGCTATAATTGTATCAGACCTGCTGAATTTATCAATTGTCAGACCTGCCCTTTTCTGGGGATTAACCCTCAACTGCCAGCTAGTTTAGACGATGTATGTTGACCATCTTGATTGCAACCATTTTTTCTTATCACTCAGGATAATTCTCTCAGAGGAGTTCTTGCTCAGTCTTCCGTTTCCTTTTCTGTTTTCCTGCACTCACTCACCTAGCATCACCTTTCGTAATTTTTATGTGTTCTCTTCAGGTTTTTTCCCTCCCACCCTTTCATTAATTATTTCTTAATTATGTTTCTGTTTCAATGCTGTTATGCTCAATAAACATCACGCCCACCTACATCTGTTCCACCCCAGTGAATGTGGAAGTACTGAGTGTCTCATTCTGTCTTGTACCCATTCTTTCCATCTACCCACGTGCTCCCCTGCCTACACATTGCCACTCTTCCCTCTGCAGTCCTGCCACGCCCTGGCATTTGGGAATGTAGGAACACTGCTTCCTGGGGCTTGCCTGGGGCTCATGTTCCTCACACAGTGTCCTACAAGAGCGTGTTAAATAGGAGCACTGAGGATGTGCCTGGAGGTGTGGGGCCAAACTCAAAGAAAGCAGTAAAATACTAAGAGGTCTTTGTTAACCTTGAGGAGAGCACATAGTGGATACTCTGATCTGGCTGCTACTCATCCTTGTTGCTGCTTGAGTGGCTTTAGGACAGAAACAATGGATCAATGTTCGTACTTCTCCCTTAGTTTGGCCATAGATGTTTCCAGAGAAGGGTCCTGTTTCTCTAATTACATTTTATTTGGTGGTTTTGACAAATTCTGTTGGGAACTTTCTTGCTATATATTTGAAAAAACCTCAAAAAGAGTTTGGTTCTGTGTGCAACAAAGTTCTGCTCACAGGGATGGAAGGAAAAGTGTTCACAGGTTCACTCCTTACGTAGGTCAAAACAACCAATAAATTGTCTGCAGATACAGAGAAATTAAGTGTTTTTTGTTTCTGGGTGGAAGTAGGCATTGCCTGCTAATAGTCACTGCCTGAAGAATTTGAATAATTTCTATATTCATGGCTTTAGATTTTGTCAAAAAGGCTGGACAAATCTTACATTGTGACCCATTTCTGCAAACTCTATTAACCATTGTCGTGCTGAGTGAGAACAGACTGAAGTCTAGCTAGCACTTCTGGAAACCTGACCTCAGTTGTACTCTGTGACCCTTCTGTTCCTTTTTTTTCCTAAAACTGTGATGTCATTGCGTGAGCCTGATGTTCTGCAGCCATCTCAGTAGGAGAGGAAATCACGCCATGAGAAGCTTGGACTAGTTTCACAGGAACTTTCACCCCACCCATTCGGTCAGGCTTCCCAGAGGTGTGCTGTGGTACAAAGCACTGTGTGACCTGAGCTCTCTGTGAGACTCTGCGTTCACACTTCCACCAAAGCTCAGCAGCAAACAGAGCTTCTCACACCCGCAGCGGGCGTGTACTACTCTGGAAGATGCCAGCTCTTCTTCGTCTTGTCATAGTTCAGGGTCAAATTAGTGTGGTCCAAGTCAGAACATTTGACTGTGTTAGTCCAGTGTCCCGCTTTCCTGCAGATGTTTTTTCCAGCACCTGGAGAGCTCCTGGCTGGACTCTGGGCTTTGTTTGAACATCCAGAGTGTGTCCACAGTTTCCTCAGACTGGCATAAACAACAAGCACATTGCCAAACTCACAGCTGGTCAAATTTTGTTCAATATTGAGTCTGTTCTCTGTATCTAAAGTTGCCTTCTTGACCTTCACGGTTGACAAACCATTTGCCACATTAAATACATTACAGACTTTTTCCATAGGTAGTACGGAAATCATGGGTTACTGAGTTTTTAGTGTTATGCAGAGAGTGTTTATCTTATTTTTAAAGTTAGCCCTCTAAGAGCAGAAACCTTCTGACCACAGTGACTTGAAAAAAACCCCAAACCCCTTGTGACTCCAGTGATGTCGAGTTTGTAGGCAGCTGTGCTGCCACTTCAGTACTTTGGCTGTGTCACAGACTTTGAAGAGAAGCATTGCTAATCTGCTCTGTTTCTTTCTCTCTCTGAACACAAGACTAGAGTGGTCCTGAAAGGTTTATATTTCTGCATTTCATGCTCTACTCAAGCTATTTTTAACTTTATTAGTGAAAGGGACCATGTGACAGCAGGTCACCGAACTAGTCTGGACAAGTGCTTTGAGGCTGTGTGGTGCTTAGGCTGTGTGGTGTTTGAAGAAATTGAAGGGAAGTGCTCAGTAGAATGTAAATATTGATCATCTTTGGGGTCTTTCAAGAGGGTACTTTCCGGGGATGTTTTGAGAAATGAGGAGGAATGAGTTTATTTCCAAAATAGGCACATTGGTTCTTGATTGATGTGAATCCCCTTTAGACTAAAGCCTTTGAGGTTTTATATACCCAAATAAAACCAGGGGATAACCTTAAATCCCCTCTGACTTTGTTTCTGAGTATCCAAGACAGGTTTAAATCATCCAATGAATATTAAGCAAGAACTTGTTTTTCAATTTCTGCCTCTGATTAATGACTAAAGATTTAAAATCAAAAAGATTCATCTGTAGACATTACACACTCTGATACAACCAACTCATGTCTCTGAATGGAAGATGAGAACATCTAATTTTTCCACATTCTACTACCCATTTTTCCTTTTCAAACTCATTTCACAACCATAAAGAAGGTGACATCTGAAAAGCCTGTTACTTCAGAGTGTGGGCAGGGATGGGTGGCACTGAGGAGTCTAAGGTGATGAATCTGTACTATTCATCACTATCTCAGCTTTAATTTCCTTCCTGTTTCACTGTTCATAATAATAGAATGTGTTTCCACAGGTGGCCTGTTCGATATATGGGAGAGATTGATACTATGTTATACCATATTTTTATTTAGGACAATATTAAAAATATCTGGTTTGGGTAATTAATTTTTCCAAATCGGAGAGGTCAAAGCTAGTCTTCTAAATATGCATTCCGGGTCTGCTGCACTCTTGACTCCCTCCATAAAGAAAACTGCAATAGAGAGAAGTTAATTCACTTCAAGAGTGTACCTGAAGATGGTACAGTGACTGATTTTTCCACTGGAACATTTACAAACAAGGAAAATGTTTTTTCAGGGGTAAGGTAGAACACTTAAAGAGAAGTCTGAGTCACTGCTGTCAAATCTTAAAGCTTTTCCATGTACTGCATCCTGTTTTCCTGCACTGCTCTGTAGCTGACGGAGAACCTGATTCAACCGTTTCTTTTAGAGACAGTGAATGGAACAGCAAATTTCCATTCTCTCATGGTATATCTTCTCCAAAGAGGGAAAGCACAATCTAGTTTAATAAAAAGGCCCAACCCACAGCTGTGAAACCAATGTGTGATAATGGGGCTGCTCCTGCACACGAATGGAGGGAGATAAGTGCACCCACCTCCCACATGAACCAAGGGTGACAGAAAGCCCTGAGTCCTTTGATCTGTGTGTTCTGAGCCATCCAGATCCCTCAGATCTTGTTAAACAACCTCTTTTGGACAGCCCTGCTATAGCAACACACATGTAATACTGGGCTTCCAGCATCCCAGAGCCAGGCCTGAACTTCCGCTGTGCTGTTATTTGCTTGCTGAAGTGTGGCCGTGTTGTCAGGGGTGCTCAAGTGGGCTGGAATTAATGATCTGGGCAATTGACCTTTGCAGCTGATATCAGGTTTGTGCTGCAAATAAGGTGAGAGACTTAAAAATAGCCAAGGTTGTTGGGTTGTATAGAGTGGAATAATTTATTTTTGAAGAAGAAAAATACCTTTCTGCTCTCTCACTCTACCAAATTATGAAGAAGGGATAGATGCTTGTGGAAGAAAGTCAAAAGTCTCTTCTTCTCTCGTCAGATACTCTGGTCTATACTAACTGTGTAATACCAGTTGGTGCAAGTGCTCTGACAGTCTTCTCTGCTAGCAACAAGCCATTCAAAAATAAATTAAAATCCTGACTATCCATGTTATGAAATATGATTTTAGTCAGAAATTTGATATGGGTGTTTGGCTAAGTCATGGCAAAATTGTGAAACTGCAAAGGGGGAGCAAACGAAGATTAAGGCCATGATAATTTAAGGGATTTACAGTCAAAAGAATAATGTTACTTGAATGCAGTGTCTGTTTAGAGGGCAGCTGGTATTTCAAAGTTCTCTTTTATCTTCTGTGAGCTTGAAGTTATGCAAACAGAGACATTTGATCCATGTAAACTCTGTCAGAGCATGGTGATGCACCTTGTGTGGGTGGCAGAGCTGTTATTACTACTTCACAGCAATTAGATTTATTCCTAATGATCCTGGAAAATTAATTTCTGGTTTACATTGTTCCAGGCGCAGTCAGGCTTTACAGCCAGACCCTCTCAGGAACACGTACTTAACAATAATACTGCAAGACCAGGGTCTTTTCTTCTGTGTTTATTGGCCTTGAAGGAAGACGTAACTTGCAGTGGCTTCCAGCTACTACAGTAGGATGGTGGGAGATGGCACTTTCCTATGTTCCTTCCAGCTGTTTTGCTTCTAACACAGATTTTTATTCTCCCCTGGAGGTCCCAAAATCCCCAAAGGGTGGCAGTAAGAACACGGTCTGCTCTCACCAAGAGGTGACGTCTCTGAATTTATAGCTTCTCCCTTTGGTACAAAACAGAGTGGGACTCACAAAGCTCGTGTTATTTTGGAAAAATGGAAAATTTGCAAGGCTGAGATAAAATCTTGCATTGTCACCCATGTGATATCAGTGTCTCATGACAGAAACTCATTAAAACCAAGGCATTCTTTGATTTATTTTTCTTATAAGCTCTAATGTCACAAGGTCTCAAACACTTGAGTTCTGGGAGTGCTCTTGTTCTTAGTTACTTATTTCAAGCATAATCACAGCTTTTTTTCGTTTTACTTCAGTTCCCATCACTACCCACTGTGGTATAGGCTACTGATCATATTTTAGAGTAAATTTAACGCAACATTTGCAGAGAAATGAAATGACCTTTGATGCTCCTGTTGGTGTTGTATGTCACATTCCGGATCCTGCCAGGATTAGTGGAGTAAAGCCAGTGTCTCAAACAGTGTGACTGCTGGGGACTCTCTCTGTTTGCTGCCTCTCTACAAACGCAAATATGGGTGATCCATGTGCTCAACTCATCTTTAGTGCCCATGGGGATGGAACTGTGGGGTCATTGGCTCAATATTTTCTATATTTGAGATTTGACTTGGGTGCTGGTAGCTGGGGCATCGTGAAAATATAAAGGAAATTGAGACTAGTTCCTCTTTATTTATTTATTTTCTTTTTTGGGGGGTCATGAGGTCTAGGTAAGTCAGTATCACCTACTCCAGGTAACTCAGATTATGGTTGTGTAAAATGGGCAAAACGAGAGAAGTGGTAGAGGTAAAATTAGTATTTGAATATGGAGATGAGAAGTAGTAGCACAGTGAGACTGAAGGGAATTGTGTGTTTCAATATTTCAGTAATTACAATGGAAAAATCACTTCAAATAAGAAGTAAATAAGATATAAAACTTTATTTTTAACTATATTTTAATGAAGATTTACTTATTAGTTTTCAATAAATTAAACAGCAAAGATGCTACATACCTGCCTGTTGAATACAAATGTAATAAAAATACAGCTTATATAATTCTTATATAATTTAAACTATAGCAATTTTAAGACATCAATGTAGGATATGTTTACATAGCACAACAGCATTGTGGAGCTCACAGTCACACTTATTAACACTTCATAGGTTTTTAAAAGACATGTCAGTCTTGTCTTGGCATTTTTTTGTTATGCCCAAAATTGTCAGTCATCCTAGTTTTACTTCTGAGCTTCACAATCTTTTTCCAGTGCTCAACTTGCCAGTCTTGCACTTCCTAACAGTCAGCAGTTCTTTGGGATCTAAGATATGGTTCAGTGTTCATGGTGCAGTTCAAACATCAGTTTCCATATCCTGCCTTGACTCCATGGCATGTGGGAGGAGGGGATTTTCTCTCTGTGCTGCTCTCACCCCTGTGACAGCCTCACCAGCTTTTATCGTGCATTCTCTCGGCTGTGGAGCCGTTTGCATCTCCCTCATACTCCTCCTCCCAAGACAGGGATTTTCCTTGGCAAGATCCAACCACCGTGGAGGATCTCTTCACAGGATATTTGACACAGAGTCTACTTGGCTCTTCACTGCCTCAAACGCTCTATTTTGAAGTGTTGGTTTGCAGCTGGTTCAAAAGGTTCAGGTAGGATTTGGATTTTAAAAATCTGGGATACGAATCCCTTTCCATGAGGACGTACACTGTTTTCTGGGCTTCATCAAAACTTGAGTGAGTTGGGTCTTGAGCCTTTTTGGCTGTTGCTTCCCTCATCTGATAGTCAATATTGATCTGAAAAAGAAAAAAATAAATGCGTTTGAAAACTTAACTTCAAAATGTAGTCTCTTCCTATATCTATCACTTTGTCAATACCCAAACTTGCAGCATTAGAACTCTGTGATAATTCAATGTCAGAACTGCAAAATGGGGGAAATTAAATACCTATCTCCCAGTTGGGCACAAAAATTGCTGTTTACTATAGAAATGTAGCTTGTTCTGGAGTCAGAATTAGTACAGCTCAACTTTGAGGAACAACCTCCAGTTACTAAGAGAAATCTTGTGTTGAATGTCTCCAGTTTAAATATGATCAACATACAGATCTTTACATTTTCCAGAAGGTCTACATATTTTAAAAGACAAGAAATGTTCTGTGGTGCTTCCACTCGCAAACACAAAGAATCTCCAAACACCGTCAGTAATTCAAACTGGGCTGACTCAGCGAAGAGCATCATGTGCTAAGCTGCTGAGGCTTTTGCTGAGCTCTGCTGGTGCCTCTCACAGTTTTGGCCTGCATCCTGTGACTGTTTGTGAGATCTGATAATGTCACACTGCAGACAGCAATGATGCAAGAAGGGTCCTGAAAGCGTGTCCGTGTCTTCCTCTTATGCAACTGAGGGAGCGTGTGAGCATCTCAGTGAAGCCACGCTTCTCCCTTCTGCCACGGCACAGACTGACTCTGCACATACCTGCTTAATGGCATCTGACTGAACAAACTCCTCGTAAATCCTCTCTGCTTTGCCATGCAAGTGATCAGACTTGGTTTTCTTGTAATCCTCACAAGCCAACCAGAACTCGATGTTTTCCTCGCTGAACTCTGACTTCAGGAACTCCCGAAACACACCTTGACCACCTAAAGCCAACACAAATATATCATCATTTACCGTATGATATTTGTGACCAGAGAGGAGAAAATAAATAGCAGGAGTGGTATTGAAATCTGATATAAAATCTTGCCAAAATACACTGTTCTTCCCTTCTTCAACGTACTACAGATATTCTGAAATCAAGGCTGATGGGAGTCTTCCTAATTATGTTCAGTGTTTTTAGATCTAGACCCTGGGTACCAAATTATAACAATGGAATCTAGTCCTTCCTAAATGGATTGTCTTAGGGTATAAGTGGAGGGAGAATTCCAGATTAAACTGATGTATTATCCAAGGATCAAAATGAGCTATTTGGGGGTTAATTGCTATACTGAAAATGGAAAAAAAACCCCCAAAACCCAACTTGGAAGCCAAGCTGTAGCAGTGTCCATGTTACGCTAGAGCTGTAAAAAACTGAGGTGCAGCTGCCCATGTCTGACAGTGTTTGTACAATGCTACAGCTTTGCCTGTTAGATGAGATTAGCTAAAATTTTGTCCTCAGAGTAAGAACAAAGTCACACTGAAGTAACAGACTTACTTTGGCTGGCCAAGAGCTTTTCCAAAGACTGTGACCACTGGATAACTTCCTCTGCAGAAAGCCTAAGGTGACAAGAAAAAGAAAAGGCTTTAGGCAAGAAACCATGGGGTTTGTTTGGTATGACTGAAGGAGACAAATTTTATAATTTACTATTCTGTTCCAGGAATATGTGCCAGGTATTTTACAAAATTTAAGCCTTTGTCATAATCTGAGATCCTGGGGACAGCCCATGTTGTGGAAAATAATCAGAGATGAATCATGATGTTATGTTAAATTCTGTTCCCAGGAAAATAATCTTGAACTACGATAAAATTATTTTGTACCTCTACCTCTGTTTCCATATTTTTGCAATAAGAATGATAATACCCCTATTCCTCACTTAAGTGAGAAGCATTTTTTCTTGTAAAACTTTAGAGAACAGGTACAATGTCCCTCTGATAAAAATGGATTTAGCCGAAGTGTCTTCTCCCTCACTGTTTAATGCAAACTTATCAAACCACTAATTAAAAATTCTTAACTCCATGAATAGTTTCTAATCACTGATGTTCGCCTCTCTTGCATTTTGGAAATTCTAGATCTTTTTCCAATATTTGTTGTTCTAGAATTAGTTTAGAAGTGAAGTAATTTACTATATAGCAATCTAGCTATAATTATATTTTATAACTTGGTGTATTTCAGTACTTACATGACATTTTTAGAGTTGGAAGTCTTGATCCCAGATTCAATATGTGGCACCATGCACTTCAAATAACTTTTGAGATCTGCACCACTGAAACAATGAGCAAACATTTTTTTTAATCCATTAGAATTTCAGCTGCATTTAAATTCTATTTAAATTTTCTTCAAACTTTCAAACAGAGACAGACAGCTCCATCCTATGACCAAAGTCTGGGAAGTTACGTATCCAAGTAATTTTTTTAAAAGACTGAGGCCCCCACTCTACCCAAATTCTACTTCTGATTACTTAAAACAATCAATTAATTAATTGGACTGCCTCAGCTCAAGCCTTTTTTAATGATGTTGCAGTCCTGGGCTTTGAGCAGGTTTTGTTCATTTGGCCTGAAACACAGTGCTAATTCTTATTCTCCAAGATTAGTAGAGTGTCATTTTCACTTCTAATACATTAAATTTTATACGATGTTGTATATACTTACAAAACCTTTTGCTTCTTTTTATGGACTTTGCCTTCTGCAAGCTTGCAATCTTCTTTTCCATTTAATTCAGTCATGTTGTTGTGGGAGAAAAAGAATCCTGGCATTGTACCGAACTTTCACGCGAAGCGCCCTTCGCCACGATAATCCTCCAAGCCCCAACTGACAGCTCCCTGCCTCTGCCGCCGCCTTTTATTGACGCAGGCAGCCCCACTAGCTGGTGTGAACAGAGCTGTTTATCATCTGTCTTCATCACAGCCTCTGGAAGTTCCCCTTTCAGTGCACAGTGACGTGAGTCTTCTTTGAGAAAGAAAACAGACAGCGGTGTCTCGTGGTTGAGGTTAAACCAGATGAGGCTGGATTGCTTTGGGGTTGTTATGTGCGACTGTGTATGTCTGTTACCAAAAAAAATGAAAATCCCCTCTAGAACTTTGAATTCTTGTCCCCTTTCTCATTGGTACTCACAAGTCAGAAGTATTTTTTGGTTTGATGAACAGAGCTGCAAATACCGCTGTTTTTTCTTGACAAAATTCACTTGTTGCATGCCTGTGTCCTGAAATATCATACTTTTCAGTTGGTTAGGTGGGCTCAGCAGAATACAAGGAAAAGGTATTTTAAGGTACCCCAGTACTAAAGTTCCATAAGCAACAAGTCTCCTTTGCAACAAGTTCCATATGCAACAAGTCCATTATTGCAAGTCTCCTGTTGCTCTTCAAGCTAGAACATTACATTAGACAGGTTTGTTTAGACATGTGCTGTGAAAATATTTGGAAGTGGTTTTCTCAGGAAGGGGTTTTGAAGCAGCAAGAACTTAATTAATTTGATTTAATTTTTCCAAGTCAGGTTATTTGGAAGCACAGTGATATATTTCAGGAATACCTCCCTAATTTTAAGTGACTTGGCATGTATAAATTTTGATTAGGTTAGAGCTATTGTTGTAAACACAATATGAATATTGCAACCCGTTTGAGGGAGATGCAGTTGTTGGCACATACTTGAGTTCCACTGAAAAGAGGAAACCATGGACATAAAACAAGATGAAGAATGAAGTGTAACTCTGTTTATCGTCCAGGATGGTGATTTAGATGTTGAAATACTTAATCTGGCCCCTGAGTATCTCAATTTCTGCTTGTTCACTTGGGTTTGGGCTTTTTTCTGTGATGTTTTGTAGATTTTTTTTTTTTTTTTACTAAATAACGTGTGCAACTTTGATTACTTATAAATAGCTCGTGAATGATGTGTACAGGGTGATGGTGGCATGGCACAGTGGTGACATATGATGGTGATAACTGCTGACACATCCCCAGCTTCCTAGGGAACTGTGATGCGAAGGGCTGGGAGCCCGAGGGGCGCCTGCAGACAGATGTGCGAGGACAGACCGTCAGCAGCGGGGTGGTTTTAACCACAGCGGGCTGCCGGTCCCCTGGGTGCCAGCAGTGACACAAATGTGTCTGGCGGGTTGTGCTGCAGGAAATACTTATCTCCATGCTGTCAGGTGAACACTGCCCTTTGTGCAGGGGCAGAGGTATTTACTGACTGCTCTTACACCCCTGAACGAGGCGGAAAAGGAAGAAAGAGATGTTATCAGTGCTGGATTTGTTTTCGTATCTAACGTGCTGGGTTTTGACATTCTGCCCCCCTCAGCGTCTCATTGTGTTCCTGCAGTTAGGAGCTGTCCTCGGTGGGAGGTTCCGTTGTTGGGAAGGTCAGAGAGATGCTGCATCCAAACCCTTCTCAGAGGAGGGCAACAAAAGGGTGAAAAACAACAGGGAAAATCGTTTCCTGTCTCATCTCCCAGAACTCTGAAGCCTCAGGCTAAAAGTGGGGCAATGTCTTGAACTTATAGCAGCTGGTAACCATAAGTAATCCTCCAGTGAAGTTCTGTAAGTGTGAGGGACAGTGCTGATTCCTTGAAGAATAGGATTGGTTTGCTTTTTGTACCTGTTGTCAATGATGGGTTGTTGACAGTTCATTTACAAGAAGAGGAATGTCTGTTCCCCATTTAAAATGAAATTACTGTTTTTACCTCTGTGATTCGTTAAACACACCAATGCACAGAACAGGTGTTGAGTCATTCCTTCCTCTAGAAAGGAATTCTCATGCTACTGAGTGGACTTTGTGCTTCACCTTCTTGCAATAAATATTCTCTTGAGTAAGGAAAAAGTAGCATTCTTCATTTACATCAGGGTAATGCTGCTGTCCTACAGTGTTTGAATTTCTTTCCAGGTCACACAATATTTGAATTGCTTTCCAGGTCACACAGTATTTGAATTGTTTTCCAGGTGCTTTATTTGGTGGAGGAGATAATTTGTGTTAGTATGGTGTAACTTGTGGGTAACTTAAGTACCACTGGACTCTAGGGGAGGTGGTAACCTTTGCTTTTGGGATCCTGATGCTACTGGACTTGAATACAGTCAAAAGTGAAGTAGGAATAGGTGGAATACCATACTGTGAATGAGGAAAACATTGTGGTTACCAAGCAGACCACCTGGAATTAGCTGATGTTCTTATGTTCTGCTGTTCTCATATCCTGAATTAATAGTGCTCTTAATACACTGGGGAGTCCTCCCCAGTATTCCACATCACCTAACCCCAGTCTCTGCATTACCACCGGTGCTCTTTATCCCTGGGTAAAAGGAAATCAGTGCTGCCTCTCTGGCTGACCCTGAGCCAGGTCTATTTGGAAATTGGTGTAAAGATCCGCTCAAGACCGGCAAACACAGAAAGATGACTGGGAGTTGTGAGTGTCTGATTTGGAGAAGGGATGAACAGTGGATAGCTAGGAAGAAGTTTGGCACGTAAACTTCTAGCTTAGGGTCATAAGAGGATATTGGTGCTTTATGTTGTCTTTACACTTCCCATCTTCCTATAAGCACTACTCAAACTCTGCAAAACCAAGGCCTACTGAATTCAGTAGCAGACACATCAACGTGGGACTACGATTATCAACCACTTTTTTCCTCCGCTATGGAAAAATCCTTTCTTCCTCTGAGTAACTCTGATCTTCAGGGCATCCTTTTTTTTCTCATTAGAATATTTCACTGACTCTGATTCACTCTTTCTATGCAAGCCTACTCATCTTTAAGGTTTTACTTGTTGAGCCCAGTGCAAGTTTCCCAATCTCAAGAATGGGAAAAGCTCTGTACAAGACTTAGGTATGTGTACAACTGAGGTGAGAGGGAAAAGAGGAGCTGTAAGATTCATAGGGCTGACAAGAATTTTTTTTATTGCTTGAGCAACATTCTGCTTCTGCAGACCACAGAAAACCAGGGAAACACCTGCATGGAATTTCCTAAATTAAAAATTCTTTGCTAACTATGACTTTGGTTATCATAAAGGATTCTGCTTTGTGAAAGAGTTTGACTAGGTCCCACAGATGGACTAGACACTGGTTCCCTTCAGTTTTCATAATTCTGTTGTCATGAATACTCTGACTTGGTATTTCTAGTGTCAAAAGTGCTACTTATTTTCAACTTTAAACTTCAAAAAATACGATGCTTCAAATCCATATGCATCCATCCATATTCTGGGTCATTAGCCTTGTTTCCCGTTGACAGAAACATCTGGTGGGATTTTACATGATACCATGAGGAATAGTTATGCCCTGACCCTGCAGAAAGCTTTTCACATAACTTCTTCCTTCCTAATTTTCTGGATTTCTTTCCGTTTCATCAGGGGATGGTTGGTAACAGAGCTATCTTTTTCATGTCCCACAACCTTAATCTACATATATAATACTTTCCTTTATTTCATGCATGATGGCCAATATGCTGCTTGAAATACTTTCTTGCCTAATAACTATTCTTTTCCTACTATTACAGGAAATTGCAAAAAATGTATTTTGAGCCTTACAGTTTTAGGGCTTATTAGAATAATCCCATTATTTGATACAAAACCCTCTTTGTCTTAAGGTTGGCATTGTCTAAGTTGATTCCGTCCAGTAAAAGGACAGAGGAGAACTTTCTGCAGAACAGCAGCACAGCTGGCTGTCACCAGCTGGTTTCTACTCTTTTCCAGATCTCTTGTAGGTTTATGATGAGTAATTCATCCAATTTTATGTGCACAGGAGATGCTTGCAAATATTTGCTAATATTCAGCCTGTTTCCCTGCATTGTTTTCTATTCTTTCTGGTGACCATTTGGTAGAGTGTAAGAGAAAAAAAATGTGAGAAAATTTCCAAGGTTGCAACACTGGACAAGTTTGGTTAAAGCAGAGAGGACAAAAGGTTCCGTGAACTCCAAGTCCCATTTGCTGGTCAAAATTATTTCAAGCTTCTCTTTCTCATTTCTGCTTTTTTTGTTTCTTTTCGGTCACTCTTGTCTGGCCTTACCCTCGTTCATTCTCCATTTCAGCCCAGTTTTGTTCCTGAATGTTTCATTTTGGCTTAGGCAAGTTGTTGTCTTCCATGTGTGGCAAATTTTCAGCCTTGCTGCACTCTTGCTGTTGAGCATAAACTCCTCTGGAGCTAATCTGGCCACATCTGTGCTGAGCTTGAGTGCCCAGTCTCGCAGTGCTGCCCCACTGCAGAAAGCTGAGCATTAGCCTAGCTATGAAAACAAGTGATTTCTTTGAAATGTTGCTGCCTTTTATGTGACCTAAGGAAATCAACTACTGATAATCCATCTCTCTAGCACTTAAAGGAAATAGAAACTAGTTTCTGTGGGAGAGGAAATAGTGTGCATTAAAAAAAAAAGGGCAGTGGGTGCTTTTGAGCTGCAGTGATATTATTTTGAAACATTAACATTTTCTCTCATAGTATGTAGCCTGTCCATAACAGACTAATGGTAGCCATTATAAATTATTTTAGAACTGATTTCTGCTACAAGCAAAAGCATTCTGGGAAGAAATCATGAAGCCACCACGATGAAAATCTTGCTACTGGTTTTAGTGGTCTCATTTTTCGTGTTGGACTGATTTGATCAAGAATTGGGTTTTTTTGAGGGCTAATTGTTTTGTTTCAAAGTTAAGATGTTCCCCATGTTAGCTTTTGTTCCTGATTAATTCAATGAGTTCTAATTTTGCAACCAGTAAGACACAGCTAGGGCTGAATGGCATCAGACTTCTCAAAATACAAGAGGCCTTCTATATTTGAAAAATAATTGGAGCTTAATGCCGACCTGCACCAAGGAATGTCACAAGCTAAACTGTGAGCAGTGGTCCACCACCTGAGAAAGTCTTGTGGCATTTGCTCTATGAGACACCTGACTCTGGAGGAGAAGCGACCAGAGCTTTCCTGAAATCTGTTTTAGCTCTTTCACTTCCTCACTGTAAAATTACGTCACAGAAACATTCCTGCAAAATTCCAGTTCAGCCCAAAATTTTGCTGTCTGTCTCTGAAGTATCTGCAGAATGCTCTTAGGGGATTTTTTTTTTAGGGTTTCCCCTAGCTTCTGCAGGAACCTTGTGGCGTTTGGGGGGTTTTTCTGTACCACGGCAGTGAAGGAGAAACCTGATAGGAGCCCATGAAGTCACTGTGAAGAGCACACAAGTGATGTTTTCCCTTTTTTTGTGAATCCTATGGGGATTAAAATACAGTCCAGTCCCTGCACCCATTCTGGCAGGTCCGGCTCTGTAAAGAGATGACAACAGGTCTTCCTTTTGTCTGTCAGCCTCTGAATGTCTCCATGGGTGCTGTGCTCTCAGCTTTTGTGACTTTAGTTGTGTCCCTAACTTCTCTGACTGCTTCATGTGGCTGTTGTAGGTGACCATCAGCTACTGGAAGCCTTCAATTTGAAACTTGGCTGAATAAAAATTGTTGTTATGGTTATTATTTTTTCTCTATGGCATCGTCTCAAACTTTCATGACTTGACTTTACAGAAAAGTATTATCATTATTTTATGATAAATGTTGTTGGCATTAAGGGTTGTGTTTATGTGATAGTGCAAGGAATTAGATGTACATTTCCTCACCATACTGAGCACATTTCACTGACATGCATATCCAGTAATTCCCCCTTTCTTGTGACCATTTCTTAATTAGAGTGTAATAAGCTTATACAGTTTATCAGAAACATGATCCTTTTCTTTCTGGGGCTTTCCATCTGAAATAAATTAACAGTTGAATTTCTGTGAAATCAGGGGACTGTTGGTTCTTAGGTTCAGTCAGATTGGCTGACACCTGGATGAAGAAGAAAAAAAAAAAAAAAGAGGAGAAAAACTGCAGTACAGTGACTTCTGGGTGGCGATGGTGATGCTTCCTGTATCTGCTGCTCAGTAGCGCAGGAAGCGTTCATCGCTCACCATCTGGGAAATGCACGCATTTCTCATTACCTCCTCACATTTTCGTCAGTCCCACACTGCACTGAACCAGCGCCCTGTTTCTCATGTGTTATTAAGCAAAACAGAGTGAGAGCAAGGCCCAAGGCACTGGGGTGTGAAGCAGAGTTTGCTGAGTTCCCACTGTCAACATGGAAATGAGATATATGAGCACAATACAAGCTTAGCTTTCAAAGCTTGAACTCTTCAGTTTCATCTGAATCTTAATGGAGAAAAATCAAACGCTTTTTCTCTCTTGGAGATGGTAAAATTCTGCATCCTTCAGAATTATAATAACAAATGGTTTGATTGAATACAGCAAGCTAAAACTCGTGGTATCTGTTTTAAAAATGTTTTTAAGAACTTTTAAACAGAAGAAATATTACTGCAGCTTTTAGTGGAGTTGTGCTGATAAAGACTTCTCTGAAAAATTGCACTTTTAAGCATCTGTTTTATACTTGGTGTTGTGAATTTCCTGGCTGAATTTACACCTCAGTGCCAGCCCAGATACAGCTCTCTTTGACCAAAAAACCCTCACAGACTGGAAAAAGCCGTGAGCAATATGGTCTAAGCTCATAGCTGATCCTGCTTTTTAGAGCAGGGGGTGGGACTAGAAATCTCCTCAGTTTCTTCCCAAATTGATTTATCCTGAGATTCTGTATATAACTGGTGAACAATGGCTGGAACATAGAAGCCTAGTTCAGTTAGAAGAGAACTACTTTAGGAAAGAACAGTAATTGTAGAAATTAATACAGGTTTCCAGCTTGAATTTTTTGAATGAGAGCTACACACTGGAAGTGCATCATTCAAATCACCATTTCTTCCACCTCCCTCTGAAAATACTCGCCTGGTATATACGTGGAGTAGCAGAAAGTTACTGCAAGAAATGGGAAAATTGAAGATAGCTATGAGGTCTCAATTTAAATCTATAAAGATTTAAAAGCTTTTTTGTTTTATGTGATGATCTCTGAGAACCAGCTCTTCTTGTGATGAACCAGGAAAGGAAGAGAGTTTAGCTGTATTTCCTGTCATTTACTTTGAATCTCACCAGCTGTCTAATTTCAGTTCTCAGGAATTAAAATGTTTGCAACAGAAAGACTTGAATTTCCTTACATTTATTCTTTTTATATTATTTATTTCTTTACATATTAGCAGTTTTCTGTTATGTCACAGGGACAGACCCCATCCATCCTATTGGTCACCTCCCTCCCTTCCATATGACCTGCACCTGACACACCCTGAAACGCTGGGACATCTGGGAACGTTCAAGCTCAGGCTGGGCAGGGCTCTGAGACACCTGATCTGGTTGAGGTTGTCCCTGCTTATGGCAGGGAGCTGGACTACGTGGCCTTTACGGGCCCCTTCCACCCCAAACCATTTAAGGATTCTGTGCAATGCCTGCACTAGACTGGCTGCTACTGGTGAACTGCTGACACCTCCGAGCATTTGGGGAAATTCCAGCAGTTAGCTTACAGTTCCTGGGAAGAATGGGGGCAAAGCCTTTGTTAAAATAGAAAATCCTGTAGTTCTTTGAAAACTGAACTCCTCCTGGAGCATACACCATTTAGTTAAAGACAGTTATTTGTAAGAAACAAGTGGGTTCGTGTTTGACAAGACAAATGTTCCTGAATGTATTCGCCCATGTCACTGGTGCCTGTGCTTGGCACCTGTGTCTGAGCACGCATGAATGCTGAACAAAGCCTTTGGTGTATGGGTTTGATTCAGAACAGCCTGATCCTTCACACATCTTCTCCTGGCAGGGTTAGGAGCAGAGTTTATGTGCATACCCATCGTTTTACTAAAATGAATGTACAGGGCCTCTTTGGGTCCCTGCATCTCAGTCTCCTCTCTAAACTATGTGGGAAATGAGTCTGCTCTAATTTACATCTAAATTACAGGACATGGGCCCTTGTAATTCAGAACCACTGCTCAGTTCCTCATTAATTATCTATCTGGAAGCCCACAGACCTTGGCTGACAAGAGTACTGAATATAACCTTTGTGCAAAAGAGGAGTTGTCATATCCTCAGAATGGATTTTCCTAATATGGCTCATTGTGAAAAACCAAACTCCCATGTCCCACCAGTTTCCCCACCTGTGGCAAAAACTCATTATTTCAGCCTTGTTTCTGTGACTTCCACAGACAATTAAAACGGCCATTCTTGCACTCTGGGCTGCCGGGTTTGGGATTCCCCATCAACTGTGTGCTGTACGTATCAGGAAACCAGGTGAGCTTTGATATATGTGACCACTTTCCTTTAATTTTGAAATGAATTTGAAGATGAACACACAAAAAGATTCAGTGTGCAAAGCAAGATAACCAAATCCGGAGGGAAGGTTTCCTATGAGCAGCAGGAAGTGGAACCCACTGAGTTTCATGGCAATAGTAGTTCTGCTCTGAACTGCTGAGCTTTCTTGTGCTGCTCTGAGTTACACTGAAAGAGTCATCAAACATTGATGTACTTCTAACCTCAGCCATGGGGTCTGGAAACCACAATCCTTTACAGTGATAGCTGTTCTGCTGGCTGGCACCGCCCGGGTGCTGAAAGGAAGCAAAAAAAGACTTTTAAAAATATTTTTTCTTTTTTTAAGAGTGTAGATATTTGTAAAAACATGTGAGAGTATTGATATGTGTATATGTAACTTGACATTATCTCCAACATCCCTTTAAATGTATTATTAGAGTGGCTCTTCTCTTTCCAAACATGATACATAACACCAGAGTTTTTGCAGCAGATCTGATGAATAAATACCTGTTAGGAAATATGTGTGGATATTTACATGTGTTTTATTGTTGGTGTTCCTTGAAAGCCACTTTGTAACATCCAAGTCACAAAGGTTCCTCTCAAACACAGTTTATCCTTGGTTTTCATTTAAATAATGTCATATTTAACACTTGAGCAATGTATGGGAACACAGTGTTCAGTGACAGAAGGACAAAACCTTTTGGTGCTAGAAGATAAAATGTAATTGTTGTTGTTCTGTATAGAAACATGGGTGTAGTTTTCTTAGAATTATTTAGAATTTGATTGCACCTTTTAGTTCTACCATGAACTACACATAATGCAGGAATAGCCACAGCAAGTGAAGGAAAGGGAAGCTGACTTAGGTCTTCTGGTATTGCATTCTCATTTCCACACACGTGTTAATGCTTTTGAAGTGCTAATGCTCACTGTATTTGGCTGGGGTTTTTTTAAACTGAAGAATAACCCCCCCAGCTATTTATTGTTAATGAAAAATCAGGTTGAGTAATGATGCAGTTTGAATTAAAATCAGTGGAGCAGGACTGGTTGCTGCAAAATTTCCCCCTTAATCGTGATAGTAAGAGACACTTCCCTCAGCTTGGAAGCCCTTTCTTTTTAGTTGTCACTTCCTTCCCCTCACTGCTGTTATTCAAACAGAGGAAACTCAGATTTACAGTGCATTTTTTAGCTCTGTTAAAATTTGTGCAGGAAAGACACGTCCCAGACTTTTTTAATATACAGGTTGGGATTTATAACCAAAATAAGCAAAGACAATGATTCAGCAAATAAGAAAGCTCACTTCTGAACTGAATAATAAATAAGACTTTGCTTGCACACAGGCAAATAATGGAAGATTAATTATAAAGTTTCTCCTATTAATACAAAATGGTCTTTACCTGCTCTATGTTTGTTGTCTTCTAGTGAATTGACATGCCCTGCCACTTATTTTTCATGTAAGAATCAGTTATGAATTATTAGATTATTTCCAATGGAAAAAATTTTCCTATGGTAATGCTGTTGCTTGGTTACATTTTGCTTAGAATCTTGCATGTGGCAGCTTCCCCCTCACGTAAACAAATATTGCTGCTTGGAAAATGACAAAATAAGGATGTTTTATGACTACTGGGTAGGGGTGCAATTTATAAAATGACGTTCTGCATGATAGGGCCACTCTAACTTTGGCCCTCCAGGATGGTATAAGCAGAATACACTCAGCAGAAAGCTACAGTGAATGAGCCTTTAAAGCATCATTTCTGTGTTCTCATGGTTCATGCAAATAACCCTGTAAAGTCAGGTCATGATAAAAGAGAGACCTGGCAATGCTGACTTGCGTCATTTGAGGATCAGAATACTGTTTGCATGTTGTTCTCTTTTTATAACCTGCTTTGTCTGCTGCTGTAGCAAGATTTGTATTTTACAAGCCAACCTCTTTTTGACTCCTCTTACGTTCATTGAGTAACCAGCACCACTTTCACTTGTCAGCTGGTTTAGTCTCCCTGCGGGGTTGCTATGGAACGTTCCAAATATTAGGGAACTGCGGAACTGCGGAGCCCGAGGCTCCATGTGGTTTCCAGTCACAGAGCAAAACAACTGGAAAAATATGATCCCTGAACCCAAGAGACTAAAGCAGGCCTCAGGACACTACAACACATGGAATACATATTTTATGAAGCTTATGGTTCACGATGGAATGAGGATTCTCTTTACCTGATCTGCCAGTTGACTGGTTCAGGTCGAGACCAAACATGTTTTCAGACTATTCTGCTGTTTCTGCAAATGTAATTTCTGTGAATTTTGCTTTCTTGCTTTCAGTGGCTCTTACTCACACCTGTTTCCTTTTTGCCTAACTTGTGTTATGCCTTGGACTCATAAAGAAGCAGGGATTTCTTGCCTCATTTCTCAGTACTATATATTCCACATGCATTTTCAAGAAACAAAGTGATGGCTGATGACAAGACAAAAAAGCGTAATTGCCTAAAAACTGTGTATTTTTATATATCACCTTGGACCTGTAGTTGATCGGGATTCTTTTCCCCTTAGGTCATCAACTTTTGCTTTTCATTCTCTCCTTTCTTTGAAGCATCTCTTCAATGCCTGAGACCATTCAGCTCAGCCTCTCTCTCCGGCAGCGCTGCACGTGAATGTCAAGATGATGGCAGTGTGCAGAGGGGCTGTGGGGGAGGTAAGGGTGAGAGGGCCTGAAGCAACGGAGCTGCTAAGAAAGAAAAAAGCAAAGGATTGAAAGAGTGAGAGGGCGCTTTTCGCATACAATCTGCTACTGTGCTGTGGAATGAGTCCCAACCCTCGACTTTCTCGAGGAAATAGAGTGAAAAAAAAAGCTCTCACATTGATTTTCTCCCTAAATTTGATAGTAGAGTTCAGCTTGAAACCTCATGTTGCATGAAAATAGCAATGAAAGCTCAGTACTGTCCCAAATGCAAAACTTGCCAAGGATGTGTGAAGTGAGGTTTTAGAATATAAAAAAAAAAAGGACTCTGTTCTAAACTCCTCACTCTTCTGAGCACGGCAGTGAGATCTCGTTACCGTACACTGGCTCCAGGAGTGACACAGAAACCCCAGCCTGCAGAAACCTGTTTGTTCCAGAATTCATGCCAGAGCTTTAGGGCACTCCTCGCATGCGTGGTGCTGCCTCTCAGGAACACCTGGAGTAGCTGTGGCCACCAGAACAGCAGCAGTCGCTCTCCCCAGGGGCTGGCAAAAGGAAACCACTTCAGAATGAGTGGTTTTCCTCCGTCTGGGCAGTGTTTGTCAGCCTTTTTCAAAGGTAGCTGATTTCACTGCTACAAAGGCTGACTAGATGTGGGAGGGAGGGCACACCTGAGATTTAGGACAAACCCAGTGCCAGGATTCTTTGCAATAAACTTGAAAGTCTGTCACATACACACAGCACCTGTCTAGCAGCGTCACATTCCCCTTCCTTGCTTCCTTCTACATAAATGAGTCTGCCTTCCTCTGGTGGGATCTCTGCTGAGTATTAATTTATTGTAGATCATGTCGCAGAGGCAGATGAGGAAGTTTTATGCAGCATTCACAGAAATGTAGGATGCTCTGTAGGTGCAAATAAGTGACTGTTGTGACCTTACCCTGACATTGAAAAGAACTGATCTTATTTCAAAGGCAGATAAAAGGATCTAAGAAAGATAAAAGGGTCTCTAAGGAATCTGTGATACTGCTGGAGTAGCATTAGGAAGTTTATTCATCATTCTTAGTAGGCAGACTTGGAGTTTTTCAGTGTACTTAATTTTAAAAATCTAATTTAAAATGATACTTCATTGAGTTGCACCTATATTTATGAGAAAACTCTCCCAACAAAATTTGAGATAAATTTTCTGGTTCATTATCATAAATCCAGCTCAGTAATTCCCTAATCACTGGTGAACCTGGCTGGTGGTTGTTTTATCTCTTAAACGTAAGCAATTTTGAGTAAATACCATGTAAGCATTCTTATTTTAACGTGTTATCCAGCCCATTTGCCAAGGGTGTAATTTACCTAACACAGAGTTCTGGTTAGTTGTTGGCTATTTATATAGATGTATATCCTACATAATAGAGAACATTTTTTTTTTTAAATTTTGCTGAAGTTTTACTCCAAAAAAAAAAACAACCCAAAAAAAAACAACAAAAGAAACCAAAAACCCAAACACTAACTAAATTACAGCAAAGTTTGGACGCTCTGTTCTGGAGCATATTGATCTTAAGTCCCAACATGCATATCAGTCTACATTTGCAATGCAAAAAGGTACATTGTGTACTAGTGGGACTGCTGTTTCTTATTTCTTTGCATAACACGGGACACTCCTGGTGCCACTGATACAGGTTAAGAAAAAAACCAAGGCAAACAAATAAAAAATGGTAGACAATGCTATATTCTTTGGGCCTTGGGCCTGCAAAAGTAGAACCCATCTGCTTTTCGATAGAGTTTCTCTTTAAATTGTAATCTCTTTGAAGTTTTGTGAAGAAAGCAGTATCCAAAAGTGGAGATTCTTAGACAAACTGCCTTGTGAACCTTCCTGAATATCAGAGCACATTAAAAACATTTGGAATTGGCAGCAATGTGGCCTTGTGCAGACGTGAGGGAAGAAAGCAGACCAGCTTGTTCACCTCAAAATAATTAGATGATTTTAAACTTGTGTATTTTGAATTCAAATACATTTTGTCTGGTTTTATTTGTAAGCTGCAGTTCCCTGCTGTCTGCTGGCCCCAGTTTCCCTGCCGGAGAGCACACTGCATGTGTGATGCTGCAGTGTTAGATTGGCAGATATGCAGCTTAGAGTTCAGTGGGGCTTAATCAGTGTGTTGGTCACACATCAGCATTATTTACTGATACAGCAGTGAGAACAGGACATGACAGAGCAGGAGAAGGAAGCAGAGTGGGTACAAAAATAGCTGAGAACTCAGGCTGAAGTGATTGGAAGATAGAGTGTGGGTTTTCGGTGTTGAAGCATGTGTAAAACAGGCAGTTTCTCACCACCAAAAAGGGGTGATGTGCTCAAACAAGTTTCATTGCAGCAGTACCAGAGGTCACATAGTCCTGGGATGAGCCTTAAGTAAACTGGGTCTAGTTCCTGGGTCTGCCATGGATTTCCTGTGTGAGTTAGAGCAAAACTTGCTCTTGTTGCGTTCGCATCAGCTGCCGGGGCAGGGTGTCTGCTCCCATATGAGACACAGCGGGGTATCTGGAAAGTCTGGGCAGCCCTGGAAAGTATGAGCCAGCACCTGTGGCAGCCCCGTGGTCTCCTGAAGTGATGAATGAAGATCCTGTGCTACGTGAGGGGGTGTCAGTATATCCTGTGCGGAGCCTTTTATCTTTTTTTTGACGCCTGTAAAATAAAGCAAGGAATAGTTGCCTCTTGTTCCATTTAATTTCTGCCCTCCCTACTGAGTTTATAAAATAAGCCTTCCAGGGGCTATACAAGATATAAAGGGACTGTGTGATCTGAATGTCCCAGCAGTCTTTTTCTGAGCATTCACAAAAATAATTCAGTCTCTTAAGTAATAGCAGAGAGGAAAAAAACCAACCAGCCAACATTGTCACTCTTAATAGAGGTTTGAAAAACAGAATAGTGATGTTATATTGAGGGAAGAATTAATTTAGAGTAGCAGGGTGTAAGCATGGGTTGCCACTTTATTCACTTACAGGGGAGTGGATTTTAAGCACTTCAATAATTATCAATTTTTATTGGTAGCAAAAAAAGGAATCAATTTTTTTTCTAACTTGGCAGATAACCATTTGCCATTCTTTGCTAATACAGAGAGAGGTTTGGCCCTGTTTCCATACACTTTAGATACTGGAGGGCTCCTTTTGCAAGTGTGGAATGTTTCTCCTGTGAGCCATGGAGGAACTTGTCTTCCCACCTTGTCCAGGGATGGAGGCACAGCCCTAGATCCTGTTCATCACTGCAAGGCTGGCAGAACCTGGCATCATTTGTACACAGGAATGAAAAAGTAGAAAGTACTTACACAGCTGTGCATAAGTGAAGGGGCAAGAACAGAAGTTGGAAGAAAAGGATTCGTGGGATGTGAAAAGGGATTCAGCAGATGTGCTGCAGGTAGTAGAACAATACAGATCCAACAAAAACCTTGTTAAGGAGAAAATGTAAAATGAACCTTGGCATAGTTTCATGTAAGCAAAGACTGATTTTGGGTTTTACTATCAGAATATTTGGATCTCTGAGTTTCACACAGCCCCTGAGCTATGAGCTGGTTTTGTTCAGGGTGTAGGTGTCCAGCCTGGGACAGGAATGCTGAGCTCAAAAAGCTATTAATTCAACTCAGTGTAGATCTGAAGGGAATTAATAAGTTCTGTGAGGTTGTCAAAGGTACTTGGTCTGGGTTTGACTGGATTTTTGGAAGTGGTTTGCTCAGAGTGTGACCAGCCAAAGCACACAGACTTTCGGCAGCCTCAGACAGACAGACCCTGCATCACAGCTCACAATACACTCCTTCGCCCTGATTTGGGGGAATACCTTTCAAAGTATTCTCTTTGCTTTATTTGCTCTTTTCTGTCTTTGCTTTATTGCTCCTTAGATAATTAAAACCACAAAAGTACTTTTTCTTTTTCTCCCTTGTTTCCTTTTCTACAATTTTTAGATACGTACAACATGACTACAGCTATTACTTTCCTTAATTTATACCCTCTACTGCCTTATTTAAGAGGTGAATGTGGGGAGCTTGTGCTTCCTCCATGCTGTTGCCATGTCCCATTGGTAAAGCAGAATTTCAGAGAGGTCCTGGAGCTCTTCTGCCTACACAGCTTTTTTATAAACCTCACCACGAGGTTACAAACATGGAGTGCGATGAGTAAGACCAGTCCCGGCTGTTTAGTCAGCTTTTTAAAACGAAAGCAGACAACTTCCACCCAGCCCCACTGCAGGGGAGACCAAACAGGAAGAAGGAAACTGGGGACAAGAAGTCTGAAGAAGTGCGTTCGAGGCGCCCGTCCCACATAACCACAGGCTCCTGCCAGACAGACCCCAGCCCGCTCTTACGCACCACCTCCTCGTGTGACCAAAGCAGTGTTTGCCTACTGAAACTGTTTATTTATCTAGCTGAATGCATCCAATCAATCAATTCACTTATTAAATCAACATTTGTAAACCCCTTCCCACACGAATGAAGTGACAGCACATGTTCACACCATTTAATAGACCTTCATAGGACCAAAAATATTTTTTTTTTCAATTACACTATAAGTCGTTTTCCAAAGAGAAAAAAAATATTCTTAAGTTCATTAACAGTATGGTGGACTGGAGTTCATGCTACATACTAAAGTTTGTGTATCTTCAGTATGCATAATTCAAGTGTTAATGACTGACTTAACAAATATTACTACACTTAATTCTGAGAAAAAAGGGTTCTAACATCTTCTAAAGACCTGGTCAAACAAATTTCTAGTTCAGTTATTCTAGTATTTGGACCTGCGGATGAAGTAGATTTTAAGCCTGACTCTGAAAGATTTTCAATACATTTAAATGACATTTCTTTAAGATGCATCAGTTTTGGTATTATGACTATGAGCCCAAGCTCAATCATGTAATTGTCATTCACAAACACAAAAGCGAGGTTATCAAAGAAAGTATGACTGGTCAATTTTTGGTTTAAACTTCTGTGATTCCAATGTATGTGACATTTAGATGTGCCGTGAGATGTAACTTGTGTCTGTCTCCACACCCGTGGAGAGGGTGAGGAGGTTTGGGTTTGTTTGGTTTGGTTTTTTTACCTGACTAATATTTGCAAAAATCATGAAGTCCCCCTAATACCACTTCAGTGTGGGGAAAAATGTTTTTAAAAGTGAAACATTTTAATCAAAATAGTTAATGAAAAACCAAAGAAAATCTGTAGACAAAGGATAAAGGGGATTTTACTCCTATCACAAAATGAAGCAAATATTTGCCGCTGCCCCACCAAGCCTTCCATCTACAGAATCCCCTCTACTTTCACCCACACTTTTTTCTGGGAAAAGTGAGATCTTCTGGAGAATATTTATACAAGAGTATAAAAGGAAATATTTTAGACTGATCAATAAATTTTGAGTGTCCACACAAAACAGTATTTTCAAGAAAAAGATAATTAGACTAAAATGCTGCAGTATCAGTTCTGGGACGTGAAAGCTAATGCCTCCCTCCTAAGTTTCTTGTGTCTCTCTCCCCACAGAAAACCTATGGAAAGGTCTAAACCTATGGAAAGGTTTAAAAAATGCACATTCACCAAGTCACGGAGGCCTTGGAACGTCTTTCCTTTCCCTCTCTATAATGTTTGCTGTGCACCAAACCCCAGGGAAGGGAATAAAGCATTTCCTGTGTGCAGGCTTGCAGAAGTACCTGTCAAACATCTACCCCCAGTAACACCAATGGCTGAGGAAAGATGCTCAGCACACTAAACTGGTACAGGTTTTAGTCTTATGAATGTGTGTAGACACAAGTTTATGCAATTTTGCCTTGGGCGAGGCTACATAAAGGTTTGAAGGAAATGCCAGTCACTGTTGATATTTGTGGCTTGGGGCTTTTTTATTATTTTTAAATTGCACACAGTGGGGACAAGACTGTCCTGGTTCAGAGAACTATGACTCATTTGTAGGTGAACTTGTAAAATTTAGATGCATTCATATGCATTCCCTTCCATTTTAAATACACCATAACCTGGTCATCTTTCTGTACTTTTATATTAATCCCTCAGTGTAATTTCACACTTCAGATAATAAGGGAAAGATAAGATAAAGCCTCTAAGAAATAAAATCCCCTGGTTCTGTTCCTGTAGCTGTTCAGCCCTCAGACCTTCAACTGACTTCACTGGGATCTGCAAAAATGTGACTCCAGGAATGCTCCCTAACCAAGGTCATTAATCACTGGCATGATTTTCATGTTCTTACAAATCCTGATGACAATGAAACAATACAACTGCCAAGAGTTTAAGACTGTTTCTAGCTGTTAATAGAAACCAGTGTGTGTCATAGAATAAATGTCCAACAGCCAGGGTGTTCTGTGTTCTCTCTTTTTGAGCATTATTTGATTAATGTTGGTACACTCGGCTTGCATGAAGAAAGATCTGCTGAGGGGAAAGCAGATGACAGGCACAATGCTGCAATTTAATGTACCTCATAAATAGCAATAAACCAGCAACTGGCTCTGCTGATTCTGAAGTCCATGTGAGGAGTTCTGAGGTTTGTGGGGTTTATATTAGACTCTACAGTGAGTCTAGATGTCAGATCACAGAAGTACTGAGAAGATTAAAGGGCTAAAAAATACCTGGATAATAAATTCATAGAGTAGATTCAAAGGTTTTTAAGCCCCAAAAGACCTTGGTGACCTAGTTTGACATGCTGCAAGATAAAAGCTTTGCGGTTTTGTGCAAGTAAAACTTTCTTCAGAATGTTATCCAGTTTGGATTTAGAGCTTAGTACCCATCTATTACATCTTAATATGGTCTTGTCATTGAAAAGTGTCTCATTCTAGTTTGAACTGGTCTTGCTTTTGTATTTCAGCTTCTGTTATAGGTTATGATGATGTTATTTGTTGATCTGTTCCATGACAAATTAAATAGATTTGATTTCTTTGTTTCTTTACTGGTAAGGAGATTACTGGGCCCCAATTCTGCTTCTTTTTGTAAGCCTTTTAAATTTGGAAGTGATGGTTTTAACACATGGAAATCAAACCTAGGTATGGGGTGGTATTTATGTCCCACTTGATATGCAAGGATGTTAATACCCCTCTGTGTGAATAATCAAAGTACAAAAATGAACTCCCAAATCACATTTGGCATGCACACGCGTACGCTCCATTGCATTTGGAGATGGTCTCATTCATTTTTCCATGTTTTGAGGTTTTTACAGAGTAGTTCATGTTTTTGGAAAACATTTTTAACAAAATAAAAATGTCGTATTGAGAGTGTTTCAGAAAGGACAGTTCTTATTTGCCAAGGTTGAAAAGAAGACTCCTTGATTTTCTCTAGTCCTTTAAAGAAGAAATCTCTTGTCCTGATTTTTAAAGGACAATAGTGGAGGTTTCTGTTAGTTTGTGGTGGGGGAGTACATAAATGTTGTCATTCCTTGGTGATAAAGTGTCATTAAATCTTGTGGAATATGAACTCATGGAAAAGGACAGCTATGATCAGAAATGACTGCATGCATTTCAAAATTTCTTCCTCATCCCAAGAACCAGAGGATGTGAGGCAGCTGCCTAAATATAGGTGTATACTGTCACTGCTGGTGCCCTAAAAGTTTGAAGGTAGAGGGCTGTCAGCTGTGACGTCGAACTCGCAGTTTCTGCCCGTCTGAAATAGCAACTAAGGGCAAGTAGGAAGCCATTCAGAATGTAAAATAGCACTGAATGGCTTTATTTTTTAAAAAATTTAGTCTCCTTCTGGGTATTTTGGTGAAGTAAAATAGGGTGTTGTATTTCTAACCTAAGACTGAGCCTTGTGCTCTGTACTCTGGGAGTTTACTGTTGTTATCCTACAGTTCTGGCTGAATCTGAGCCTGGTCCTGAAGGCAAGCAGGTTTAAGAACTGAGGCTTTCAGTATCCAGATGATGCAATAGTTGTGCCAAGTGTACAGCTCAGCCACGTCTCAAGACATTTTTGCTCCTGGAGCACATTTATGTGCACTCTTGACTCGTTCTCTTTGGAAGCCTTTGCCCAAGGATATCTAAACACTGACCAGTCTCTTCTCCCAGAGCAGAGAAGCTAATCAGTCCCTCTGCATGTATAAAGTCTTGCTGTCCTCTGCTGGTAACTAATATAAACTTTTACGTTTTTGAAAAAACCTTTAGGCTTGTCTGAGCCCACTTTTCTGCAAACTACTGTTCTTTGTGTCCCTTTAAACCTTGGTAAATGCTGTGTTTGTTTTATTTTTGTGCCTGTGCTTGAGTGAGTTGGGTCATGGAGGCCTGAGTGTCTCTGACTGCCCTGCTGCTCTTGCCTTGCCAGAGGTCTGCAGGCAGCAGGGCAGAGAAGGTGTGAAACAGAAGGGTTGTGGGTGGAAGGAGTGGAACCTTATGTAAGGGTGAGGTGGTAGGTGGCAGCAGGGTGAGACTTTGTGGTGCTAAGAATAGAAGACACGAGTTTCCATAGAGAAAAGAGGCTGCACTGGCTCCAGGGTTCTCACAACGGCTTGTTAAAAACAGTGTTGCAGACGCTGTAGTTAGAGATTTACTTCCAGGCTAAGAAGGAGATATCTTTAAGCAGCAAAGGGGATTGTGCCCCAGCCTGGGTCAGGATGAGCAGCTCAGGAGTGGCGAGGAGGGGAACACAGCAGGATGAATCAGGAGTGCATAATAGCTGGGCACGTTGGCAGAAACTTTCCATGCAAGTCACCACCTTCTTTCTTGTTTCTTTGAGATGGCCCTTAAACCATACAGTTGTGGAAACATCACGAGTATACATCTATATATAGATGGAGAGGCTCAAGTGTGGGCCAGAGTGCTATCTCCATCACCCTCCCCCAAGTCAGACAAACCAAAAAAAGCACATGAGGCCATAAGTCCACCCCCAGGCTGAGTAAAATTCAGCCTCTGTGGGCAGGGACAGGCTTGGGATCACATCATCAGGACCTCAAAAACCAAATGAAGGAAAAAGGAAAGAGGGGGCAAAGGGAAGTTGGGGGACAAAGGGTTTGGCTTAAAAAATACCCAAAACCAGAAGTGAAACTGTGTTCACAGAGGAACCCACACCAGTCAGACAGACACCCCTTTGTCACAAGATAAGCAGTAGCTAGAGTGAAGGAGACTTGAGATAGCTGTCCTGGGCTCTGCTGCGCCTCCACACATCCCAGCTTACCTTGCAAATCACTGGTTATTTCCAAATGAGGGAGGGAAGGTTGCAGTCATGAAGAAAATATTTTTTATTCTTGTTCTTTCCCCTCCAACCTTATCCTGAGAAAATTTCATGATAACCCTTTTGAAACATACTTTTTTTTTTTTTTTAGGAGATCTGGGGGTTCACTCATCGTTTTCCCATCAAAAAGCTTCTGTTGAAAAATCCTGGCCTTGACATATAGAAACAGGAATTTTTTCAGGTTGTTCATTCATATTGCAGACCCTGAACTTATAAGGGTCTTGCTGACTAATGAGGTACAAATAAGTTGAGAGCAAAAAATGTTCACTATTACGGGAATATCTGATGAAAGCCTCCTCCAGCTCTGTGTCCCTGCCACCTTTCTGTGCCCCACTTTGCAGATGGTTTGTGCGTGATGTTTTACAGCTTCCTTGTCCAGCCTACTGAGACAGCATTCAGCCCATTCTGTAGCACGGAAAGAAAACCAACCCAAAAATTCTGTGTTTTCTCAAAATATTCCCTCTCTTCCTCAGGCTTTCCCAGTGAGGACTTGACTTTGTGCTCGCCCGCTGGGACGTGAGCACGTGTTTAAACACGTTCTGAACTGGCCTTCTCTCCCGAGGAGAGGACACGTGACGGAGCCTGTTACAAGCACAGAATGATAAATGGGTGCTTAGCGTGTAGAGGTTAAAGAAACTGTTTAAGAAACCTTCCTTTAATTAGCTCCATATATCTTCCTTTCCTGCTGCTTCTCTTGCCATGAGTTATGAGTTATTTAATGTAGCATCAAGGCACGGGCTTATAACTCTCATAAATGATGGATGTTTGGGAAGACTATTTGACAGGTCACAATCAACATTGCCTTATAGAGTATGCAGCAGAGTTTGGAAAACACATGTCCCAGGTACATAAGGGCCTACTTAGTGGAAAAATATTTCACTCTATAACAGGCTGGGACACTCTGGTAACACACCAGTGAGAGCCTTTAAAGGGCAGCTTTTAAAAGTGAGAGAAATAGTCAAAAGTACGCATCTGATTATTCTGGCAGGATGCAGTATCCATCTGAGTGCTTCAGGAGAAAGGGGGTTTACTCCTCTAATGGCCACGTTGGCACTCCTTTGTGATCTCTTTAATTCTGAGGTAGAGAGGTAACACAGGCACGGGGTTGGAGAGAATAGAAAGTGTGGCAGGAAGGTGCCTAGACAGAGGATGTTCTTGAGAGGGTGTGGGAGCCTTTGTTCACGTCTTCTCTTGCTTTGTATTTTAGCCTCGTGCTGTGCCCAAACTTATAATTATTTTGTATTTTCATATTTCATTGCTAACCTGAATCAAAAGCTGCAATGCACAGCACCAACACTTCTCCCTTGGGGTTTCAGCTGGGAGATGAGAAGCAGGATACTGGAGAACCTCGCAGACACCAAAGCCCTGGCTTCAAATTGGGTCATTCATGCCAAATTTCTGTGCCAGTTTTTAATCTTTTTCACACAAAACTGGTGCTTACCGTTGTGAATGAAACAGAAGCACATGGGAGTTTAAGCTGGGATGTGGCAAGCTGCTTCATATTTGAAGCATTAATTTGAAAAAACACAGAGCTTCCCAGTACACATAATAAACAACCTGAGAACTCCCGTTTTCAAACACGAGAAGTTCTCCTTCCTGCTCTGTGTTTTCAAATCAGTCAAAACTGTAAGAGATGAATTTGTCCCTAAACTTCAATGCCCTGAGACAGTCCTCAAGCAAAGCACAAAGTGTAAACAGATAGTTCGTCTTGTTTAAGAGAGGAAATCTCATTTCCTGCAGTGATGTGTAAAAGAAGGCTGAGGATGGCTGTGGGAGGGGCAACCCAAAAGGTCCTGGAAACAGTGCTGTTTGTTATACTTTGGAGTCTCTAAAAAGATTCAAAAGCAGGAGAGTACAGAGGAGCTAATTTGCTACTGGCCCAGCCAGGTCAGCTGAAATAAATGCTTTTCCAGTCTGATGCCTCCAGTTCACTTAGCAGCATCTGGATTTCTGTGTTTTTCTTTTCAAAAGCTCATATTTACCATGGAAGCTCAGTTACACATCTGTTCACCTTCCAGATCTTTCCTTGCCATCCTCTAACCTTAATCATGCGAGCAGAAGCTGCTGTCTTCCCCGTGCCACCCCTCTGTACCTCGTACTGGCTTCCTTCTCCTTGCAAATCCGTGAGAGAGCAGGGGAAACCTGGGTCCCTCTGGTGGTTCCCTCTTGTGTTGCTGATCCCTGCAGACTCAGCAGCTTCCTGAGCTGTCAGTCCTACCTGACAGACCAGCCCGGTGGCTTCTCCCATGGTGGTCCTTTAAAAAGAGGCTTGTATATATCTATATATATGATTTTAAATAGTGTTGGAACATTGATATCCAGCATTCGCTGAAATACATTTAAAATTTACCTCAAATGTCAGGTATTCTAATTGGTAGAGGGTAGGAGGATGCAGATGGTTCAGAACACAGCTCAAAACTCTAATGAGAACAAATGCTAGCTGTTCTAATTTTATTTTTAAAAGTCATTCGGAGTCTTAATGCCAGCAGAGCTATCTATAAAGTTGCCACAAGGTGGTACCATAGTATTTTATAAGATTTTGAAATTTTTGTATTAAAACAACTGTTTTCTTAGTACAGGTGGAATGTAAAAGAGATGTGGATGCAAAAAGATGCCTTCATTTGAAGATAATGCCCTTTAGTGCTGCAGAGGGGCTCTCTGCAGAACTTGGAACCGCTCCTATGAAGGCACCAGCAGTTGGGTCTTGTCCGACAGCACCAATTTAACAGGGCACCAATGTTTGCAGTGTGCTCTCCTGCCATAATTATGCAAGATGGATTGTTTAGGTGCTGAAAGTTAAGCAAATTAAATATAATAATAATAGTAATAGTAATAATAATAATATCTGCTTAAATAAGTGAATTGATTTTGATGTCTGTCTTGATTTTTCCCCTTCCTTCTCCCACATGTTAGCCACTCTAATGTGCTCCAGTCCTTCAGTAAGGACAGCTGTGCCTGGATTGTGCAGACATTCCCCTGAAAAAGCCAGGATATTTAACTGCCAGGGGAACAAGAATCCTGGGCAGTTTTGCTGTCTGGGAATTGAGCACCAGCTTGGTGTTCGTGTCAGGGGGGTCAGTGTCCAGCTGGAGTACGGGCAGAAGGGAATTCTTTAGTGGTGGAAGTCCAGCAGCTGTGCCAGCAAGGATTGCTCCTCTGGTCCGTATCTGAGTATCCAGTCTCACAGGAATTCCGTCCTTTCCCTTGGAATCAACACAGAAAGTCTTTTAGAAGGCTCAGTCTGTGTCGTGTAGCTGTGAGCCCATCACTCCAGTCACTTGAATCACCCTCCATGTGACAAGACACATCCTGTCCTTCGGTTTTACACTACTTTAACATTCATGCTTCACATCTCCTTGGCTGAGACACTGTATTTGTGCTCTTCTCTTTAATGTTTCTTCATAAATCAAACCTCTGTAGCCCTATTTACCCAGTCATTGAGTTCCTGCATTTCTCAGATAAACTGAAGTGCCTCCGATTTCAAAACGCCAGTGTACAGGAATTTTAGATAGCAACAGTTCTCTGTCTGTTGCATGCTAATCAGGTTTTGGAAAAGAAATGAGCCCTAAATAGTTCCAGACTGCAGCATTCTAGACATATACTGAACTCTAGGACTGTGTGTGGATCTGTACGTTCAGATGCATCTGAGCTGCTTTCGGTCCTTGAAGCAAAGCTCAGCGGGTTGTCCTTAATGCAAGGCCATGCCCCTCTAATTCAATTTCTGGACTCTGTACTCTCATTGAGACCTAAAGGGGCATTGCATAAATGTTATCTACGGGTTCAGATGGATGGGTTTGGTGAGAGTTAATACAAGCATGTGAATAAACGAGTTCTTTCACCAAGGCACGCAATGTCTTTCAAGAACATTGCTACGAGCTATCACCTGCCCAAGGGGCTGCACTCCAAGCTGTCTTCCCTCAATTATATTGGCTTAACATTTATAAAGCATTATAAAGCATTTATATCTCTCTGTCATTATGCTGCTGCCTCTGTGCAGCTTCTCTGCAATTACATTGTACCCACCTCCCTTTTTAATGCCAGTGGATTCAATTTGCATATGAATTTCCCTCACTTTTATATAATTGAAGAATTTCAGAGATCTCTAGTGGGCTATAATTCCTTTTGTCACTTCTCTTTTGTTCATACGGACTGTCAACAAAAGATCAATCTCTCGGTTAGTTTTAAAAACACAGTTTTGAAAAAATGGATAGTAACACAAAACGATATTGAAAAGTATTACAGAAATAAGATGTGAGATACAATTTTCTTGTACAATAAACCCAGACAATTTTGTAGCACAGACTGCTTTGTGAACACTTTGTGCTCTGTAAACACTTTGGTGAGCAACAGCCCATTGGAAACTGGAGTCCATCAGACAATTCCTATGCATAAAACGCTGCTTATACAGAGGACAGAAAAGTAGAAATTAATTCATATTTCCACCCATTCTGAAAGGAAATAAAACAAAACACTCCTTTTGTTTAAGAAAGAAGGAAAAAGGTTTCTTTTTATAATTATTACATCCATAGGTACCGTTGCCCTGAAAAATGCATTTTTAGGTTATAAAGTAACAATGGTGGTAGGCATTTGTTTTCATTAATTCACTTCACAGAAACCTGTGGAAATTTTTAGGGGATGAGATGAAGGTTTTTTTAAACCACAATCCACTATTTGTGCCCTACTTTACCAGTTGTCTAATTCTAATTTCAGGTCAGTATACAGACTTATTACCTCATCCTGCATGGCAAAAAAAAATGTGTTAGTCCTAACAAAAATGGGAGAACAAGCTCGGAGGATTAAAATTAAAAGGCGACTGCAACCAGCAAGCATATTTTTAAAACATCAAATTATTCTGTATTTAAAATTTATGCCAAAATGCAATATTGCTATGAAAACCCATGTCTTTCCGGCAAACAGCATTGTCACCACAGAGAGATCCACAAAACGGGTGAGAATAACTGGAAAAAGGGATAAATATCAGGAAGTATAAAGTATGATCCAAGTACAGTTTGTTCTGGTAATTCCTGTCTCAGAAGATGTAATTTCCAATACTGAGTCACTATCAACAGTGAAAAACATTTGGGGCTGTAAAAGGTGTCAGCATTAATGAGTCTGTCTAGTTTGGAATATGTTGTACTTACCATTTGACATGAAAAGATATCATGTCACAAAAACCCCTTTTATGCCATTTAACTAGCCGCACTTTTCATTTTATTCCCCTAAAAAACTCAGCTCTGGCAAGGAATTCAATAAGTACAAGAACGTTCCACTAGTGCTGTTTTATCTCATTACAACAGGCAAAATGATTGCATGGAGATCAAAATCCAGTCCATTTGTTCTGGAAATTAAATTCAAATCAATTTGAAACTATTCACATTGTGCAGTTGCTGATGGCACTTCAAGACAAAGTGATAGCACCGTGCAAATTCAGAATGGGCTCGAAGCGAGATCAGTCCCTTCATGGAGAGGAGCCTGGGTAAGAGACCGGGAAGGCAGAGTGCAGAACCCAGGAAAATGCTGGGATTACAAGCAGTAGTGTCCTGCTACCAGGTAAAATGCCATGGGCTGACATCTCCTCGTTTGTGTGATGTCATTTTACAGTGCCAAGAGCATTTCAGAGTTTCTCTGTTGTCAGCCCATTCAGCCTGCATTTGCCTATGCATCTTCTCTATTGGATTTAATGTTTTAAATAACAAACTAGTTCAGCCTTTCAAAGGAGCTTCCCCTGTTCTGGGATGTGAAGAATGAGCTTTCTTGAGTTTGTGGTATTTATACTTCTTCGCGTTCCTTATATTTTATATAATCTATTTGGAAGTAAATGCCCCTTGAGCCCTGGGTATTTCCCAAGATTAGTGGCAGAAATACCTATAACCAGCCGCGAGTAACAATTAATAACATTGTTTCTGTGCGGTGGTGGTTTAAAGGCCAAGGACTCTGTAGTTAATGCAGTACGGTTATTCTACATCTTGGAGGGATAAAAAATAATGCATTTTAATAAAAGTCTTTTTGCTGCTGGAATTTGGTTAAGAATTGAAAGGTGAATCCTCTGCATCTTAGCCTTGGGGTGAGTGACCACTGTGGGAGGCTGGGCTGGCAAATCTCCCTGTATCCTGTCTTGCTGTATTCCCCATGCAGCTGGAGTCATGGAGGGGTTTCTGAAACACGTTTTTTTTTCCAAAATGCCAAATCATTTAACTTCATTATTTCTTCTATTCTCTCTACAAAAACAGGATATTTAGAAGCACAGCATATTTGAAATTTTTCAGGAAACAATTTATTTATGGATTCCCCTCCTCCTCTTCTTCCCTGGTTTATGAGCCTGTAAGTTATAAGCACTGTATTAGGAAAAAAATGTTTTCCCTACAGTTTTTACCGAGTGCTTGCTTTTGTTTGTCTTTCCAGGACTGTCATGCATAGTAGGGAAACTATTCATAGAAGTAAAAATAACCTCCTTGCAAACCTAAATGGAAACAGATATGGATTGAGAGACAAATCCAGCACTACTCATTTTATATGCAAATAACCTAACCCATGCAATACAGGGGAAAAAAAATTTAAAAGGCAATGTCTCTTTCAGTAAAGAGAAATTATGACATTGCAGCTAGAAACCATAGCAACAACATAAAAAAAAATAAAGTAGGGAAGCATTTGATCTAGTATTGACTCATTTTTCTTACTAAAGATCAAAGCATCCAGGGCCTCCTTTGAAATATGTAATAATACACTGAGTCTAATTTCCAGGACCTAATATTATAGAGGTTGAAAAGCTGGGGAAAAAATGGAAAAGAAACTTCCCTAGGAGGTGTTTTTTCTCAAAATGAACAGCTTCAGAATATTTAAAGTAGAGCTTTTGGTGTCAATTTTAGCTCTGCTTGTCAGTTCGCCAAAACACTTTCTGTTACTAAATAAGTATTTCAAATTAAGTCAGAATTGCCATATCAAACAATTACTGTTCCTAGGCAGCGCTTATTTACTGAAAGAAGGCGAATATGCATGTGGATCTCTTTTTCATTACTCAATTTCATTTTTTCTTAATGAGCACAGGCTGCTGCTTGAGTTACATGAGACCTTTAATTGGTGTCACCGACTGTGACAACGCCTCTCTTCAGGTTTTTTTCCCCGCCTTGTTTTTCAGTAAACCAAAAGGCAGAAAACATGCTTCAGTTTCAGATCCGTAATGTGCTTTAAAATTCCACCAGCACTGCGGAGTGTAATTATCATCCAGAAATAAAGATATCACAGCGGTTTCATTAATTCAATTTCCCTGCCTCTCCTTTGCAGGAGTCAAACTATACGTGGTAAGTTTCCTTTCCCTAGACATAGCAGCAAAGTCTAGATGTAGCAGCTATTCTCCCCCAAAATCCAGGGAGGTTTTTTAGTAAAAAATGGTTAATTTTGGCATGTAGTCTTCAGAACTCCTGGAACTTTTGTATGCCTAGTTCAGGCTGGATTGTATTATCTTGTGTCTGGTCTAACCCCCACAGAGGTGAGCAGGGGCCCTTCCACTGGCTCATGGACCATCATTGCCACAATTCCTCACAAGCTGGAGCATCCCTAAAGATGTGTGGTGTAGAGGGAAGATGAAAACCAAGAAGTCACGAGGCAGTTTTGATATGCACGTGCAGGGAAGTTGTCAAAGTGAATGTTTTGTGACTGCTGCTCACTGGAATGGTTTGACTACACTGCTATCCTTCGTGTTTGGACAAATTGCAGCAGTTGTTGAAGCTGTTTCTGCCTCTTTCCGTGACTGAAGTTCATTTCAAAAGCTGTATCTTCTAAAAGAGCTGAGCTGGGTCAAGAATCACCCACAGATGTCTCACCAGGAGAGAGCTTTATACATAGAAAATAAGGGTGGTGTGAGAAGGGCCCTGTTTTCCCAGTGGGGAGCTCAGGGAGGAAGAGGATGAGCAGTGTGTTGGCGAGCCATGGGGACAGGTCCCTGGGCTCTGACATCAGTCCAAACGCCTCAGGAGAGCCTTGCACTGAAAACAGCTCATTGAAAATCCTCTTCACAGGTTATGCAGGTTCTTGGAGTGATGGTTGTCTCATTTAGCAGCAGACGCTGCTCCAGGAATTCCACCTTCTGATCTTTTTTGTTTGCATCAAGATCCAAACAAAAGCCTAAGAGGTTCTTGTGCAAAGCCTGTAATTATGTGTGTCTGTTCAAGTATGTTTTTGCATTGCAGTGTTAGCAGAGAATTTTCTGACAAAAGAGAAAATACTGAGTTTTCATCTCCAGAATTTACAGGAATGCACTGAATTCAACAAACCTTCGACAAGATATACAGGGGGGTCTCACGTAATCCTGTCTGCAACTGAAAATGTACCTGGCTGCTTTTAATTTGGGTTCCTGGGCTGCAGAACAGTCCTGATATCAGTCCTGTGCTGAGGACAAATTTGCATTTATTATCTTTACGTACATGCCTCTTATTTTTCTATGTGTATTTTATAAATATCAAATATATAAATAGAATGAAAACATAGACTACATGCCTTTAATTTGAAACCTGGGACAGTCCTGTCATGATGTAAGCATGATGGGTATGGTGGGACCTCTGGTGCTGTTGGAGATTTAGGATTGGCACTGCATGAAGAAATTGGGATTTTTTTTTTTTAATATGTGGTATTCACTTCGCATTTTTTATTCTCACTTCTATTTGGTAGGACTTTTTGGTAAATCTACCTTTTTGAGCTGAACAAGATTGAGCCTTTTTGGCAAAGTTCAATCTAAATCCTCTAAATCACACTTCAGTGCTTGGCCTTTTCCTAAGTCAGATTATCAGAGCTTGGATGCTAAGCTGTGACCTTTTTTTGGTGATGTAGGAGTATGAAGCAGCAGTTTTAGACCCAGGAAATAAAGAGAAATAAAGACTACTGCCTCCCATCTTTCACATCTGGGTGTTTTCAAACACTTTCTGAAATAGATGTTCTATAATGCTTAAGTTATAGGTTATATTACAGAAGTTTTCAGAAATTTGATTGATAAACTCCAAACCATTTCAATATGCTTTTGTTTAATTGCATATGATATAGGCAGGCAGTGCCCTGAGGGTTTGAAAAATTACTTGTGAATTGCAATCAAATTACCTTTGGATATATTGGATATATAGTGATCATTTATTTAAATTCTGCCAAGTTTCATCTCATATTTAGCATCTGAAGCTGATTAATAAAAAGGTTGAAAGGCTTGATGAACAGCAAAAGTTTAATTAACTTTGTCAATTAAAAGTAACAAAGTTTTCATTAAGAGGTTATGAAAGAATTAGTACTGTTAATTCACCCTTGAGTCAGGGATAACCCCTAAAGTGTCATTCCTGTACATTTCTCTTAAAAACATTTTAAATTAATTGAAAATATGTTAAAATAATTCCTGATTCTTTACCATGTAATTATTAAAATTATTGTCATATGCAAAAATGTTAAGAATTATCACCTCCTTTGACAATAAAGGTGCTGTTGATAACAGAGAACCAGCCAGACATCGTGTGGACATGATGCTTCCTGATCCTGCTTTCATGCAGTTATCAGAATAATGGCACACGTTATTTTATCATGTTTGACTGGTTTATATGTGCTTTTAACTTCTCCTCAAGCTGTGTTTCCAAATGGCTGGGAAGTGGAACTCCCTGGCAGCCCTCCTTCTGCCCGCAACGGGGGAAAACCAGAAGTGTGAAAATTTAGAAGGGCACAGAGAGAATTGTGAGATTTCACAACCACCCATCTGTTTTCAAGGCGCTTTTTTATCCTTAGGTCCCAAACGATCGGTGGCACAGAATTTTTGGGTGTCTACTTTGCCCTGCTACGAAAGGCGGTGTGATCCCACCGCTCCCTTCACGAGGGACTTTGCCGTTCCGAAAACAAGAGTCGGGTTTGTAGGGAGGGCGAGCGGCTCGCTCCACTTTTGAGTAAACGAGATCATTTCGGCGCTCCTGGCCGCTGCCTGCGCTGCGAGCGCGGCCGGCAGAAATCCCCGGCTGCGGGGAGGCCCCGGGGCTGCACCGCAGGCAGAAGTGGCGATTTTCCCCCGAAATGTCGCCGCGAGATGAGTGGCAGCTGTGGGATGGCGAGAGGAACCCACATCCTCCTCGCAGCTTGGCCTCAGCCGTCGTGTTCGTTTCCCTGCTAACCACCAGTGCTGGGGCAGGAAGAAAAGAAGAGAGAAAGAAATGCAGACAGCAAAAATTAAAACTAGGTGATAGGCTAGAAGCTGGGCATCAAAGAATAGATATTTTTCGCCCTCCCTGCTTAAGATGTGGCAGGATTTTAACCTCAGTTCACAACTGGAGGCTGTGTAGTCAGGCTTTCAGGCTACTTAATATACTTTATGGTCGAAACAAATTGGTTCCTTGATGTAGTTTGATAAAATAGAAAGGGTATTTTGCACAGAGGAGGTGGTGGTGTGTGGAAGGTATGAGCAGAGCTCAAAACAGGGAAAGGTTCCTGGAGATTTAGAGCAGCTGAAAAGTATCAAATTCAAATTAAAGATTTGGGGTTTTTTGTCTTGAAAAACCTTATTGCTGTCTCCTGTATTTAGATTTTTTTTCCATAGCAAAGATTATTTCTTCCCTGCATGGTTTAAAGTATTTTTGCTTCAATACCATGACACAGCTCCTCCCTTCATCTAAATATATGTAATAAATCCTCTAAGAGCTGTGAATTTGATCAGTGTGTGCATCTGGAGACCCCTGAAGATTGCAGGTTCCAATCATATCTGGCTGGTTGAAAGATAACACCATGACTAAATCCTGATTTACGTGTTTACTTTACAGCCTAAAACTGTTTCTTATACCTACTTTTCTGCTTATCTGTATTTTACTGAAATGAAATTAGTAAATTAATTTCATTGGTAACAGTTAATGAAATTATATCTTCATGAGTACATGGTGACAGTACCACTGATACATTTGGAAAAGCACAGAAAATTAATTAATTGAAAATGTACAAAGGAAGACTTATTCAGTTGTGGTTTTTTTCCAAAACGCCTGTGCAATTAATAAATGAGGCTTTTCAATAAAAAATTAAATTAACACAAAGAAAATTGGAGACCTTCTTATTGAAGACAGCTGTATTATGAAACATTAATTTGCTCTGAATGCCAAGAACATTTGTTATAAAGCAGCTGCCTATTTATAAAATATTATCATAGTGTGTTATTGACCATATTTCTACTTCTCCTGGTTTGAATTGGTATAAAACATGTTTAAAAGAGGATTTAATATTTTCTGCAAGCTACAAATAAGATGACAAATGAAAGAGCAAATGTATTAAAGTCCCCTGAAAGGGATTTATTTTTGAGGCCATACTTCTAAAGAGGAATCAACAACAAACAAGAAAACCAAAACATTTTTCTTAAAAATGTCAAGTCTCTTCGAAAAATGAAGCAAACACTGGAAAAAAATAACAATGGCAAACTTTTTTATTAGGAGGGTAGCTCAAGTGTCTAGCGTGTTCCATCCTGCTACCTGAATATTTCTCTACTGCTGTTAGAAAGTATCACGTGCATTTTGTACTTAAAAACACGCTCACACAGGTGATTCTCAAATGTGGCTTCCACAATCACTTTAATAATTAATAATTATCTGTACTGAATTGCGGTGGGAGGCACTGTCAATTCATAAAGCCTCGGGTTTTTTCCTCACAGAAACGGGAGCCACCTCTTGTGATTTCTGTCCTGGTGCTTCTTTACCAGTTCCTTGTACACGTCCGACCTCAGAAACCTGGGGAAAGAGTCCTTTGCCATGAGGCTGTAGATTGACCTCTGAGCAGCATCAAAGCAGCTGAGGGTGGGCTCAGAGATGTTCTCAGAGATGTTGTTTTTGGTGTGGAAGTCAATATTAACCTGCAGGAAGAAAGGAGCGTGAAACCAGTGTCAGTTTGCTTGGAGAGCTGAGGTCTGTGTACAGGACACAGTCTGCATTTGCATCTCGTCCCAAATAACCTGACTGATGCAAATAAACAGGAAGCTCATCCCTTCCTTTTCTAGCAGACTAAATTCTTCATTTTATTTGGCTCTTAAAAAGATGGCATCACTGAAAAAAAGAAGGGAAAAACTTGCTTTTGATTATCTCATCTTTCTGCCAAAGCAAATCTTATGAAGCACTGATTATCAAAGAGTAAATTAAAAGTGAAGGTACTCACCATCATTTTAGACTTCGGCCCTATGTATTTTGTAAGGATTTTTTGGTTCTTAACAATAATAAAATAGATTTCAATCGTGTAAGACAGAGGGACATTTAAAGCAGTCTTGCTAGCAAAGCCTAAAACATCAGTGTAGAAGTTTGAGGTGCAGAAAATGAATAATGGTTGATAAAAAATTTGTGCTTTCACAGAAAGCCTTTTTGAAATAATGATAAAATTGAATTCTGTGATGGAAATTTTTGCATTCTCATCATGTCAAAAATACCTACACAAAAGAACTAATGCAATCGTAAACCTACCAATACTCCGGTACCTAAAATAAGGAATAAATGGTGTTTACTACATTATGAAAAATGGTTAGAGAAAACAAATTATATTGAATATAAATTTCCTTAAAACTTCAGGTAGAAATTTCAGAAGGTGAGGTAAACTTATTCCCAGTGTGAAGAATGGAAAGTGTGAACCATAATGTCTGTTTCCTGCCAGGTAAATAATGCACATGAAAATGGGAGTTACAGCCAGGTGGAATTGTATTTTCTGTCATTCTTTGAGGTCTGGATCTGAACTTTCCACTTCATCCCTATCCCCAGTACCCAAAGCACACACACAGGTAAAACTCTTTACCTCCTTTGGAGCATCAGCTTGTATAAAGTCAGAATAAATCTTTCTGGCTTTTGAGGCCATCTTGGTGGAGGATTTGGTTTTCTTGAAGTCCTCGCAGGCCAGCCAGAACTCCACATTCTCCTCACTGAACTCTGACTTCAAAAATGCCCGAAAAGCTTCCAGGCCCTCTGGGGAAAATGCGGGAGATAGTGGGTGGAAGAAAATTGAAAGAGCAGTGCAATTTACACATGTGCACACACACGCATGTGTATGTGTGTGTATATATATTTATGCTGTACATATGCAGTGTAACCCATGCATCTGCCACTGGTTTGCATGTCAGCCACCAGTCAGGTTTGAGAAGCTGCTGCAGGGGAAATAAATAGGAGATAAAATCATAGTGCTGATAAGGGGACTGAGAGAGTTTTTCGGTCAGTTGCCAACCAAGGATTGCTCCCAACAGCTGCCTGCTTGTGGTTTGTCTCTTTAGCACTGATACATTTGTCAGAAGGAGATCCTGGAAGTTTTGGTCTTCAAGAGGATTTGTAGTGGCCGGGAAATCAGAGTTTTGAGGCTGACCCCTGGGTGAAGAAGCAAGCAGAAATGTAGGTCACGCTGCGCTGGTGTGCTCCCTGCACAGCTGAGGTTCCCTGCCTAAATGGTGCTTCCATCTCCTTGCAAGGAAGGATTAAGACTTGGATAAAAGATGGACTTGTTACTTCTTTGTTCCTCTTTTTAGGTTTTTTTCGCTTTGAAGGGGAAAAAAATGAAATAAATAAAGCTTATTTTGGAAAAAACTGTTTTAAAATGAATCCATATCACAAGCTTTGAGTAAAGAAAGCTGACAGTACCCAAATTTGAATGTGTTAGTCGAGTTAATGCTATCCAGGAACAGTGCAGAGGCACCCCAGGGTCCAGGCCACAGTCTTGCTGCAGGGAAATGGGGCAGGGGCAAGGAAATCTCCAAGCTGCATGTGGTTAGTGGTGTCAGGTCTGTAGAAATGGTATTTCTAGGAGAAGTGACTTTAGATATGTCATTTTTTGTTTGACTGGAAGTCACTGTACAACATGTATATTTCTTTGGAACAGGAAAACCTAAGAAAACATTTGTGGGTTTTTTATGTAAAGCAAATATGAAAAATGAAACCATTTCAAGGGGAATTTAGCAGTTACCTTAATAAAAGCTCTTTCAGAGCATTTCTGCCTGCCCTCGAGCACCGGCCAGAAGGTATATTGTATTTGCAGCTTGGACAAACCTTTCAGGCCAGCAGCTCTGGTTGGTTCAGTGCACGTGGGGAGCTGAACTGGAGAGCAGTGTGAGAGCCTGGCAGAAATGTTTGGCAACTGGGGTGACACATGTATTGAAAACACATCTATTTCCCATCACTTCTTACCTTTATCGGCTAGGACTGTATCCACAGACTCAGACCAGGCCATGGTTTCCCCAGCATTTGACCTGTGGAAACAACAGCTACCCTTGAAAATAGCATTGTGGTCTTTGCCCTGTGCAGCCTGGGGTGGCTGCTTGGGAGATAGGGCGAGCCAGTCATCCTACCCTACACACTGGAAAACAGAAATATGTGGCACTGCTGACTTGGCTATTCATCCTCGAAATACTCGTAATGCTTGCAGCTGGTGGAGCTCTAATAAAGCATCAGAGAGACAGGAATCTTCTAGAGCGTGTGCTGAAATTCTTCTCCAGTTCAAAAGGATTAAGCGTTAATTTATATTACACCTTTTGCTTGGAGTGACTGGAATGATCTAAAATGTTATCAAGCTAACACTAGTAGGAAACACGGCCTCATACCAGCTTCTCAGTGGTATAAATAGAGTAAATTCATAGTCTTGGTTCTTCCTCTGCAACTTGCTGTAGGCTTTGCTAGTCATGAGGGCAAACATTTTGTTCTCTATAAAATACTGACAGTTTTCTTAAAAAAACCTCAACACAAAAAAATACCAAGCACTCTCGAATTCTGTATAAAATACTTGATATTCCTAAGGGGGCTCTGAGAGCTCAGCTATCAAAACCCTGCTCTCTGAATTATCGAGGCTGGTTTGAGAGCTGTGTTCCACCACCACTTCTCAGCATCACCAGTAATGGTTTTTTCTCATTGCAAACTTATGAAGAGATTATATGACAGTGTCAGGATATTACGTGGCTGCAGTTATAATTATTACAAGGGACAGTGGCAGCAACACCTTAAACAAGCTAACTTTTTTGTGGCTCTTAATTTACTTGTATCCAGAGTGCAAAAATTATATTTAAACAAGAAAAAAAATTGTGCACGTTTGTAAGTGTGTATAAACACACACATGAGGGAGACTGGAGTGCAAATATAGTAAGTCTGTGAAAACACAAATGAAAACTAAACATAGCATTATGTTGTACTTTGTGAGACATCATGTGATGATGGAATTAATCAGCAGGGAATTTGTTTTAGCAACAATAAGAAAGTTTTATCAAATACATAACAAATTTTCTGGATTTTATTAAATGTTTATTAGCTTTCTTGTCAATCAAAAAAGCAAAACAAAGGACCAGGATAAACCAGACAGTTTTGCTTCTTGTTCTTACGGGCAATATTAGTTGTTTTAATATTTACTCACCACTCAGAGAATGATCTCACTGACCATGTGGGATTTACTTGAATGGGAATGACAAGCAGAATTGACAACAAGGAATCAAAATAGTCGTGTCCCTTTCAAAGGGGGAAGGAAAATAAAGCTGTACGGATTATTCAGGCTTGGTCATCCCACCACATAAGTGTCCTACGATTAAAATAGCTATAAACAGCAACTCACTTCACTGGCATTTTTTGTTCCACTGTGTGTTTGTCTGACTGTCACGGGGAAGGCAGGGTTTCTTTTTCTGACTGATCTTCAAGCTGAAGGTAACGGGACAGCAGGAACAATACAGTTAGCACGTGAATAACCAAACAGGACAGGGCACATTGACAAAATGTTTTCAACATTTTCTTTAAAATTATTTCTTTCAAACACGTGGCCTGTTTTTTAACAGTGCCATTCACACCTAACAGTGGCCATAACACAAAGGGACTGGGGGCAGTGGCAACGCATTGCTGCCCAGGGTCACGGGTGGTGGAGCAAGCCCAGAGAAGGGCAACAGGTCTGGTGAGGAGCAGCTGAGGGAGCTGGGGGTGTTTAGCCTGGAGAAAAGCCCCAGAGGGGAACATATTGCTCTCTAGAACTGCCTGAAGAGGGATTGTAGTCAGGTGCAAGTCTATTTAATTTGTCTCTTCCCCTGATAATTGTTCTTTCATCCCCAGCTCTCTGCTTCCTCTGTACAACCCTTGCTGTCCCACACTCTCCTGAACAAGCAGGCTCACTGATTGATTTCTTGCCTCCCTCCAACTCTTGTCCTGAGGCCAAATCCTTTACTCACATCACCCAGATTCCCAGTTCTCAGTGTCTCCACTTGACATAAACTTCCAGTGGTTCAGGAACCGGGATCCTAACTTGCAGACCAAGGGATTTTTGTCTTCTCAGTTAAAATATTTTACACCTAGTAGAGCAGTCTTAGGATTTAGATCCCATTTGATTTTCCTCTATGGTGCAGTCATGAACAAATCTGCCTGCTGCCTGCCTGAGAACATCTTTCTTATTTTAGCTGTGTCTGTCTTCTAAGGTCAGAAAGAAAAACCCAAGCACCACATGCCATGTTTCACCCTTAGCAATGGTAAGAGGTTATTCCTTATCCTTACCTTTTGTAGATCTGTAAAAGAAGTTTCAGGCCAATCTATTTGATGAACTTCACATGGGACAAAAACCAGTGAATCTGGTCAACGGTGCTCCAGAAAGATGAAATCAGAGGGAAACAGATATGGAGAGGTGCATTACTGAGATGAGCACGAGGATTGAACTGTCTTGCAGGTGAAGAACAAAAGACCAGTTTGTCTCTAAGATGAAAGCAGAGCAGAGCTATGATTGCCCTCTGAATACAGAGGGGTAACCCAGTGAGAAAAAATAATTATTTTAGCATAATGGTTCTATTGACAAAAGAAAAAATATGTATAAACAGCCAGTGAACAAATTCAGGCTGAAAACCAGAACAAGGCTTCACAAAATGTTTTTTACAGTCTCCCAGTAGAATATTTTGCCTTCCTTATTCCTCTGTATTTTGAAGATAGAGCTTCATATATTTATGAGATTATTTTAAATTGTTTTCTTTGTTAGTAGAAAACTAGAAATGATGACCCAAGTTAACCCTTTCACTCCCACGTATTACTGAAAAAGATTCCTGGCAGCAAAATTCGAATCCTTTCTGTAATTCCTTAGCTTTGCATCTGCTTGCTTCTAAACATTATAGCAGAAGAACAGAAATGTTAATTAGCATCCTGATTTTCTGCCGGGATTCTTATTTTGCTTAATTGGTTCTTTTCTCTTTATTTCCAGAGTACATACTGTGTGCCAGACAGGACCAAAAGCCTTTCGTGCATTGTGCTAGTTAATCTAACTTCAGCATCTTACAGGTGGGGAGAAAACTTTCAGCATCTGCATTCACATCAAATCCTTTGTGCCTGATTCAGTTCCACGTCTGAGCTTTGGTAAAAGGGAATAAACATAATATGAAATCCAAGGAATATTTATCTGTAGAGCTTCTGGCCTGGCAGAGTGTAAATAGCTACAACCTGAACTTTCTAAGTGTCATGCCAGAGAAGTCAGTGCAGTTGTGAGGACAAAGGTGACACCAAATTAGGCAACTCATAATTCTTGGCCGGCTCTATTCATTTCTCAGTGTTTACCCTGTGTATAATCCCTGAGGTTCTACTATTTACCCACCTTAGAACTGTGATGGTAAATTGACTTAATTTGGCTATGAGAGGGAGGGTTGCAGGATCTGTGCCTATTTTTTCTCAATATCATCAGATGATACACATTTATTTCAAAACAAAGTCCCAAATAGTGCCACATAATGCATTTTTTAAATTTCCATCTAATAGCCTCATATCTGAGTGATGCAGACATGAACATCTCTCAAAGATTTTTCAGGACTGATAGATATTTTTTCAAGTCAGTCTCAGCAGGCACAGAACTATGCTGAAAACCAGGAATATTCTAGCACACACAATAACCGGATGGGTGCAGTCTGATTGCTTTTGCATTTTCTGGGGTACTGCTCACAACTCACGAAGCTACAAAGAAGCTATGAGGGATTCTCATCACTGTACAACATTCTGTCAGAGATGGCTCAGTCTATGAAAGCTGAAAATATTTCAGGCACACAGCAGGTAACAGGGTTGCTGTGATATTTGTGCTGGGGCAATAACAATAAGTTCACTAAGCAAAGTTAGGCACGGCCACTTCTTCCCATAGAAACCAGCTGGTTCTTTGTACTTCTACTTGGAACTTAGAAGTGTCTGGAAAGAAACTCCGATATTTCACTGGAATGTCGTAAGGAGAAAAAGTGATCTTAGCATTAAAACAAATGCATCAGCTGCTTGTGCAAGTGTGGCGGCCAGTCATAATAAACAGTATCAAGCAAACAGAAGGAGATGTGAATATGTAGTAGAAGTGGGCTGGAAATTGCACGTAGAATTAGTGCTAAACTCTTTGTGACTCTGGACCCAGCTGGCACTGCTGGACCCAGCAGACACACACAGCTGCAGCTCCAGTTCACTCGCAGCTGGGACTGGACTTGCAGAGTCACTCAGGCCCTTACCTGCTCAGCTAATTGCAGGGTATTTTTCACTTAAACTGTCAGGCTTCTGGCTTAACATTTCAGTAACTCTCAGGACAGACCTATGGATTTTTGAGTCCTCTGCCTTTGATGACACAGGAGAGTTGGAACTGTGGGAAAGGGAATGTGGATCTGACTAAATATTCCGAACTTTGCCAGTATTACTTGCTAAGTACTGATTTATTGAATATTTAAATCTTCAGAACTTTTAGGCTCACAGCTTGACTTTTACTGATGCTCAGCTTTCATTCTTTAACTATCTTTAGGCATCAGTTTTGCTGAGTTACTTTCCTTTCTGAAAAGCTGTTTGCTGTTGAGGGGTGCAAGGCCTGTCATTTTTTGTTCCTCTGACCTAGATACTAATCACAGTAGACAGTCTAAAGCAATAGTACTTGTTCAAACCATTGGTTTATTAACCGAAGAAATAATTTTCTTTTACGTATGTTCCTAAAAGGGCTGCCTTGTACTCACCTGAGCACCCAGTGAGAAGAGCTCACACTCCCCAGTGGATGTGTTGGTGTTTCCCTGGGTCAGGTTCAGTGTGTTACTGCTCTTCAGCACTTGGCCTCTGTTAATTCCATTCCGTGCCAAGATTTGCTTGGGCAGTGCTGTCCTGTACAAGGCAACCTCAGCAGAACCAAAAGTCACCGTTCTGCTGCCCCAAGCAACCGAAGCCCTCAGGGACCCGAGTGCATCCCTTATGTTGGGAGAAGCCAGCATGATCCAAGCGCTGCTGGCATCCTAGGGACGTGGAAGCGCCTGTCACACGGGGATGCAAATATACCTTAATCACAGCACTATGTAAATGCCCACCTTCCCACAGCACTGCACAGCACGGGCAGCTCACAAAATAATAGATATTTTTCCATGTGAATAACTCTGTGTGTCTCCAGTATGCCACAGAGTTGTTTTGCATAAGAAAATGAGCTGTTATTTTCCACCCAAGCAAACTATGCCCTTCAGGTGAAATGTTTTGATTTCAAGAAGAATCTGTCAAAATATTTTACAGCGCTCTGGGCTCCTCATATACAGGATTTGCAAGTACTGTACAATCATAAACATACATTGGACAAGAACTGGAAACAATTCTCAAGAAAATGTGCAACCAGGAAAAACTGGAATAGCATTAGCTGCAGAAATTTAAAATGAGAGCAGGAAATTGTGAAGAAACAAGAGTGTCTTAATTATGAGCAAATTTTATGGTGAAGAAATGAGAGTTCAGAGTTGTTCTTTTTTAGGCTTCAGCCTTATCTTCTGTTCTGTTTGAAAAACCGCAAATGCCTGCTGTAGGATTGTGTTTCTTGCTAGTTAATTTTAGTTACCTTTCACTGAGAAAGCAATGGTAGAGGCTAGATTGTAAATCTTGGAGTCCAGATAATTTCCTGTAACACATAAGGGAGAATTAGGAGGAGGTTACGCAAACAGATTTCATTTAGGAAAGGAGAGAGAAAAGCTTTGGTGTAAAACCAGAGGGAGCTTTTATGAGACCAGCCCTAAGTCATCAGAGTACAACAAATGGAAGGAAGATAGCAACACATTAGCAAGGAAAAAAGTAAAAATGGAAGCAAACTTGGGTGGTAGATAGAGGAAATACATTTTTATCTTTGGCACAGAGCCACACAGGAGCTCAAAGGGCATTTGATTGAGGCATTTGACTAAAATGCAAAGAACAGAGTGGGATCTGGGATATGCAGCTGAGCAAAGCGTAAGTTCATGAGCATATGAATCACTGATGAGAGGAAGACGATTTTCTGCAATTTTTTTCTCAGTTGAGGTCTTTGGCAGCATGTGTGGAAAGGAGAGGGAACTGCATTCAAAGCAGTAGCTAATTAAGGCAGGCTGAGCAGCTGGGGACAAAAGGAGAGGAAAATGATCTGCTGTTTGTGAGTCACTTAAAAGTTGTAGCATGTAAAGGCATGTTATTGATTGCCTGCTTCACTGGAAGATGAAAATCTGTCTTCTTCTCTGAGATTCTTTATCTTAGATTCCATTCTTGCTTCTTGTCAGTTGAGAAATCAATCAAGCTGTCTTTTGTTCAGTAACAAATCCACAGCCTGAAGAAGATATGTGGTCATGTGTATTTCCACCTCCCTTAAGTTCAACAACAACAGCAGATTTCAGCCCATTTAAACCATCTAATTAGACTGCAGTATTGAAACAGGAGACAAACCTTTGTGCCACACGAGTCAGCAGATCGTTTCCCTCATACTTTGTGTCTTGAGACTCTACCTATGTGAGGAGTAAAGTGCAGTGTTTGTGTAGGGTAAATTATTTTCTTGGCAGGAGGGAAATTTTAGGAGCTCTTCCTGAACACTGAATGGCACATATAAATATAAAAAGCTGCTTAAAACAATCCCTGAGAAAAATACTTGCCCAACAGGTTTTGTATATGTATTATTTGCATTAGGGCAGCTCAACGACAAGATTTGCATAACTATAGCACTGATTCTGCCAAAACTAGAGAAGCATGACTGTGTTCTCTGGTACTGCCCAAAGGTTTGTGCTGTAAATACATCTGTGCAGAGCCAGCCCTGAGTCTGATCAATGCTGGAACAGCATCACAGACTTGTACTAAATCCATGCCTAGTTCACCTTCCAGGGCTGCAGTAGAGCACTAAATACTAGAGGGCTCGTTTGCTCTCACTAAAAGGAGCCTCTTCTAGAAAAACCCCTTTGCCAGATAATTATGCCATTTTGTTTTATCTTTGTGTCCTTTGCCTTCCTTTCTCTGAGTTTATCTTGACTTTCTTTTTACAGTGGTTCCCATGGCATTAGTCTGCTGTAAATTCAGCTAGGGTTCATAATTATCTTTGGAAAACACACATGCATAAATAGCTACCAGGAATATCTTATTTGTTTGTTTTCATTATAAAACTCATAAGAGGGACTAGCACTGTCAGTACCGCAGACTGATGGGTTTGAGGAAGGCCTCCCTGGAGATAAGCAAAATTTTCCATGTGTCTGTGAAACGAAATAAAGGGCGCCTGCTGACTTCTATTTATCATTGCAGACCCTTCTGACTAACAGCTGGGCTTTTGCTAGCAAGAAAAACTCTTACTCGGGTACTATATTTGTCATGTGGTTGGATTTTGGAACAGTATGAAATACTTGTATTTTTTTCACTTCTTTCCTTCATGGCAGTCCATCCAAGAGATGAATTCTCCACTGATATGAAGGGACATAATCACACCCAGGCAGGATTTAGCTGTGAGTGTGTAGGTCTTATGTCTGTGTGGAAACAAACCCACAGCTAACACTCAGGTAGGGCTGTTCTCAAATGTGTTCCCTTCCTCCAACAAAGATCCTAATACATGACACAGGAACACGCATATTTTAAATACCTGAGAACCGGCATTCGGTCATTGTTGGTGACATTAGAGATTCCCTCATCACAGAATCCTCCAGGTTGGAAAGGACCTTCAATATCTAGTCCAACCATGAACCTTCCCCCACCACAGTCACCCCTAAACCGTAGCCCCAAGCACCACAGCCAGGCCTCTTGAACTCTTCCAGAGATGGTGACTCCACCACCTCCCTGGGCACCTCATTCCAGTGCCTGACCATTCTTTCAGTGAAAAAACCCCTGTGCCCAGGTTCTGACTGTCAGAAAGAGCACGTGCCTGCTGTTTAGAGATCAGGGAAGGATGATGGAATAAACCAGCAAGGATCAGAGTTACAGATGTGTTTCCTCTCTGTTCCCCAGGCAAAGAAGAGCTTGGAGATGGTTTCTGGGCCATTGTGGCTCAGCAGCATTTGCTGGTCAGTTTGGATCTCTGTGCACAGTAACAATTCTGTTAACATGGCAGTGATTACAGCTAGAATTGAACCTTAGGTGAAGTCTTCGCATCTTCCTCATCCATTACTGATCATAAATCGAATCCTGAGAATTCTTTAAGCAGATCAGATTTATTGAAAGTTAGTAAAGCAGACAGAGAAACCTGAAGATCCAGCAGTTCATATACAACCCGAATTAACAATGAACACAAAGTCCAATCCTCAGAAACTGCACCTCTTCTTCACCACTTACAGAAAGGGGAGGGGAAGGAAGAAAGCTTAAATTCCATGAGAAGCAACTTAATATACAAGTCACAGTTACAACTAAATTCTGCAGCCCCTTGCTAAACTGAACCAATGTCTAAGAGTTTAAGAACTGCCCCAAGCTTCAAGGGATGTCTGCATCAACTGTGAAAGAAAGGGACAGAACGACTGTGTGTGCCCACTATGAAAAATATATCTGTCTTTGATAGTAAAGAAATAAAAAGGGAGATTTCTCCTTCCCCTTCTATAACCTGTAGAGAGTATATTAATGACCAGTAGCACTGAAAGTTACTGTACCTGAGTCCAAGAGCTGTTAATTTTCAGATACATTTTCAAAAAATGAAAGGCAGAAAAAAAATCAGGACAAAGTTTAGTAACGAAGGTGGTATACCACGACTATTTATAAATAAAGGTAGAAGTATGTTATATACATATACATAGACATGACCTGGTATTTAAGGATACACGTTGTGTTACAACAGCCTTCTTGGCCCTTTGTTGCTGCTCGTTTAGTTGCAAAAAATCAGAATACAAGTATTTGATGCCAAAGCTAATATTTACAGCATAACTTAAAAATAGAGAACAGGCATGTGGAATAAGAAAAATGTACCCCAAAAAAATTAAATAGGTATTTTTATGTTCCTCTTAAAATAGGCAGTGGCTACATTTTAATTATACATTTAATTATGCAGGGTCTTTAGTTAAAATTCATGTAACTTTGCATTATACCTAATAATGTTCCTGTGTGTTTTACAGGATGAGGAAATACCACAAATCCTCTGTGCTTAGTGTAGAAAATATTGTAGAAACATAAATATGTGCAAAGGCTGGGTACAGAGATTCTAATTGTGATGAAACTCTGGCCTAAATGGTACAGGCCGAGGATATGTGTTGGGTAATATCAAATGGCACTTCATGAGACATTTTTAAGCAGGAAATTCAAATTTTTACCCCAAATCTGATCACAACTTTTGCCTGAGTTTAAAAAAAATTGCTGTATGAAAACTTTGCATGATATGACTTGCCAATATGTTACCTACTTTTCTACGGAAGTGAGCTTCTGCACCAGAACTCTGACCTGGCGTCAGTGCATTTTATTTTGCTTTACCACTTATTTAGACCCGCTGAGGGTTTGGATTTTAAAACACACACGAGTTGCTGCAGTAGCTGGGATTTGTGAGGGCTGAGCTTCCGTGTTACCACACAGTAAAGTCTGGCCGTACACCCTGAAAATCATTGACAGTGAAGGAGCGTGAGCGTCTCCGAAGGGTGGGACGGGCGGGGTTCCTCCCCTTCACCAGGTTCAAGTAGGGGTCGGATCTCAGGAAGCGTGGGTAGCTGTCCTGCTCCATCAGCCTGTACACTGTGTTCTGTGCTGCATCAAAGGTGGTGGGCAGGGGCTGGCCGATATTCTGGCTTGTGACCTCTTTGGTGTGGAAGTCCAAATTCACCTGGAGAAGGAGGAAAAATGTATTTGTTTAAGGTACATTCATGCACATCCTCTGTTGTTATCCATAGCACTGATACCGTACATTGATGAAGGAGTTTTCTGATAAGAAGACCTCGAATCCCTCGTACAACAGAATGTCAACACCACAGAATCGGTGTGTGCACATTCAGTGGTGGCTCTCAGAAAGTCTCCATGGGTGTATCACTGGTACCATGGAAAACTGGTAAAACAGAAGATAAACTCTGATATTTGACTAAAAGTAACTTTCTAACAGTGATCGTTGTGCAGTTGCAGCTTCCCAGCTTTGCAATGCCAGACTGTTACAGAACTCCCCTGTTCTCATTTAGGGTTAAAGTAGTACTTGTTCTAGGATCATACTAGTGAATATTAAATATTTCTGGTTCCTGTGTAATTTGAGTAGTAGGAAGGTGAGAAAATTCTAATAAAAATTTTTTTTTAAATTTAAATGAGTCTCTGGAGGCTTTAGATTGGAAAAGCATATCAAAATGGCTATTTATTCCATGTGCTGCTGCATTCATCCTGGGAAATATTTAATAGTATGAGAATTTTATTAAAGTGACAGGCACTGATTTAAACACATTATTTTGAAAAAGAAGATAGAATATAGACAATAGAATTTTGACCCAGTCAAAAAGTGACTTTTATAATGTGCTTTTCTCTTCCACCCTGAGAGGCACCTGTCATTTCCATACAACTAGTTAGAACAAATAGTTTAGATCTAGGAGCTGAAGGGCAGTTAGTGAGAGTCCACTCATCCAAGATTTTATGATCCCATTGAACTGTAGGCTCAGAAACACGTGTGTAAAAGAGTTCTCCTGGACAAGGAGCCAGAGAAGAGGTGCAAGCCCAGAGCTGCATGGTCTCAGCTGTCAGCTGAACCTGAGAGAGGAAGTCACACCAAAGCCAAGTGCCCAAGGCAAACCGCAGCACCCACGTTGCCTGCACCAAATACGAGTAGGGCAGAGAAAGAAATGATGTTGCTATGACTTCCCTGCCCTGATCCCCCTCAGCTTTCCTCCTGCTCATCTCTTTTCTTCCATCAATCTCAAGCACTGACAGTGTCAGCACTTGTCACCTGTCCACAGCTGCTTCGCCCCAAAGGCACACAGCAGGGAAAGAAATGAAAAGGGACATAAGTCCTTGAAAGCGGGCATTTCCTAGGAAAAGCAGGTATGAATCCTAATGTAATCTACGGGAACTGCAGGTGGAAACTGCACGACTTTGCAATCCTTTCACTAAAATGAGAATGACATCTTTTTCATCCTCGTTACAAGGAAGCAGAAGTTAGCGCTTAACTTCTGTTATTCTGGCAAATAACAAGAAATAACACAGGTATTGGCAAGTGACATATTTGATCTGCTCACGTGTGATAGAATTACAGGAAACTGAAAATCCAAAACACCTGTTCAAGAGGCTGCTTGTGATTTCACTGAAAAGTTCATAATCTCCCAACCTGTTCATCTCCTTCTTAGGGCAGGCAGAAAATATTCCTTTTGTTCATTTATGAATCCTTTCTAACACACTTCAGCAAATTGAAGAAGTTGTAAATACAAGAACTTTTTTCACTCTTATGATACTACAAAAAGGCCTCAGTGTGGGTGAGGATTGTCACATCAACATCTTTTTGTGCTGGCAGTAACCTACCAAGGATACACAACTCAAGGTGGAGGGGTGGAAAAGGGAGAGGGAGTCAATCAAGACAAGCCCATGCTCCTTCTAGAGTTTTGACTTTTATGATACAGTCTTCTTATGTCGGGGGACTGCATGATTAACTCTTGAACCTGCTTCTGGGCAGGCACTTCTTAAAAGCAGATTTCATCAGATGCATACAATTTCCTCGTTGTGTCAAACACTGTGTGTAATGAAGGATGTGTTTACCTCTTTTGGAGCATCTTTCTGTATGAACGTTTCAAAAATGGTCTTGGCTTTTGGCAGAAGTTCATGCGTACTTTTGCTTTTCTTGTAATCCTCGCAGGCTATCCAGAACTCGATGTTCTCCTCACTGAACTCAGTTTTCAGGAACTTTGTGAAGGCATCCAGCCCAGCTACAAGAGGGAAAGTTGAATTTCATTAAAAATTATATCCTTATCCCACAGTTACTCTTTTCAAACAGTCCGTGCAAGCAAGTAAAATATGTTTTTCTCCCTTGGAATAAAGCCACGTTGCAGATAATTATCTTAAAATACATAAAGGTTTTTAAGTGAGTGCGGTTTTTCATTATGCTCCTGTAACTCTCATTACAGAATTCTCAGCATCAGTAAAAAAACACTACCAAGATCTCATAAATTTAGAAAAGGAAGTAAGCAAAACACATGGATGTATGTGGAAGTGACTGACTTTATTCCAGCTGAGTATCAGTTTAGGTTGATCAATAGACTATTTGAATCTTTGCTTATAAGTAAACTCTTGTCTAGCAGCAATTTAAAATAGACGGCTTTCAACATCTTTATCATTTGCTTTATCCTGCTGTTGTTATGCTGAGGATATTTTCTTTCCCAAGATACTTCATCTGTGGAAGTAATGGAACTGTGTGGATGCGAACTGTTCAGGGAACAGTTTGAAAAGCACACAGTGTCCAGCACTGTATCTGCAACATACGTGTGCCCTTCCAAAATGAAGGCAGGAACATATGTGCATTTCATAATTATGGGAGCAGCAGGGCCTCTCAAATGATGGCCAGCTTGGAGCTTGCATCCAGTCACTGGCTTAGAAACAAACTGTATCAGAAGTGACAAACTCTTTTCTTAAGTACAGAGAACATACGCAGTCAGGAATATCTGAGCAATATTCAGATTAAATGCTCCTGCTTACTGAAGGGACTCTTTGCTCTCTGCTATATTACTTTGTTCAATAAAACACCCAACTTAAAAATTATTTTGAACTATTTTCATAACTTGACAGCAAGCTATAGCCTAAGAAGATGAGGAGAGCAAGAAACACATGCTGCTATAAATGACCCGTCATGCTTAGTTTAGGTTACTGTCACATCTATTTAAGGGCATAACTGGGTTTTATAACTTCCCATCCTTTACCATCCATTTTCCATTCTAACAGTCTGCATGGAGAGGGAAGAAGCTACTAACCTTTCTCAGAAAGCAGTTTGTCAAAAGACTCTCCCCATTTCACTGCTTCTTCAGGAGACACACTGCTTAAGAAACAGAAAGGAGTTTTGAAGAACTGTTCATACTGTGCATTTAGGAAGCTGTGTAACATATGTCATCTGTTACCACTGTGGCTCAGGGCTGTTTCACAAAGCCTTTGATTAGATCCCATCACTAAAGGACATCATTCTCTTAGGGCCTTCAGGAACATTTGCTTTAATTATTTTCTGACATTTTTTCCTGCAGAGTTGTATTTCTTTTTTCATAAAAACATCAGAGCAGAGATTTTTCACTGTGGTATTTGTGTTGTCCTACTGATCTTTAAGGGAATTGAGATCACGTAGCATGGTAAAACTCATAAGGAAAGCAGGTCTTGTCAGCTATTTAAACTTGAGATACTCATGCAGAGATGTGGTTTTTAATGTGCTCACTCTGAGGCTGTTACCACAGTCTGCTTTTAATGAAATGTGCAGAATTCTATAGCCTGAAGACCAAATTGTAGCAACATGGTTTACGTGTCAGTCTTACAGGGCAATAGCTCATGTAGTCTGGTTTGTTTACCACAAACATTTCAAATGTCACCTTATTCTGAGACACTGTGCATCATTTATAAAATTCATCATATTCTTCATCAAGTATGTCAAGTTGCACGTGTTTCATTTTGATTTCAAAAATTCTGCCCTAGAAAACAACATTTCCTTTCCAAGAAAGGAAAAAAAACCCAAAAACCCTCACTTCATTCATGTAAACACAATTTTGGAGAACCTATTTTTTGGTGTTGTATACATTGAGCCTGAATGCACACCTGGACAGTCCTTGGATTTCTAATGGAGCACAACCGGAGTAAGCAGGAGGTGAGCTGTACCATGCTAGGACTAGGACTTAAGTTTTCAGCCTGAAGGTGAAGTCAATTTTTATCAGTTGCTTTGTGGATATGAATGTTCAGAACCATTTTCATTTCAGGGCAAATCACAGCACCCTGAAATGTCAGTAAGCTAGTCCGGGACTAGTTGGTCAGATCGGCTTCCTACGGACTGAACATTTCTGGAATATGATCCCACTTCCTCATCAAGGCTTGCTGTTCTGTTGCCTGATTTACACAGTTTGGGCTCCCTTGGCAAAACCAATAGGCACGTGAAGTCTAGATGAAAGGAAATTCCAATCTCTTGGGGAAGGAATGGGCTCATTAAGCCAGTAATGACCTTGTTTTTGCACAGAACTCAAAAGGAGGAATTTTTTTTTATTATTATCTTAATAGGTGTCACAGGTTTCATAGCTGAAGTCATGGTTTGCAGGAATGAAAATTTTAACTAGGGAGGGGAAAACAGTTCGTGAGGAGAGGTACAAATGCTGGAAAAATGAAATTCAGGAAACGAGCGTAGGCTGGTAAAGCTGGGGGATTCTGGAGTCAGGGAAAACGAGACCTCACTCCCTTGCAGAGCTCGTCAGTGATGAGAATTACAAAAAGTACAGTGCTCTGAACTGAGTTGACTGCGGGTTCCTGTAGCTACAGAAATTATTTCGGTCATAGTGAAAGATAAAGCCTTATGACTTCAGACCATATACTCAGTCCCCAAAGGCGTGGAATGCTGGAGAGGTTCTTTGTTGGGTTTGGAAAATCCTAGTGAGGGTTTCTGCTTTTCCTTCAGAATCTGCAACAACCCAAGACCCCCAACACCTGAGTGCAGCAGCGAGTTTGTGAAATAACAGACAGAAGCCAAGATTTGTTCAGCTTTGCCACTTTCTAAATATGAGAAGAAACTATTTTAAACTAATAGAGTAACATTTAAAGATTAAATTTTAAACTAACAGATTAATTAACTTTTCTACTATCACCCCACATTTCCGTTTGCAGTGTTTCATTAAATTCTCTTTCTACTTATTTTAGTAACTCTGTGTGAAAAATGTAAATCATAAAAGCCGGTAAATCACTTAATAAATTTCAAACTATTATCTCACTTTATTATTTGAAAAATAGTAGGGGGTTTTTTTGTTTGGTTTTTTTCCTTTCCATTTTTGACAAATATAATTGTCACATCTTTTTAATCTATATATGAAGACCAGCAAAAATCTACAAGTTTCTCTTCCATACAAGAACAGTGTAATCTCTGTTAGTCAGGCACCAGCTGAGAGTAACATGGTAAAAGGCAGCTGGCTGAGTGAGGAAGTGATGGTCTGTTAAAAGGGGGAAATTCCTCAGAGAATTATTTCTGCTCTGAAAGTGCCTTTTCACAGATTTTAAGAATGTAGTGAATGGCTGTACTCTGTATTAGATACCCGTGCTGTTTGAGCCACCCAACACTGTCTGCATGCAGGCAGCTCTGCTTTCTCTTTGCAGGTGCAATCTTAGAATGGTTTTGCATGGCTGGAACCAGGATATCTCAAAATGTGAGCCATAAACATGGCGTGGTTATCCAGATGCACCGGTGGAAGTATTTAGATAGCTCCTCCCCAGCCACTTTTCCATGGGTTCTAGAAGCAGAAGTTGGGCCCTTAGGTGACTTCTACCATGTGCTCACAACTAGAAGGGCTTGTAGAAGCACCTCTGGCCAAAGCAGGCAGCTTGGTCCCGAAAGAGGGAACTGCTGAAACAAGACAAGAGTATGGTAAGCACTGAAGTGTTCTGGAGTGATCTGAGGTGGAAAGAAAGGGCCAGTAAATTTTTAAGGCCATGGCCTTGCACAATTTTACGTGTTCCTTCTTCTCAGTCAGGACCTACAAATGCAATTCTTAACGTATCAGTGAGATCTTGGTACTCCACTGAAGTGAGGAATTAAACTCTTATTGAAGTCAGTAAACCCGAGATTTTACCCTGCATCGTTATGGTAAATACCAGGGACAATATTACCCCAGTGTATAAACATCAGAAGCTGAATTTTGGAGATGAGAGTGTTCAACCAATTACTGCAGTTACTGAGGAACTAACTGCATTCAGTATTTAACACACATGTGGCATTTGTTCATCTCAGAAATCTTTGGAAAACCTGCTTTGGAAGGAGCTGCGTGATTTTCCTGCAAGCTGCATGTCTGAGTTAATTACTGCTCTATAATGTCAGTGGACTCATACAAAGGCTGCTGGCTCAAGGTTTAAACCTCTCTCCAAGTGTATGGGGAGCAGTGGCGTGAAAACACTCCTGGTGAGTTACCCTGATGAGTACCAGGTAATTCTGTAGTGTTTGCATGCTTGGGTTAGATTGATAACTTCTAAGAACCTTCCTCTCTGCCCAGTCTGAACACTCACACACAGGTACAGGAAACATCCTGAGTCACACAGGCGCTTCTTGGAAGGAATCCCCATCAACTCAGTCTTTTACAATGTTTACCTTGCTGCTTTTGTCAAGTTCCCAGGTTTGCCAAGCTGATCGCGTTCATGGAATTCAGGTTTCTGCAGGAGCAGGCTCAGCCTGTTTCTCTTCTGCTTAGCTCTACAACAGAATTGGAGTAGTTTTTCAAGAAAACTTGTTGAAAGTTGGTTGTTCCCTCTCAAGCATTTTCTGCTTCTGCATTGTAGATGTCCCTATTTTCACTTACAGTAATGATGGTGTTACTTCTCCTACATATATTATTCACATTAATGGGTTTTTCTTCATAGCTTAGCACAAATTTACATATGAAGCACTGGCAACGTGAAATGGAAACCCTTTCATTTTCAGCATCCTTTTAATTTATTTTAAAGATGAAGGGGCCAAACTTCCCATTATAGAACTTAAGCAGTTGGCTCAGCGTCTTCTACTTTTAATGTTTCGCAAAGCAAAAAGGAAGTATTGCTTCCTGTCATTTGAAATTTTTGAAAAAAGCTTTCCCAGATCGTATTCAGGCTTTAGAGAAGCATTTCTCAGAACTTCTTGCAACCTCTCTTTCTTAGTAATTTTAGATCATTAATTTGGTGTGTTTCTTGTCCTCAAAAAACCCAAGAGTTCTTCAAGATAACTCTTCTTAAGGAGTTAATATTTTACACGTACAGTTTCCAGGATTGCAGTTCATGAGTTCTCATATGTATGTCAAAAATAAAATCACCTCTGCCCCAAATTCACCCCCACAAGCTATGCTAGAAGAATCCTCCATGTAAACAGAACACTCAGAGGGTCGGCATGACCTGAACACTTACCCAGGCTTGCTCGCCTTGTGTGGCTCTTCCTTAATCGCTGATTTCATGACTTTGTAATAGGGTTTATCCTTCGAAGCAGAAATGTTCAGTTGGGGGAATAAAAGAAGCGGGTTCTCCATCTTCCTCTAGAGAAGCTTCCGAAAGGCTCCTTTTGCTTCCTCGCCCCTGGGTCCGTGCTGGCTCAGGCTCTCACATGCTGCCCCAGCCTGGGCTGCCCCAGCCGGGCCCGGCGCCGTGTCCAGAGGAGGTGGTGGCAGAAGGTGGCTCTGCACCAGCCCAGCTGCTGCAGCTGTGCCTACACCAGGCTTTAACTTTAAACCAAGGGCAGCTCCGGTTTTACCCTCGTCATTTGGGGAAGTGAGACCGCAACTTTGCAGGGCTCACGCAGGCAAACCACAGCTGAGAGCGGCGGCTGCTCCCCGGAGTTAATCTCCTGCCAGGCTTGGGGTGACACCAGCATGTGCTCCCAAACACCTGTACATGCTCTAGTCTCCTAAAATTAACTTTAATGACAATAATGTTGCATAAAACAACATACAACCTTATCTTCAGCTCTTAGAGAGGTCCCATCCGCCCTTAAGCTGCCCTCTGCAGCCTCAGTGCCAAAAGCTGGACACAGTTCCATCTACAGCACGCTGACCTCAAACTCAGGGTTTCTCAGGGTCTCCTCCGAGCTTTGGTTGATCAATCATTTTGCAAGCAGAGATTTTAATTTTTGCACCATTCTTCAGAAATGACAACTGCCTACTTCTAATTTCCAGTTTGTCCACTTAACACCCCCGCTTTAACTTCTCTGTCTATGGATTTATTTTTACTTGCAATCTCCCACCCAGGACAGAAAGTCTTTAGTTCAGGGAAAAAAAAATCCGTGGGTTTTTTTTAACTTTTATTTTGATACTAAATAACCTAAAACTTCTCTCTTCAGTTTGCATAAGGGAAAAATGTGTTAATCTTTGAGGCTGATCAGCACAAATTACCTTTTCACATACAAGTCTGATGTCACTTAAGTTTCTTGGGTGTAAGCTCAGTTTCTGTTGGAGACGTCAGAGGAACAATACATCTGCTAAAGAAACATCTTCAGTGTTAGCTGAGTGAGGCACTGGGAAAGGTTAAAATTATGCAGTAGTTAATTGATTAAGAATTAAATAGTTCTCATGTTTTTGATGGCAGTGTCTCATTTTGATTACTCAGGTGAGACATCGAGCTTTGAGGAGAAGACATGACCTCGTTACCTCCCATAATTTTATTGAGTTTTACTTACATAGATAGTTCTCATGAGAGTTCCACCATGGCCCTTTTCTTGTGACTTGCGGAGCTGAGGAGGATGGGAATGGAAGATACTAATATTCAAAAGAAATTAAAAAAACCCAAAAAATTGGGATTCTGCTAGGAATCCAAATTTGTAAAACACTAAAAGAAGAAAAAGATGTTATCTACTGTGATGTTTTTTTAAGAGTGAAAAACTGAAAGAAAACTCTCGTTTATTACATATGTGATCCAAATTTTAAAATCAGACTGAATGGGAAATAGTGCACAAGTGCCTTTGTAACCCAAGGGACTCTAAGAAGCAGGGTTACGGTTTAAACTTCATTTTCAACTTCAGAGTTGGCTTATGCATCATATCATACATATTTTAAACTGGCTTTAACCACAGCCGTGTTTAATAATTTATTCTGCCTTTTACAGATGAGTAAATAAATATAGACTGCATGATTTTATTTCACTTTTCTTCAGTGTGGTGGTCACATGAGCTTTTTTTACCTACTATGTGTATAAAATACTGTCTGTGCTCATCTGCCATAATTTTGTTACTTGGTGATTTCAGCTCTTGAAAAACATTGTTAATTGCAGCTTCCGTAGTCCACCTAAGCTGATTTAAGAAAGATTTGGAGCATGGTACATCACTCAGAAGTGAATTATGAGTGGCCACTGTGCCAGGCAGCTTCTAGATGGGGACAAGCAGCTGTGTCACCTCTTTCAGCACCCACCAGGCATGGTCTGAAGGGCCTGTTGAACCCACTCTTAAAAGACCCTAAATGGGTTTTATGCCTTAGATGCTTGAATTATTTCTGTACTACACTGCAGCAATCATATCAGTCCTGACTGCAGCCGTGTGCTGTGCACCTCCTGAGAATTCATTTGGAAAGCTGGAGGAGTGGGGAGAGGGAGGGAATAATCACAAACAATCTTTCCCCCACACACACAGGTTTTTCTTCACCCAGTAATAGAAAGCTAATATTAAATCTAGGCCACGAGGTAGCCGAGTTGCCTCCAAGTCAGTCTGTGTTTTGTCAGCGCTGCTGCTGGTGCTAATGAGCATCCCTGTTTTGCACTGTAGGCTACAGTAGTTATAGCAACAGTATTAATGACCCTGGAAATGCTTCTGGGCCATTTTGGGTGCTGCAAGATGACGGTATAGAAAAACGAATGCGTTATTTTAAAACCAGAAAAAGCAGACCCAGAATATTATGTTGACAACATGACTAGAGCTCTAGAAAGCTCTGAAGAAATTTGTGAAGAGAACTAAATGTCCTGATTCCCAACTGTTTGTCTAACCACTAAAATATACTCACAAATCTTTTGGGAAGGAGGCTACTGATTTTTAAGCCCTCAAATCAATATTCTCTCTGCAATGTGAGAACAATATTGAGTTAATGTTCTGTTACTTGTAGAAATACAATTTTCAAGAGCTTTCATAGTTAGATGAATACAAAATGTATTTTCATAGCAATCTTCATGTGACACGAAAGCAAAATTGAATAGACCATAAAGTGCAGGTTGATGAGGTGATGTCCAGATCCTTTGGGCCCTCCTGTTCTTTGGCTGAAAAGTGTCTGCGCTGGCTTCTGGTAGTGTTTGATAAGGTCCTGTCACAGCTGATGATCAGGTCATGCTTGATTTGTACGGACACAATAGCTGCCCTCTGTGAAAGAAATATTGACTGACAGTGTTAGCAGCAAGGGCATTGTGTTGCACACTGAGGATGTCATGTTTCTTTTTTACAGGGAGTCACAGAGAGATTCAGGCTTTCAGTTCAGCTGAATAGAAGTGCAGCCCCAACTGAGCAGTTCAGCTCAGCACAAAGAACTGGAGCACAATGGGAAATCCTCCTTTGTTAGTAATCCCTCTGTGTCTCTCTCCAAGCTGTTTTCCTCCCTTCCCAGGTAAGTGGAAACTTCGCCTCCTCCGTTTCCATTCTCGTGTTCTGGCACTGCCCAGGCTCCTCCACAGCCAAGCTCCAGCACTGTTCTTGTTCAAATCCAGTCTTACCAGTATGGCTTTTGTTGGGATAGATTTCTGCTGAAGGGAAGCAATATTAGTCTTTATGGGAAGAAAAACAAAAAACCAAAACCAATAGAGTGTTTCAACTGTCCTGTCAGGAAATAAGCATGGAAAGAAACTTCACTGAAGAGCATGGGCTGAAAACATGAATTTCCGTATTTCCTTTTCGTGTAAAGACATTTGAAGACTTGAAATTTAAAATTACATGTGTTGAATTAATTTGTTTTAAATAAATAACTCTCCTCTTCAGTAACTTCTTAACAATTTACCACTCCTCAATATTTATGTTGTTTATTCCTCATTGGAAACCATAACTGGACCTAAAATTTAATAACTAGATGATCCAAGCTATGGTTGTTTTGTTTAATCTCTTGCCCACAAAGCAAACCCAGAAAGAAAAGAGTTTTACTGGAAATGTTGAATAGAGGAGCTCGTTGTCTGCTAATTCACCGAATTTCCTTAGTGGTGCACTTAAAAGAGTCATCCCAGGGGAGGGGACTGGCATTTGAGATACTTCAGTTAGATAAGGAGAACCATTGCAACACCTGCACACAGCTCACGTTGAAAAACCCTCCTTTGTTGCTGCTGTTTAAAAGGAAGGAAACAAAATTGCGTTGCTTCAGATGTAGAGCACTGACAAGAGGAACATAACACTTTGCCTTTGGAGTCTGCCAGTCAGGCATCTCAAAAGGATTTTTAAGCCATCCCTGATGAAAACTCAAGCGTGGTGCAGGCATGGGAATCTTTGTAGTTTCATCAGAACTTCTGCCGGGGAAAGTGTTTACATCTGTGCTAAGCTGAATTAATTTATTTTGTCTTTTGAAAGGTCAGAATAAGAAAGTGAGTCTGCAAAGTTCTCAGCTGTATTCATTTCCTGCCTGGCCCGTGGTTCCACGGCCGGCATCTCTGATTAGTGCTATTTACATATGACATACATCACTGGCACCATTAATCTTCAGGAAGCCGCTTCCTCGGTTGAACCACGCGGTGTTTACAGCCAGCTCTGACATCAGTGCTCATTAGGCAACGGCCTGTTAATGACCAGCTTCCAGCTCACCCAGGATGCTCACAGGCCTTCCTTAAAATGTGTTTTTTGCAGTGTGGTATTCATAGGAAATGCTGAAGGCGGGAATGTTCTCTAAATCCTGCCCAAAATATCCTTCCTACTGGAGTTCTGCACTACTGGATTTATTTCTGTCTTACAGAGACCCAGAGGGACTCCTCACATGACAACCTGGTTTTGCTTTGGTTTTTTTTTTTTTTGAAGAGACAGATTTTATCAACCCGTGGCAACGGTGCAAACAGCAGCAAGTACTGGGCCGAGAGTTTTCTGGTCCTTCTGGGAAAGGTGTGGGCCTTTGCTTAGTCATGCACAAGAGGGCTGTGACTCCTAATCCACTGACTATTAACCGTAAAATCAAACTCCCTACAGCAGACAAGGGAATAAAATCTGTGTTGCATCAGGACTGAGTCTGCTATCGATGAACCACGGTGTGGTTTAAGCAGAGCCAACATGCTTCATGTCAGGCATGTCCTCACTCTGCTTTTCCAGTGAGAGTATCAGGAATATCTAGGGATGCTGCAGCCCAGACTGAGCTACCAGGGCAGGCACTGTCAAACATCCACAGTGCAGAACCAGGGACACTGCAAGGAGAGATTGATATTAAAAGGGCAGCTCTGCAGGGGAGAGGGCTACCCCAGGGCTAGGAGAGCACTCAAACAGGTTTAGAAGGCCGCACCTCGGTGTTTAGGATGAAATTAGGCAGGGCCTGGGAGCTCAGGTTCTGCTGTGAAGCTGCCCATGATGGCTGCAGTGTCGCATCATCATGTGCTCCCCCAGTGCAATTAATGTGGCACTGACACAGACACCTCATTCTGTCTGTTTAAAACACAGCCAGGGTTTCTGCAGTAATGGTTTTTTCAGCTTATATGTTATTATATTTTTTTGTTGCTTCTTCCTGATAACACATTGTTCTCATGTCCTGATTTAGCTGAGGCAAATAGTCCCAGGGTTTACAAAGTGGTATGGTGGATTTCTCATCAGAGGAGTAAAAAATTTTTACCTAAAAAACTTGAAAATATATAGCTAAGTATCCACATGAATATGCAAATATATTATCTTCAAAGTCTGTCAAAAGAAGACAGCACCTGAAGGTATAAAAGCTACATGTCACTCTGATTTTTCTCTTCAGTAATTACCCAAAGATGTTCGTCACGAAAATTAGGTAAAAATACTAATGTTACATCACATTTCAATGAAATCTTCAGAATGAGTGAGAAATTTTCCAGGAAGGTTCAACCGGTTTTTGAGGATTCAAAAAAGCTGCATTCTGAAATGTAAGCTGGGACAGTTTTATTTCCTAGATTATGAAAGTTTTGCAGTAGTAGTTTTCTTTTACTACTCCCAGACTTAGAAATTTAACGAGGAGGTTGGCTTCAAGGCAGGGACACTCCTTGTCAGTCATAGTCTCGCTTCCTCTTTGCTAATACCAGAATTTCCAACAAAAGCCTTCTGTTACCAGGCATCAGGGTACCAGCAGCTTTCCCAAAGCTGCCATCCAATTCCTTCTTCAGATTTGCAGGAACCCTAAAGAAAACTTGCTGGTTATCTAACCCAGTGATAGGCTGAGGGCTGTGAATCCTAGCGAGCCTTCAGGGAAGCTTCAGGCACAGCAGAGATAAAGCTTTGCTCCAGTAAAGTCCTTGTGTGAGTGTTTAATTCCAGTCGTGCAAGAAATCTTGTCTGATTCATTGGCCGTGTCGCGTTGGAGACTGTGTGACCTGGCAACGATCTGAGACGTTTTGGGACGCAGCAGATGTGAGCAGCAACACCAGAAACAATTGAACCCATCCTTCATTCTGCACTCTAGGCAGCAGGATGGGTTTTATGAATTCCTCACTGTCACCCGTGCTGTTATGACCATGACAAAAGACCTTGCCATTTGGGCACTATCCATTCCTCGAATTTTTCAGGCTTTTAACCTGAGTCACGGCATGCTTCATGATTACTGTGGATTTGATGATATGTTTCTTAGCTTTTGCACGAGTTGTCCTTGATGACCCCTGGTTTTCACACAAAATTCTCATCAGGCCCAATCTGCTGCTCCTGTCTTTCTCCTCTGAGTTTTTCTGCCACAGATAGAATAACTGGAATCACAAAAATAAATTTTGCAAAGCTTGCCAAAAATGCTTCCTCAAAACAGAGGAAACATGATATTTGCACTTTCAGTGTGCACACAAGGAAGGGAGCTATTCTAGTCTCTCTGTTCAGTGAAAACAGGTAATCATTTATCAGCTTATGCTGGGCAATTTGATAAACATGAAACTTTAATAAGTTTGTTATTGCTGTGGTCACCAAATCTAATACAAATGTTGCTCTTCATCTGTTGCCAATCAGCCTAGACTGCCCGAGGACAGACTCTTGGTCTGAAATGTGTCCTTGTGGCATGTAGGAAATAATTTCCATTCCAGTTTGCAGTGAACACAAGCCAGTTTTTGTAATTCCTAGGGAAAGTCTGCAGATCAGGAGACCTTTTGCTTTGCTTGATCCAAGTGAAAAGATGAAAGTGCCTTTCAAACCCTAATTTAGATATTGTCACTGAGGGTGACAATAAGTAAGTCTTATTTTTGTCTTAAGACAAAAAAAGTAAGTCTTTTTTTCACCCCAGAATGGTCTCCAAGTTTAAAATCTTTGCTGTCTGATTACCAAATTCCAGCCTCATCCTGGCAGTGCAGATACATGGTGCCCAGAGGGTGGATATGTGGGCATCCAGCTCTTCCAGCGCCAAAATTAGACACCTCAGGTGATGGCTGACAGCGGCCGCGGCTGTCCCGGTGCTCCCTCTGTTGGAAAAGTTCTGACATGTCCTTTCTCCTTCACAAAAAGGGGATATGAACAACTCTGCTTGGGAATCAACATCCGAAAGAGCCGTGTGCATCCCTCTGCTGCTGGTACCTTCCATCCTCCCCACCTCATGCTGGTGAGGGGGGCTTGGTTCAGCAGCAATGTACGAGCAACCTTTCTTAAGGACTCAAAAATAACCAGTGCAATAGCCTGATCTTTTGAAAATATTCTTCCCAGGTGCTTCCCTGGTGGAAGGAGTCAGTTGTTTGGGGTTTTCCAGGAAGCACAGAGCCTGATTTCCAGCGCAGGGCACAGGCTGAGGCACAGCCATGGAGGGCGCAGGACTGCAGTCCCCTGTGTCGCCCTGGGCACAGCTCCTCCCCACCCTCCCACCCTCCTCCTGTTCATTATCACACTCTGCTTCTTCTCTGGAGGTGGTTTAGCCACAGCCTGCCCTGTCAGGGTTTCTCCCGAGGTTTAGAGTTCTCTGTCAGCAGGGCCAGACCTGCAGCCAGCAGAAAGAGCAGCTTTGGTACCCCCATGTGTCCGTCCCACAGCCCCAGCAGACCCCTGCTGAGTCACACAGAATCGCAGAATCAGTGCTGTTGGAAAAACCTCTGAGATCAGCGAGTCCAAGCTCTGACCCAACACCACCTTGTCAACCAGAACGTGGCACTGAGTGCCACATCCAGTCTTCCCTCAAACACCTCCAGGAGCGGTGACTCCACCACCTCCCTGGGCAGCCCATTCCAATGTCTAATCACCCTTTCTGTGAAGGAATTCTTCCTGATCTCCAATCTAAACCTTCCATGGCACAGCTTATGTCCTTGTTTCCTGGTCTTACCACAAACAGTCTGGGAGAAGAGGCTGAACCCCACCTGGCTCCAACATCCTTTCAGACTTCTCTGGTATCTGCAGTTTTGCTGTCTGGTTCACACAATGTGAAGTTCCTTGTCAGCTGCCTGGAGGACACAAAAGGGTTGGCCCTCTTGACTCTGCAAATTCAGACCATCAACCCTCAGTCTAAAGATCAGCTGTATCAGAGAACCCTTCTGTCCCTGCTGAGAATGACCTGGATGCTCTTATCAGCTGCTCGCTTCTGATGGATCTCCAGTATCTAGAGCTGGGTGATCACACACTGGTTTCCTGGTCGCCCTCTTCCAATGACAGACCCATCAATAACAAATCTCCATTCGTGCTGAAGGCACAGGCCCTGTTTAGTTCTGCTACCTTTGTGGCAGGGCTGTGCAGACGTGGCCAAAGACACAACTGTTCTCTTGATATTGGCCTCTGGAGTCATTATCTGGCAACTGAGTGCGTGCAGGACACGCGTAATCTCAGCTGTAAGAAAACAGGTCGGCTGGGAGCTGGGGTCCTTTCCTGGCTTCTGAAGGATCATCTGGTGCTGCCTTGCCTCAGTGCTTGCCGTGCTGCACTCATTTAGCTGGTGTGATGGTTATCTGAGCAGAACTGAAAACAGGGAACCCCAGCGAGCCCTTGGGGCAGAGCCAGAGCAGACACTTCAAAGCAAAATCCCAGGCTTGTGCCTAGGACACGTGAGGGAAAGCCTCCTGTGCATAAGTGAGCCTCTCTGAAGTCTCACTCAAGCTGCTGCAAAACGTGCTCCTCTTCAGATGTCTTATTTATCTGCACTTTTGCTTATCATCACTTGAGGGCAGTTAAGCTCATGACAGGTCTTGCTCTAGCCAAGTGTGATTTGATCAAATGTTAACATTTTAGCTGTTAAATTATACAAAACCCAGAAAAACCAAGAAAAAAGTTATTGCTTTGGGGCTGACTGTGTCCAGATTGTGCCAGGGAAACAGCAGCTGTTAATCACCATTTTCCTGGGTGCGAGAGGATGCTCTCCCTTTGCTTGAACACTGCCTGCTTCAGCAGGTTGGCTGGTGCCCCCTAAGATCACAAATGCTATGTGTGAGGTTATCCTGTAGTATTTCTTGTCACAGTCTGACCTGCGCAGGGCTAAAATTCTTGGGCAGAAATTGCTGGCAAACGGTGTTAGTCACATGAAAAAAATTGTGGTCTGGTGACCAGTGTCCATGTCTCAGTGTGTAACTGCAGATGAACGCCACAGCAATAACAGGAGGCTGAGTAAGTTCAGCCGAAATCAGTTTCTTGGAGAGGATGGAAATTTCTTATCTCTCACGCCCAGTCTGAGTGACTCGGTGGTTTTGTATGGACACTGTGTGGGGGGTATGTTGGCATGTGAGAAATGAGCACCAGAGCTCTCAGCGGGAGGGACCCAGGGTCCAAGAGAGAAGGCCAAGGTGTGTGTAGGGCCATGAGCCTTCAAATCCCAATGTGGTGAGAAGTGATCCCAGCGTGCACGAAAGGGATGCTCAGTGGTGTCCATCTACCCTACAGAAGGCACAGGGCTGACTGCTGCCTCCTTGCTGCCCTTCTGGCAGCTGTGATAGTCCCTGTGCCATGCCTTCCCCTTCCTTATGAGACCATTGGAATTTTTCTCCTGAATTTTTCCTCTTCCTGCATTAGCAGCTGTGAGCTGTGGGAACAGAGGTGTGGGTTATGGATGCACACAGCTCCTGATCCTGACCCTGGCCTTAGTGATAAACACTGGGAAAAAGTATAAGGTGAAGTGGTGCAGTGTGATCTGAACTGATACTGATACTGAAAGAATGAGCAATAATTTTGTGGTCTTGCAAAGCTCTGAGTAGGCTAATTAGTCAGGGTGATGGCATGGCTAATTGGACATGGCTGGGTGTGGTGCTGGTACAGCTGTTTTGCTCATATATACAGGGAGGAAGCCTTCTTGATTGAAGTTAAACTGCCTCTAGATCCTTACTAACATTCCTGATTGAAGTTTCCTTTTGGTGGGACCAGATGCCATCTGATCCATAGAAAAGATACAGGATGTTCTAGCTGTCCTTGCTCTTTGTGAGTGTTGGACCAGATGGGTTCTGACCCCCTTCCAAACCTCGGTTACGCCGTAAGACTTGAGAGTCTTCCCCAAAACAAACAAACAAGCCAACAGATTTCCCCCCAGTGAACCAGAAAATCGTAGACCAACAATCAACGCAAACCCCACTGATCTTTGCCTCAACCCAGCACGGCAACTGAGGAGCTGTACCTTGGACTCTCCACCACTTTGCTCTGGGCACAGGTTCCAGGGGCTGCAGGTGCCTGGTTTGGCAGGGAACATGCACAGCTCTGACTGAACCAGGTGCCACAGATGCTGCTGCTGTCTGAGTAATGGGCAGAGGCTTGTGTTCCAGGGAGCAGCTGTTGCACAGAAATCACGGGGGGTCATTTACCTGAAGTTACAGGAGAATCAAACAATAAATCCTCTGCCAGAGCAGCTGTGTTGCTGCAGGCAGGGCTGTGCTGTGCACACCAGCAGTGGGCAGTCAAAGTCCATCTCAGTGTCCACCCAGTGTCCACCCCACACCCGGGGGTGGTGGGGGCTGGAGAGGTGTCCCTCACAGCCAGGAGAAGGCAGAAGTTTTGTTTTGTGTTAGATTCCCCCTTGGTCTTAGCACTGCCCTGGAAATCAGCACCTGGCAGGAGTCTGCTGGCCAGGCAGGAGCTGCGAAGAAGGTTTAATGTCAGGAAGAAGGTAAAGCAGCTTTGCTTTGTTTTCTGAGATGAATGAGGTAATTTCTTCCCTCCATGTCACAGTCCCAGGCTCTTGTATTTTTCATGCATCATTAAAAGTGTTTGTAATTATATGAGTGGCTTCAGAGGCCAATTAAGCCTTCATTTGGAGGCTGCTCTGGGTGCTGGAAGCCTTCCATTAACCTGGGCTTCTGCCAGGGAAAAACACTACATAGTCTTTAACAACTGTACCAGCTCCTATCTGCTTAATGTTGTTTTTCCTATTAAGTTCAGCTAATACTTTTCTAATTGTGTGAGCTGGGCCTGAAGCCAGGCCCGGTGACTTTTGCCAGCTGCTTTCAAGGCTGAATCAGAGATGAGCAAAACCCTCCCGAACACTTCCCGGCGCACATGGTCGGCCCCATCCAAACAGCGGCTGCTCTCCCCAAAAGTGACTCAGGCTCTGATTTGTGCCCCAGGCTCTGTTTCCCAGGGCAAGCCCCATCCAGTCAGGAGTTGTGGATGCCAGGAAGCATACTCAGCAGAGCACCAGGAGCCTGGCACTGCATGGAGCTCACCCCAGGAGGTACCAGAAAGGATGCCGTGGAATCATAGGCCAGCCCACATCTCCGCTTGTCCATGAGCCACGGAGCAGGAATTACTGTGTGGGTTCTCTGAGGCAGGTGATACAGTGCAAACTGCCCAAGAGGGGATATCTACAATTAGAAGGATATTCACAGCTCTTCCACAGCGTGGAAGGGAGGATGCTGACACACTGGTGGGGTAGGAGATTTCAGTCAAGGAGCTCAGAGATGCCATTCACCTGCTGAGAATCTGCTGCTCACGAGAGCGTGGTATGACAAACCTTCCAACCCAAACCATTCTATGATTCTAGGAAATCTAAGTGAATGTATAAACTCTGGCTGACTAGCAATGAATCTAAGCACATCTGATTTTATTTAATAATTGAATTGCTTTCTTTAATTAAAAATGGCCAGGCAATTAAATAATTTAATTTTAAAAACCTTATTTAATTTCAATTAGCTCTGATTAATGGCTATTCCTTCAAATCAAAATATCAATAGATTTCAATAGATTGATTTGAAGATTCCTTCAAATCAAAATATAATAGATTATCAATAGAAAGCACAGGTTTTGAATTTTAGGAACATTACATTTTTATTTTAGGAATTACTGTCTTTTAACTTTAAAACCCTCGCAGCTCTAATACAATTATTATGTGCCAGTCAAGTTTTAACACCTTCTTACATCCTAACACTGACAAATGCAAGAGAGTCTCAGCTTGTGTTTGGAGCTGATTTGCTTCTGCAAAGCCTCGTGTTTGAAGCCCCTGTGGGCCTGGCTGCAGCCAGTCACTCACAGGGAGCCTGGGCTGTGTGACAGCACCTGGTGCTGGCCAGGGCCCTGGGAGGACAGCAGGCCACCAGAGCTCACCGATGGCCACAGGACTCCCACATGCTTGGACTGTGCAGATCTTTTGCAGCATTTGTTTTTCAAGAGTTTATTCCTTTACTAAGGCAGGATTAAGATTTACATGTTTGAAATAGGAAATAAGGTCTGGAAGCCAAAATCATACTTCTTTTCTTGAGCGTGAAGATTAAAATTTACAAAGCAGACATATGACAGGTTCAAAACCTAATTCGTCATGGAATTTCTGGCAGGAAGACATGGCTCCTGTGTAAGGTGCTTGGTACACAGGGAGGGAAGTTTAGAGAGCTCGTAATTCACTGCAACACAGCACTAGACATCCAAGGAAGTCATTATTGTAGATGGTTTCCTGGTAACATAAAGAAGCAGGAGGGAGCTGGGCCTGTTTCAGAGCAAAGCTGAAAACACTAATTGACTTTTACTCACTGGGAAAGAAGATGTAGCATGACAAATGGCTTTGTGGTTTGAATCATTAAAGACCGAGGAGAGAGCTGCTGGCTAATGGGGCTGTACTGGGCAGAAATGGCCGTGTTAGGATTGCCGTGAGCAATTTGCAAGATGTGCTCATAAAGCACAGGAGGAGTCAGCAGGACCCAGGCGGGAAGAGAGGCTGGAAAGGATCAGAGAGGAGCCCGCCAGCACCTGATGGCTGGGGCAGAGCACAGCTGCCCACGGGGAGGGCAGAGACGGCTCAGGGTGCAGATCAGTGCACCAGAGCCCCTGCGGGCACTGACAGCCCTTGGCCAGCCCCACCTGGGCCCCCACCCACACCCTCTGCTCATGGACCAGGGGCTCTGTCTAAACTCAGGCCCTGAGCTGTGTTGTGGGTTAGTCTGCCTCCAGCCCCATCTCCTGCCAGGCCTCCCTGAATGTCCCCTGCCCTGATCCATCCCAGGCCTGTGGATGGGCCACTGGTTGGTCCCTGTGCAGCCTGCCACGCTCAGGTGCTGTGGGATGGTGCCCTCAGTGAGGATACAGCCTGTGCTGGGGCCACCCTCAGCTCCTGGCCTGCCCCCCTTTATGAGCTATCTCCCCTTCTGCTGCATCCTTACACAGCACATTTTGCAGCACATCCTCCTGAGAAGGTCACTGGAAGTCTGCTGAGCTGCACAGGGGTCACCAGACAAGCCCTGGGATGAAGGAGCTGCTCTGTCTTTGGCCTGTCACGTGGAGGAGAGGTGCCTTCTCCCCACAGCAGTCAAAGACGTTTCTTTGCTGAAATAATAAGGTATGAGTCCACTGCTCCTTACTTCACATCGTACACATCAGGTTTATTCTAGCTCTTGGAAGAAGTGAGCTCAGAAATGATCCAAGGGTCAGTTTTCTAACATTAGGCTGGAATTGTCTTTATTTACTTTTACAAACTTGGCCAAAGCTCAAGGCACTCTAATGCTATGTATTCTTCAGTAAACACAATTAACTGGAAACTCAGAAACACTGATATCATCTTTTCCCTTGGGACTGGTCACTGTGAACTGCAGTCTCCAGCCAGAAAATCAACTTCCTTTTCCCCTGGGGTTGCAGAGTAGGTGGAAATCCATTTAGCAAAAAAAAAGAAAAAAAAAAAAGTGAGCCATTTTGACGATGCAGCCCAGCCTGGCTTATGGCAGTGGTCAAACAGTAACAAAGCTTGGGAAGAGTGGGAAGATCAGGACTGTACAGGACCAGCGGGTCCCTGCTGTTCGACAAGAGCTGGGTGTTTGTCCCTGAGGCAGCCAGGTGGGATCATTAGGAGCAGGACACACCACGCACCCAACATTCAGCCACAAATCTCCACAAGCATGGAGATCAAAGCTGAACTTTAAACTCCTGTTTTACCATCTCACCAGTAAACCCTCTCTGAAGGAATGCAGAAGGGCAATCTAGAGCCTCACCAAGCTCCAAGGCAGAGGCAGATAAATTGTATTTTTAGTGGGAGTTCTTCAGAGTGGTGTTATAAGCCCTTCTCCAGGCGATCCAATCTAGTGCTTCACGATCTTACAGCTGGAAAAATCTTGTCTGCTGCCTAATCTAACCCTTACTTGGTGCAATTGAGAACAAACATTTCTTGTCCTTACCCAGAATGGCCACACTAACAGTTTATCATCTTCCTCTCTGTAACTGCAGCCTTTTATGGCTGTGATGTTTAGGTACTCCATGTATTGTTACCCTCTGTCCCTTTGGTCTGCAGGACTTCTAGACTGAACAAACTCTCATTCTTCCATCTTACCTTATAGGTCTGCAATCTGGACTCTTTCCCAGTCGGTCTGCAGCCCCCTTGAGGAGCAATACCCATCTTCCAACCTCTTACTGAATGTCTGAAGGAGGCAGAGCACAATGATTATCCCAGATGTAGGTGTGTAAGAGATTTGTAGCAGAAATATTAAGGTTGAAGGGAAGCCTGAATTGTAGTGCATGTAAACAGTGGGAAAGAACAGCAGGGTGAGGATAAAAAGGTAATTAAAAGGTACTGATAAGGTAGAGCACTGCTCCCAGAACCTAGTTTCTAGGCTGCCATTCCTGGTTGTAAAACTGAAGAATGTGTTTATGGCATGACCAAAAGACCTGCACTCTGGTCAGGTCACAGCCCAGACAAGGCATCACAAGACCCCACATCCTGCCCAGAGAACAGCATGGAGGCTGCAGCAACTCACGTACCACTGCTTTTCCTGATGGGCCACCAGGAAAACAAATCTGTCCAGACTAGGAGAAGCAGGTAACTCTCAAATCTGGAGAGTTTAGCCTGTGCTGTTGGTGGCAGGAAGGGCACTGTGTACAGCTGAAGGCTCCCTTTCTGCACACTGTCCTGTGTTCTTGGCAGCATGGTCCCAGCCTGGTGGCCTTTTACCTCCTGGGAAAAAAATTTGTCTGCTTAGCCATGTAGTTGATTGAAAGCTTCTGTGTCTCATCCATTCATCCTGCACTGGCCTTCAGCAGCCTGTCTGTGTGCACGGCATGCTCTGCTCTCCCTCCCCTCATTCCCTGGGCAGGATTGCTCTTGTTCTAATTGTGCTTTTCCTCATTACCAGTCTGTAGTTACACTGCTTCTAAGCCCTGTACATGCTAGGTTCAGCACTGCCCTTCCATGGCTGAATGTTTGGGGGTTCTGGACTGATTAGGAAGGGTGAGGGTGTCTCCAGACAAGCTTCTGGAGGTTAGATCCAATGTACTTGCTGCTGAACAAAGCACTTGCTTCACTGAATTGCAAACCCTGGATAATTAGGCCAGTTAATTCGTCGTTGGAGGCTGGTTGAGATAGTAATGTTTCTGCACCAGTTCTGAAACATGTTCACTGGAAATGCATTAGCAGCTGCAGAACACAGAATAGCTGGATGAAAATCTGATGGCGTTTTGGCTGGGAATGATTTCCATGTCCTTACATAATAATACCTGATTTTGGGGTTCAGAGTCTGTTACTGTTTCATTGTGATACCAAGCAGACATTGTTAGAGTGAATTATTTGCTGCAAGACTCTGTTGGTCTAGGGCTGAGGGCAGCATATCCTGCCCCTGCCCTCTTATGAACAACTCCAGGCAATACATGAGAGGGAAATTGAAGTGGGGAAAGAGAAATCCTACTTTTAGAGCTGTCCCCATTCCCCTTCCAGTATGTACTGCACATTACCTTGTGTGACTCATACAGAACAAAGACAACCAGGATTTTAGAGTTAATTTCTTCAAAATTTGAGCCTGCTTTGGTCTCTGTTGCCGTCAGAGTCCAGCCTCCCTCCTGTACTATCCTGATGGGGTTTGGACCAAGTGTGCATATACTGGAGAATTCAAAAAGCACAGTGGGGTTCAGCCTCTATTACCCAGGGGCTGTAAGTAAAGGCAATCCACAGCTGGATGCAGGAAAATGGAGAAAAACAGAAGCAAACCCACTCTTGTGAGCACCAGATTTCAGGCAGCAGAGCAGCTCTGTGAAGATCAGCAAGATCACAGTGATGTACCTTGGACACGAAAGCACACAATGTGGGTGTCATCTGTTGACAGAGCCTGTCCTCTCCTAGTATGAGCATTATGGTGGGGAGTCCTTTTTGAGGACCAGCCCTGGGGATGTGGCACCAGGTTGAAGATGGTACAGTGGAATATGCTGGCCCTGGGGCAGTGGGTTCCTGCGTGGGAGCAGTCTGAGCCTTCATGAGAAATGCCTTGAGCCGTGCGTTCAGGGGTTAGGGCACTGCTTGAGCAGGTCATGCCCTTGGCCACACTCCTGTGACTTTAACCTTTTGTGATGAGGATGCAGCTGGCAAGACAGCTGGCCTCTGTGCCTCCTGGCTGCCTTCCTTCACATCTCATGGGTCAGAGTCTGCTTCGAGAGGTGCTCATTAACCCTCAAAGAGAAAAGTCCCATCTGAGCACAGTTTTTGGTTGGTACAGAAATTATCCTAGTCTTCACTGGGAAGCTGCAGCAGAACAGCTCTGCAGACCAGTGAAAGCATGCTCAGGATGGTGCCTTCAGATCACTGTAGCACAAGGATCTGAGCACCAGTGATTAGCAGGGAAACCAGGCGGCTCCAGGGCTTGTTTTGATTTCTGCTCCATCCTTCCAGTCTAACACACTTAGCACACATCAGGGAGCAGGGCAAGGAGACACTCTGTTCTCATATCTTGCAAAGTCAATCAGTTGCATAATATGAAACACAGAGGCAGCAGGAACGTGATCAAGTGCAGAGAAGGGACACATCAAGCACTTTATTGTGGCTCTGGGAGGGGTGAGCCAGGCCTCTCTCTACCCAACTTATCTTTTCCAAACTGCCTTTTGAGCCTGTTTTGCATCAGCTGCCTGTCACTCTAAATACAGCTGAGATTTCAAGGTAGCTTCCCTGGAGCCCTTCTCTACTAGAACAGGAGGGGTAAGCACCCCCTGAAGCCTCCGGAGCAATTCAGAGAGTTTAAATGAGCCACTTCCTCTGCATTATAGTCACAGCGGGGCAGGGATTGCTCAGGGGCTGTGAAGGGCTGTGGGGAGAGCCAGCATGTGTGTGAGACAGGTGAGAGACAGCACCAGGGCAGGGGGTCACCCTGTTCAAAGGGCTCAACGAAGGGAGGGAAATGGCCTTTTTTGTTAAGATAAGGCTTAAACTCATAGCTCCTGCAGCTTTTGGGAGGTGTCTAGGCAGCTAATCTGGTGAGGTGCAAGTAGATTTTTTTCTACGTGTGTATGTCCTCCTGCAGCTAGGAGTACCTTTATGCACCATCTGAAGGAGTGTGAGCACCAGGGATCGGGGTATCACGGCAGCCTGAGCTCTTGGCTGTTTCTGCTCTTGAGCCTTCTGCTTGTCTCTCATCAACACGTGCGTGAAGATTTTACAGCTCCGTGGTGCTTATTCAGGGACCGAGCTGCAGATGCACAAGCCCACATCAGAAGGGACAGACCCTCCGCACGTGGCAGAAATCGCAGCACCCTGAGGGCGAGCCTGTAAAAAGACAGGGAGAATTGTCTCGTTGATGCTGACTTGGAAAATGGCAGATGCCCATTCTGCTCTGTCCCAGTGAAAGGTTCGGTGTGATGGTTTACCAGATGCTCTGCACGCCTGCTGGCAGCTCAGCCCCATATATTTTGGCTGAAGGAAGCAGGGTTAAAAAATGAACAGCAACAAGGTATGTTGAAGGAAGAGGGGGCAAAAAGAAATTACTCCAATAGGAAGCCTTCCAGGCATCCGCCACTCTCACGGGCAATTTGCTTCTTTGCCTAGCAAACAGCAAGAGCATTTGCTGTTCAAAGCATGTCTGAAAGCTGTGGGAGTATATAATGATAGTGAGGGGCTTCTGGGTTTTCTTGCTCCATTTTGAAATTCATCTCTCATCCTTGTTACATTAGCACTATTTTTAGCTGCTCCTACTCAGAATATAAGTGATTCTCCATGATGCATCTCAAGCACAGGATGACAGTAAAGGCAGTTGGGTGTTGCCGAGCTGAAGACTCATTCTGGAGCCCATGTCTGGCACAGTTCTCTTGGACATCCTACTACACTGTCCTGAAGCTCTGCGGTGCTGCTTTCAGCTCACTGTGACCTCCCTTGCAGGTCAGCAAGGCCACTCAGCTCATGCACATGCTCCCTCCAGAGACAGCTGAATGTTCCTGGAGATCCTTGGCTGCTGGACAGTGTTCCCAAGGATTGTCTGGACCAGATGCTGTGGGACGTGTCCGCCTCCGTCCCGTGGCTCATCTCTGGGGCCTCTCCTCACAGAGCTTCCTGCCCCTTCTGCACATTACTGGCTATTCTTTCTCTTTCCAGCTCTCATGACCCCAGCCTTTCCCATTCCTAGCCAGCGTGTCTCCATCCTATTTCTCAGCCTGGCCTTCCCTCCACAAGCACCCCAAGATGCTGGTGCTCACAGGACAGGGGGAAGTACAGCTGGTGTGTGGTGGCAGCACAAGGGCAGGACACATCCCACGGCGCAGAGGTGAATGCACAGGGCAGCGTGGCCGTGGTGTGAGGCTGTCCCAGTGACACAGGGAGAGGACAAGCAACGCCCAGGCAGGATTTTCTGGCTGATGGGATATTGGGCATGTTTTTAGGGTCATCTAGTGCTCTGTGTAACAAACCAGGGTCTGTGTCTGGCAATCCTTTCCAGGTGGGACAAGTCCTTTAGGGAAATTAGGCTGAGTGGCAGTCTCATGTTAGATTTTGGTGGGTGAGGTTTAGCTGGATTGACTGGGACTGCAGCATTATTTCACAAAATGGGGAAATACAATTTGTCACAAACTGCAATTTCTTATGATGAACAAATAAGATAAACAATAATAACTTATGGAATATAAAACTCTTTGTGCATGATGGCAGTCAATTTATACCACGATAATACTGAGCATTGCTACTCCTTTCAGTGTGATGCATGTCTTTAGAGCTGCCTTGTCTCTCCAGTGATCAGAGACAGTGTCCTGGAGCTGAACACACTCCATCTGAGGAAGTCCAGGTCCATAATGTACCTTTGTGGCTCCATTTATAAGGTTATCCAACAGAGCATCTCCTTTGATTTTTTGCATTACGTCCTTGGGACCACAAGATCTCTGTGGATGATAGCCTAGGATTGCTGCAGGAGGTGTTAGTCAGATTCTTGTGTGATCCAAGTGATCCTGTGTTAGATGAGCCACTTATGGATATACTGGAGGCTTGACTCAAAACACGTGTAGAAGCCCATATTTTTTTTCCTTTTGTGTTAAAACTTATTTCTAGCTGAAATGCCAAAGCATGAATGTGCCTTGGGATAGCAGCTTACTGGAGGCTCACCTGCCGAGCCAGTAATTGCAGCCTTTAGCATCCAGCCTGCATCTGGAGTACCAGAAAGACTGGTTATAGAAGAGACACTAAAATTTCAGCCACTTGCATCCTGCTGAGACGTTCAGAAGGATAAAATGTAACAACGTGAAGCAATTATTTCCTTTTCTTTTAAAAAAGGAAGCAATTTCTAAATGATAAAGCATTAAATGTTGTCACTGAGCATCAGCTGCAGGGCACAGCCATGTACCATGTGCCATAGATTTTGCTCACAGCTCTTTCTATATCTTTATTTTTATTCTTCCTCTGTGGCACAGTGAAACTCAGGTCTGCTCGGATTTTCAGCGCTCCTGCAACATAAATTTTAAATAGCGAGATGTCTTGACAAAACAGGGCTCAGCAAGCAGTGGCTGTTTTCCAGTAGCCTCTGCAGCTCTGTTACACAGGGTATGCAGTCCCGTGCAACCAGCCTCCGCAGAAATCCACATTTTCCCGGTGTAGTAATTCCACCTTTTTCGCTACACTGGATGATTGCCACTTGCAATTCCATTTGTCCGAGTCACCTCCAAGACAGAGGTCAGGAAACTTCAGGGAAGGATCAACTGTTGCCAGCGTTTCCTCTGCTCCCTCTTTGTGAGTTTTAAACTAGCTGCACATCAGGGCTGACTGATCCGTGTGATACCTGGCACTTTTTAGAATTGCCCCTCAGGCTGGGGCCACATGAAGACCTTGTGCTTCTTCTCAGGTCAGCCCAGCCATTGTATGCAGCACGCTGGCTTCACGCGGTGCCTTTGAAAAGATGCTGTCTCTCTGCTGCAGCTGCTTGTCCTTGCTTTTGTGTTTCTTTAGCCTGCAGTCGTGACTCTTGCCACCCCATTCACAGGCTTGTCAGACGACACCTTTTAAATCACAGGCATACCCTTGAGACAGGCATTGACAGATGCTCGCTGCTTCCAAGCTGCCTTTTGTGAGTGGGCTTAGAGAACTCAGCAGCTACACTGTGGCTGGGGCAGCCAGCAACGTGCTTAGGACACAGAGTCATGACCTCACTGACAAAACGTCCCCTGGGCTTTGCACTAGTCAATAAAGCTCTGGCTTTTGTTCCCTGGCATGGGCCTTGTGGTATGGCACCTCTAATCCTGCTAAGCTGCCACTGCAAAGATAAGAAGGAAGGGAAGAGGAAAGGTCCATCTGAGGTTAAGACAGTAGATCCCACTAGATCTGCAGTGATGAAATATTTAGCCTTGTAGCTTGTAACTTCTCATCTTCCAGCACTTGTCTAGGCAGAAGATAGCTCACTCGCATTGAAAGGTTGGGCTTTTTAAAGCTGGAGAGCAGAAGCCGCTGCACAGCTGGGTTGCTAGGGTGCAGAAGACATGAGAAGTGGTTTTGTTGCACACTGTACATAAAGACATCTTAATTTCTGATGCATCAACCCTCTTCCTGCCTCCCTTTATGCCTCCTCCTCCTCTATACCTTAGGGTGAAGCAATTGGCCCATGAGTGAGAGGTGTGTGCCAACCACTGTCTGCAAGCAAATGTGATGATGGATGGGCCCACAGGGTCACTCGGAGCAGTCCCACCCAGCTCCTGGCTGAACAGCGGATTTCCCAGTTGGCCCCAAGCAGAAAGTGCAAACAGCTCGTGAAGAGCAGGAAGGAACACAGATCTGTGTATTTAAATAAACAGCAGCTCAGTGTTCATTGCAAAGACAGCGAGCGTCTCCCTGCCTGGGGCTACACAGCCCTGGTGATGATCCACACAGTCTTATACCAACTAAGTGCAACTGGCTTGCACTAAGATTCTCGGAGGAATAGGCCAAAGAGCTCTCAGGACAAAGAGCGGTTCTTTTTCATTCATTTTAAAAAAAACAAGACTGGAAATAAGCCATGCCTTCTGATTTTCCCCACAGCATTTTCTTGGAGAAGCTGGAAGCCCGTGGCTTGGACTGGTGCACTTTTTGCTGGGTTAAGAACTGGTTGAATGGCCAGGCCCAGAGAGTGGTGGTGACTGAGTCACATCCTGCTGGTGGTCAGTCAGCATTGCAGTCCTCCAGGGCTCACTGTTGGGGCCAGTCCTGTTTTACATCTTTATCAATGATGTGGAAGAGGTGATCGAGTGCACCCTCAGCAAGTTCACAGACACCAAGCTGGGTGGGAGTGTTGATCTGCTGGAGGGCAGGAAAGCTCTGCAGAGGGATCTGGACAGGCTGGATCTGTGAGCCAAGGCCAAGTGTATGAGGCTCAACAAGGCCAAGTGCTGGGTCCTGCCTTTGGGTCACAACAACCCCGTGTAATGCTCCAGGCTGGGGCAGAGTGGCTGGGAAGCTGCCCAGTGGAAAAGGACCTGGGGGTGCTGGTCAAGAGTGGGTGAACAAGAGCCAGGTGTGCCCAGGTGGGCAAGAAGGCCAAGATCATCCTGGCCTGGATCAGGAATAGTGTGGCAGCAGGATCAAGGCAGGGATTGCTCCCCCTGTATTGATCACTGGTGAGGCCACACCTCGAGTGCTGTGTCCACTTCTGGGGCCCTCACTACAAGAAAGACACTGAGGTGCTGGAGCATTTCCAGAGAGGACAATGGAGGTGGTGAAGGCTCTGGAGAGCACAAGTCCTATGAGGAGCAGCTGAGGGAGCTGTGGGTGTTTAGCCTGAAGGAGTCTCAGAGGAGACCTTATCACTTGCTACAACTGCCTGAAAGGAGGTTATACAGAAAGGTGGTTGGTCTCTTCTTCCAGGCAGCCAGAGAGAGGATGAAAGGAAATGGCCTCAAGCTCCACCAGGGGAGGTTCAGTTTGGACATCAGGGAGAATTTTTTCACTGGAACGGTGGTTAAGGATCTGAACAGGCTGCCCAGGGAACTGGTGAAGTCACCATCACTGGAGGTGTTCAGGAAATGTCTGGACAGGGCACTCAGTACTGTGGATTAGTTGGCACGGAGGTGCTTGGTGAAAGGTTGTACTTGGTGACCTTGGAGGTCTTTTCCAACCCTAACGATTCTTCATGATTATTCTTCATGATTAAAGTGGTTCTCTAAGAGGGGGTGAGCTGTCCAGTCACAGAGCTGTTAGCCTGTTGATCAGGGCAGGAGCACTATTAGTATGGACACTGGCAGGCCCGCTGGAAAAGGTGGTGATGTCATTGATACCAGCTGACACGATTTAATGGAAAAATAGATCTTTTCTAATGAGCTTAATAGTTTTTTCATGAGGGAGTTATGGTGGTGAAATAGATTTATAAGTGAATATGACGTGCTATCAATATTTGGCTTAAAGTGTCATAAAATCCATATTAAATGGACTAAAATGGCTAAATGAGATATTTCAAAGTGTTTTTTGTATTGAGAAAGCATCAGTGAACAGCCATATGTTGACTTGGTTTGTGGTCCAGTGTTATTCATACTGTCTTAGTGATTAGCAGGAAATGTTTAAGAGGCTGTTAATCAAAATGGATGAGGACACAGAGATTCGGGAAATTGGAAGGAAAGTTACTCAAATAATAGATTTTCCTGTGGTCTGATGGCTTTGAAGAAAGAACAATAGCCAGGCAAAAAACAAATAAACAAAACCCAAAAAAACCACCACACCAAAAAACAAGACTTATTTCATTAGCAAATCCAAACCAGGAGAGGAAAAACCCCAACCATTTGGGCTGAACAAAATTCTTCCTTTGATACAAGTTGAAATATTTTCTTCTGGGTAATAATAGGACAAGTAGGCAGCCTGAAAACTTGGGGTTGAAGCAAAGAAAAATACGACTCCCACCACCCCCTCAGAATGATTAGGAAATTCCAAGCCCTTAGAAATGACAAAAGGCCACTGATGTTGTAGGTGCACATGTAAGGAGGAAACAACTGAGAGCGTGGGGAAATGGTATGGAATGCATGTTTGGTTGCATGAACTGCGTGAAGCTGGAGCTGAGGAAGGTTCTGAATGAACGTGCTAACGTGTACGGAGCATCGCTCCGGAGAAGAGCAGGCTCATCAAGAAACCGCGACAGCAAACTAAAGCTGCTTTGCCTTTAAAAGTTCAACTCTGCCTTGTGCACGCAAAGCAGAAAGTAGCCTGGGTCAGCCTGGAGGTACGTCCATGCACTCGAGAAAGTTTCCGTGTGAGTGGCGAATTACCCATATTGCAGAGTGGTGACTCACTGCTCCCGTCAGGGCTGACTGGGAGGAGAGGGCCGCTCCGCAGGCCGCCTCCGGGGGCTGCTTGCGAGAGCCATGGCTGCGGTCACGCGTGAAGGCAGGCAGTGCATCGCAGAGCCATGGGAAAGGACAGTTCCCTCAGAGTCTGCTGTGGGACAGTGTTTCTGGGAATCCCAGTGCTGGCTGGGGAACGCCATGGGGACAAGTGCAGCCTCTCCACGTGTCTCTTAGGGAGGTCAGGCCGCAGTCAGTGCCCTGGGACAGGAAATGTGGCTGCATGCAGTGTCAGGCACAGACACGTGCTGAGTTCATTCATCCAAGCTCCGGCTCAAATGGTCCTTCCAGGGTTCTCTGCTCCCAGCTCATTAGCTGTAATTCACTGAAACCACGCGCCTGCGTGGGTAAGATGCAGCCCTCAGTGCTGGAAGGAAACCTACCTGCTATCAGGTGTACTGGAGAAAAAGTCAGTGGTGGGTGGTTGCACTAGGAGGGTTTTTGTGCAAAGAGTGCTTGGGGCTATGGAGGAAGCAAATCAGGCAGTTCAGCAGTCCAGGTCCCCTCCCCACAGCAGGGCTCAGCACTGGGGCCACTCGCCTGGGCAGAAATGTCACCAGGGACCCGCTCGTGCTGGGCTTCTGCAGCCTGGGCCCTTGGGGACCAGTGCCACCCCTGCTGGTGCTTCTCAGTTGTGTGGGAGCTGCCCCAGTTCCTCACCAATGCTGTCTGCCAGACACGTATTGGGTGTGGATGCCCATGGGAAAGATGTGCAGTGCCCTGCCCGGTGTCCCCCTGTGCACCCGGGCACTTGCTCGCCCGGTCCCACGGTGCCTGGCTGGCTCTGTGAGACGTGAGTGGAGAGAGGGTGGGTCACAGCCCCTGCAGGGCAGGCTGGGGAAGGCAGCCATGACAGGAGAGGCCCTGGCCCAGCAGCACATCCTCACAGATCTCATTTCGTGCCCTCCCGGTTTCCAGTGACGCAAACCAGCAGCGTGCTCCTCACGCGCTCCCATCCCACAGCACGCTGCTCTGGGATGGGAAGGGAAGGGGCTGGGGCGGGAGGGCAACAGCCTGTGATAGCTCAGCTCTGGACAATGACCACGGAAGCAGCAGCGTTCCTCGTGCTCCCTGCCTCCTCCCACGGGCTGCCTCTCGGCTGCGGCGGAGCCGGGGGACACATCCCACACGCACTCGTGTACGGGGGTGAGCACACGTGTGTGACGTTCTTCCCTGGCAGAGGTGGGAGGGAAAGCTCCCATTCAGAGCCTCGTCTCCAGCTGCTCGGGATGCAGCAGGGATGAGGCAAGGGGGGCGAGGGATGCCACGATGGGTACCACAGACGTTTACGATCGTGCTGGCTCCTGTGAGCCCCTGGGTGCCTCCGAAGCACTGCATGGCCAAGGGATGGATGGGCCCGGCCCCACCCCCAGCCCTGCATCCCAGCCCATCCTCACCGCTGAGCTCTCCATGAGCAGGTGAAGCGAGCCAGGGATGACGTGCCAGGCGTAAAACGTGGCATGAGCTGCCGCTTCACTGACTGGCAGGGAGGAGGAGGAGGAGATTTTGGTGTTGAGCACAGCACAGTCTGTACCCTGGGAGAAGAGGCCTGCCTAAGATGGGGAGAGATGGAAGGGGATACTTTAGATTGGAGACCAGCTGGAGTAGCTGAGAGGATATTAAACTGCAACAGCTGGGAAACACAGCTTAGAGGAGAAACAGTGCACAAGCCCAAACTCCTCTCATGGGGGCCCGGCTGAACCAGTCAGTGTTAAAGAACTGCAAAAAGGGAAATTTCAACTGCAGCACTTCTAGGAATCTGCATGCCCAGTCCAGGGAGGATGGTCTTAATTGAAAAACTCTTTAGACTGGCTGTTGTGATGGCAGTGTCAGAAAATCCTGATCACAGCCTGCTCACACGGATGTTGGGGAATGCAGAAGATGACCTGATGTTGACAACACCAGCATCTGCGTGTCGTTAGAGACAGCAGCAAACGTGCTTGCAATCCACGGAGAGGTGTAACATTCCTAAATCTGTCTATGCAACAATTTTCAGACAAACTGCAGAATTTTTGTGTTCTGCACAGAAGTTCCTTGCCCTAGCAAGCAGCCTTTGGGACCTGCCTGAGCCAGAGCTCTTAACCTTGCCAGAGAGAGGGGAAAGGTTAGAGTTTGCAGACACCTTGATTGCGTCAGCCAGCTGAGCTCTTGAATTGCTTGAATGTAAGTGTTGCTTTTGACACACAACCAGCAGTAACACTGCACAAGTTTGATATTCAAATTAAATTAATTAGATATTTAGTAAATAATTAGTTACGTTTTTTTCCTGTTGGCTATATCCTGCCCTTTGACTTCTCCCCAAGCAAAAGACACCAGAGAGCTTTGGCACCAGCTCTGCCAGTGCTCAGTCGCTTCCTACAGATCCACCCAAGTGCTGCCAACTCACCAACACTAAAAGGATGAGGCCATTCACTCGGTTAAAGTTTTACACTGCCCTGAGCTGGAGCTGATTTTTAGTCAAACAGAGCAGGACTTGCAGGCACGTGGCCTCAGATTTGGCAGCAGGACAGTCACACTCCTGCAAAAGCATTTTACAGTTAATTAAAGCATTGCCTTTCAGCACAATTAATGATCTGAGAGGATGCAGTATGCCAAGGCAGGTAAACTCATCTGGGATTTGGACTCTGTGCTGCTGGCTGTGGGCTCTAGAGACACAGGAGGGAAAAGCTCATCCTGCAACTTCTGCAGATCGTGGGCCAAGCACTGAAAGGTTTCTAGGAGAGGGGCTGCAGCAGTGGGTAGTGTGGGCAGGCAGCCTGCTGCTAATCAGAAGCTCCTTTATTTCACAGCGGGAGCAGGACTTGAAATGCAGCAGCCCATATGCACGTCCGTCTGCCCAAAGCCTTCCCCTCTTTGACAATGATGGTACAGGCTGTGCTGAGCTGCAACTCGATAAATATCAGCCAGTTCTCTCTCTCCAGAGGGGCAACTGCCTTCTGCACCATCCAAGGGCTGAGGACAAGTGGCGTAGCTGAAGTCATTCTGTTCTCCTTGGGACTACAGCAGAGCCAGGGCAGTGCAGGCACCCCCACAGGTGTCTCATGGGTTCATTCTTTAGCACAAAGTACCCTCAGAACTGCTTCAAAGACTTCTCTGGGCAGGCACAGTTAAGCCTTGTATTTTAATTAACCATCTTTCCTTGGGGATACCAGAGTCCCAAGGTCTGGCTTCTGATTTTGCAAATGCAAATGGAGAAGGTGTTGCAGTGATACCCATATCTAAGGCAGATGTGTTGCCAACCTCCTAAATTCCTTTTTTCCATGCATGTACGCGAGCTGTCCTCAAATCTGTGTTCGAAGACATGCACACTTTATATTCCAAAAGTGATTTGCACCCCCCCGAGCTTTTGTTGCAGCCTCACCAAAAATACATATTCACATGACTCTAGAATAAAACAGGAAAGTCTCATCTGCCTGGGTAATTCCCTGGTGAATTTACATTCTTCTTTCCTTAAGAGCTCTATTTTCTGCCTTTGTTGGGATTACGGTAACCTTTTCTGTTTAAAATTCTTGTCCCTTTCTTGATCCAGGTTACTTTAAATAGAAGAGGAAAGGAAATTAACAGAGGAACCAGCAAAGCTCATCTCACTTCTCAGAACTCATTCTCTGACCTTTTTTACTGTGTCCCCCCCCCGAAAATCTGCTTTTCATCTGCACCATTCCAACCTCCTGCAATAGAGGAAGTCCCCGAAGCTTTTTCAGCCCTTTTAAAAGAATCCACCTCTGCAGCCAGACACCGAGCTTCGTTTCTGGTAAGGTTTTCAATCTCTCTCACCCCTTTGTCTGGGTTTATACGTCACCCTCTTCCTCTTGGGTGGGCAAAAAGGGGACGGGTGCTGCTGCTGTGCTGACTCCTGACTGGGTCACCCAGTGCTGCTGGGCTGTCTGGGCTAGGCTATAAAACAGAGCCAAGGCAGCGCAGCTGGCTCACAGACCAGACTGAATTCTGCAGCCGGCGCAGACCCGTGCGCAGCCTCTGCCGCCTCCTGCGTTGTTGTTTTTCCTGGAATACTGATCCGACCTCGGGAGCAAGATGTGCAAGGGACTCGCTGCACTGCCAGCCACTTGCTTAAAAAGGTACTGTTTATTTCTGAGCATCTGGTAATGGTCTTGTTAGCCCGGAGACACGCTGATGCATTGCGCTTTGTGTCCGAGGCAGGAGGACAGATTTGGCTCTGATTATTTTGTAAGATTAGATACAAATGATTGCTTAGAGGCTTTCGGTTTTTTTCAGCCAGAAGCAGAATTGCAGGAGGGTTTTGTACTGAGCTGTGGGAACTCTAAAGTCTTCCTTCCCATCATCAAAACCAGCAGCTTTTAGCACTGCGATATTTTGATATTCCTGTCAGCTGCTTCTGCTGCAATCTTTGCACCCCTTTTCTCCTTTGACTCCTCTCTCTGCTGAATTTGCTTGATTCTTTTGAGGGAAAAGCAAGGCAGAGAGGATAAAAATTAAGGATTATCCCCCGAAATGCATTTCAAATGTAGAAAAATTTTCAGACAGGACCAGAGACCCATCTGCCTGCCGGCAGGGATGCAGGGCACGGTGGATCTGGATGCGGCACCAGCTGGTGTGGGGTCAGCCTGAGTTCCCTGGCTGATGGTGAGGGGCCAGGTCAGGCTGTACCCCAGTGCACTGCACTGAGGGGCTGCTGTGGGGCTCAGCACACCCCTGCTGTGTGGTGCCAGTCAGGATGGGCTGAGCTGTAGCCCTGCCATGAGTGCAGGATCCGGCTGCACCCTGATGCATGGGATCAACAGAGCAGAGCCTGCACAGCCCCAAATGTGCCCTCAGCAGCACGGCCTGCCCCATAGCCCAGCGTGAGGGGTCTCTATGCCTGCATGAGCCCTCCTGGAGGGGCGTTTACTCCCTTTCAAGTGCTCTGTGGCCTGGAGGAAGGCACAATGCTCCCTTCTCATCCAGCCCATCCAAACTTGTGCAGGTCTCTGATGGTGCAGCGCTGCCTTTCTGGCCACTCGTGCCTTCAGCAGCACTCCTGAGGCTGCTTCCCAGCAGCTGTGCAAGGGGTTGGGAAAATGCGAACAGAGACTCAGTTGGCTCCCATCTGGAGGCTAAAGCTTCCTGCTCATGGTTGGATTTGAAAACAAGTGCTGAAAATGCAAGGAAAAAGTGTTGATGCTTCCAATTTGCAGGAACATTTGATGGGGATAAAAAAAAAAAAAATTTTGAAAAAATACAAGGAAAAATAGTTCACATTTTTTAACCACCTCTGTCCAGGATTCCCAACAAAATCCTTCTCTCCCAGAAAGCTGTGGGACTCACTGCAAACAGCAGTGTCTTGTTTCCTCCTGCTGCCACCCTCCTGCAGAGTCGAGCAGTCTCCTTCTCCTGGGCAAGGGGCACGACAGCGCCAGGAAGCCCAAGCCTGGCAGCCCAGAGTCCCCATGTGTGCCTGGGCAGAGCCTGGATGTTGGTGCTGGCCACAGGCACCCTGCTCTAAAGCAGCTGAGTTCCCTTTGCTCTCCCCGAGTGCTGGAGCTGTTAAGGAAGCCTTTCTGAGGCAAGCAGTGAGATAAGGTATGGCCAGAACTCCTGACAGGGTGCTACAGCTGGAGCAGAGAGCAGTGCTGGGAGCCTGAGCAGCTACTGGAGCTCAGCCCTGTGGCACGGCCCCTTGCTCTTTTCCAGGCTCAGATCTGAGGAGAAGGAGAAGAATTTCCTGCTTTACGCTATCATTGCACCTTGAGGCAGGCCAGGGCTTGGTCCCCTGAGAGAGCAGGAATGATTTACCCACCCCTCATGCTTAAAGTGGAAGGGATCCCAGAGAGGTGCCAAGGCCAGTATCAGCTGCATATCTAGAAGCTGCTGTGAGGAAATGATTGTCCTGAGCATGCTGGAAGGTGGAACAAAATTAGGATGAACCAAGAGCAGCTTGCTGTGAAGCAAGGGAGTAGCTTGCAGTCAGAGTGGGCTGGTTGTGGTCAAGCTCTTGGCTCATCCCCTGATCTCACCCCACAGTCTTGCTCCAAGCCATTGACTTCTTCCCTTTCCTCTGTGTCATGGGCTTGGTGGGGTGGCCTGGCATGGCCCTGCTGTTCCTGTAGCTGGGTGATGAGGTGGGGAAATGGTAAGGGCTGCAGGAAAGGATTAGTAAGGGTATAGGAACCACACACTGGCAGCTGGGCAAATCAGTTCAAGGAGAGGTGACACACAGCACGGTGATGCTTTTCTGTCACAGTATTTTAACTGTAAACAGTAGGAAAACAGCAGCTTCTCCCCCTTTGCCACCTGCTTCCAGGCTGATGACCTTCTCAGCAAGAAGCTGTTGAACACAAAAAATTACTTCTTTGACATTGTTGTATTTGTCTAGAAACAAAAATGTGCATTATGCAATGAGTCAAAAATCAGCACTGGAGTCACTGTCAGTGACCTGCATTTGTGTCACTGAGTAATGCTGGAGGAGCCTGTGCACTGAGGAGGCTGCAGAGGGAGTGCAATGCATTGTCTTCATCTCCTTCTTGATTTTTTTTCTTCCAGTGCCAAAGACATGAAGCACCGTCTGGGCTTCTTGCTGCAGAAGTCAGATTCCTGTGACTACAGCTCTTCCCAGGGCAAGAAGGAGAAGATATCTTCCAGCCAGAGGTAAGAACAGATGCTGCCACATAGTTAATCCCAGACTGGCTGCAGCATGTTGCTTATTCTTTCACCAAGCTAGACTCCAATAGTGTCACTACTACTGCTTCCCAGTTCCTCCTGAACCTTGTGCTTAAATCTAGTGTGGCAATAGCCCTCAGGTGTTGATAGTCCCATCAGCTGACTATCAGCACCTGAGGGCTTTAATTTCCACTAAGAATGCTGACCTAGAGGTCCCTTCCTGCCACCACTTCAGTGGTTGAATATGAATGTGCACGGGGAGGGTGTGTGCAGTCTCCTGCGCAGGGGAATGACTCCATCCCAGACCCAGTGCAACTGCACACACTGCAGAATCAGCACCACTGCCTCTTGGAGCTGGATTTGTGCGATGGTCCACAGAGCTGCACAGAGGTGTAGGCACAGAAAACAGCCAGTGGCCTTTCAGGGCATCACTGCTCTCCCCAAACTGCAAGGAGACAGCATTCTCTCCAAAGAGATCTCCAAAAGCTTAGGGTTGCTCCTGGAATAGATGAGCCCTAGGATGTTCTAGTATGGTGGGGGGAGTGAATGCAGGATGTGCTCCCCATGTGTTTCTAGCTCCCACATTCCTCTCTCTTCCACATAGCTACTGTTCCCCTGACAGGTTAAAGGAATCAGCCCTTTGGAGTTCATTGATATGACCTCTAAGAGTGATTCCAGGTCTGTGCTCCAGCAAGAGATGAAGCCAGGCACAAAATAAATATAAATTCCACAGCAATTTTTCCAGGAAAATTCCTTTCTAGCCCATAGCTGTTGATGAGGATTGCAAAGCAAAATTTCTGTAGCTTAGATCTGGGATCCCTGGGGATATCTGTAAAATAAACTGATATTTCATTCTCGCTCTCTCGTGTATGCTCTTACAGCAATCAGGGAAAAAGATTTTCTAATGGTGCTGAGAAACAAACCAAATTTGTCCCTTCTGTTCTCTCTTTAACTCATCCCTGTGTTTCTCCCTTTGTGTCCTTTTAGGCTTAGCCAGGAGGAAGTCAGAAAATGGGCAGACTCTTTGGAAAATTTGATCCATCATGACAGTAAGTGAAGAGGGCTCTTATGCTGCCTGCAGAGCATGTGTGCTGTGAGCAGTGCTGGGAGGGGACACGGGACATTATCTTGTGTCTCTCAGGGGCACACAGGAGCTCCTTTGGCCACGCAGACCTCTGGGAGGGGTGGGGAAGGGGCCTCTTGCTCAGATTCAAGTCAAGGGTCACCCCAGTGCATCATGAGTGTGGTTTTGCCCTACTGCTGAGCTGTCTCTTTTGTGAAGGCAACTGGTTTGGCCCTTGTGCAAGGGGAGGGCAAGACCAGGGCACACAGTTAATGTGGGTTAAACAAGAACCAAAAAGTGGAGATATTCTTTGCAGCTGAGCCCATGGGAGACTTTGTCTTCCCATCAGTTGCGGGCTACACTGATGTCCTTGAGGTTTCCTTCACATTGTTCCCATGGTCTGAGACTCTGTGGAGCGTGCTGACTGTCTCCTTAAGGCCTCCTGGGAACACACGAGTTTGCTTTTGTTCCCTGGCAGGGACACTGACGGTCACAGTGGGGGAACAGGCAGCTGGGGCCCCACGTGTGACATTCCCGTGGGGCCCGTCTGAATTCCAGCCTCCCTCGGCATGCACGAGCTGTCCCCACTGCCAGCCCCAGGGGAGCTCCTCACTCAGCTCTGGGAAGGAGAACCCACAATCACGGTTTGCTGGGATTCGGGGGTACAACTGTCCAGGGACCAGCACTCTTACCTGACCTGGCTTTCCCCTAAACAATCCTTAGGAGGACTGGCTGCCTTCCGTGCTTTTCTCAAATCTGAGTACAGTGAGGAAAACATCGAGTTCTGGGTCAGTTGTGAGGAGTACAAGAAAACCAAGTCACCAGCCAAGCTCAGCCCCAAGGCCCGGAAGATCTATGATGAGTTCATCTCAGTGCAGGCCACAAAAGAGGTACGTGCACAGGACACTCCTTGGGCAAAGGCACCACCCTAAATTCTGAACCAGCAGCACAGGCAAGCAGAGGTCAGTAGTTTCACAAGAGATTAAGGCTTTTGCTTCTCTGCTAGTTAGCAAGGACAGGGTACCTTTTTGATTGATTTTGTATTAAACTTGAGACAAAGTGTGTTTAGTTACAAGCATATGGCCATTCTATGTGCACACTCAAATGGGAGAAGCCCAAGAGGACTCTGATTCCCAATGTTCCAGCTGTTCCCATGCAGCTGGAGTTTCCTGGCTGGCTGCATCCCAGAGGGATGTGTGTCAGTCTCCCCTGGCATTTCTGGTAGCAGGGATCATTGGTATCCGGCTGCACAGATGCTGCTGAGGCTACAGGGTGTCAAAGAGCCATTTCAGACAACTGCTCACTAAGCACACGCGGTAGAGACACACTTGGATTTTCCCTTTCCTGCACCACTTCTGGGACAGATCCTACTCACACTGTCCCTTTGGCCCACAGGTGAACTTGGATTCATGCACACGGGAGAAGACGAGCCACAATATGCTGGAACCTACACTGTCCTGCTTTGATGAGGCTCAGAGAAAAATATTCACCCTCATGGAAAAGGATTCTTACCGCCGGTTCCTCAAGTCCCCGTACTACCTGGACTTGGTCAGCCCACCTGGCGCTGGCTGTGGGCCCGAAAACTGCAAAAGAAACCACGCTCACACCTTAGACTGCAACTCCAACATCATCTCTCAGTGCGCCTGAACCTGCAGCAAGGCAGGGGCGGGGCGGGCTCTCGCAAGAATATACGGCAGCAAAAGCATTCATTGGCATGAAGCAACAGAGCTGTCTCCAATAGCTGTCTAATGTCCCAGTTGTATCCCATGTCATGCAACAGCCAGCATTTGTAACCCAATCCAGGCTCAGTTTGTGTAGCAAACCCTCCTCTGACTCGGTCGGTGTAGGAGCGCTGGGGTCTGTGTCTGACAGGAGAGCTGGGGGCAGTCGCTGGGGGTGCCGGGGCTCTGCCGAGCCCTGCGAGCCCGGGAGGGTGCTGGGGAGCTCGAGCTCAGCCCTGGCTCTGCCCACGGAGGGACCAGACTGGCGAGGTCACCGTGAGACAGCCAGCGAGGTGCAGGGCAAAGAGGAAGCCAAGGGAAGCGCTCGGGACTGTGATCTCCCCTTTCTAATCTGCAAAAGCTTAGGTGAGAAGGACTGGCGCTGGTCCTTAGCTGTTCACAGCTCCCAAACGTCTAGGCTGTCAGGAGAATTTGCTCAGAGCTCAGGCTGTGCTGCATTGCAGTATCAGGCACAGGAAGAGCTCCTACTCTTTCTTGAAGGGAGACCAAAACTTTTCGAACAGCCTCCCTCAATCATCACAGCCACAGCCGCAGGGAAGCTCAGTCTCCCTCGGTCATCACAGGGAAGCTCTTCCCTCTGGCCACTGCTCCCTCTGTAGCACCACGTTTGTGCTGGCCAAGGATCTTTCCTAGGGCTGTGCAGAGCTGTCACTTCGGGGGAGGCTCATTATTTCCTATATTATTAATTGTGACCTTCAAGCTCCCAGGTTAAATACGCCAGCGGAGCAGAACAGAAACCTGTTCCTTCTCTCCCAGACTTACAGGTGTATATTCCCGACTCTGGGAGTGCCATTTGGATTCAGGTTTGCCTGTCCTGGCTTGTAAGGAGCAGTTTGTGAGGGAATAGGACCACAATACCTGGGGAGGAAAGGCCCTGTTTGGGAGTACTTGAAAATGTTGGAGTTTTTTATGGTGTTATTTATGTATTTCAGTAGTAGCATGGCTCACTTTTCCTGAAGATGGTAGGAGGAATGTGCCTATCTCATTACTGCTCCAGGGCTTTGCCAGAAGGCAGCTTATTTTTTAATTGCTGTGGTTAGACACGGCCTTTGCTGTGGGCTTTGGCACTGACCTGCAGCTAGAAGCACAGGAGGCAGCTGCAGGACTTGCTGCCCTGGGCTGCAGCACCAGGTCACCCTGTCCCCCAGCCCTTGGTCTCTCCCTCATTAGATATTTCTGCTCTGGCAACTGTGTATTCTGCGCTCTGCAGCCCAGTCCAGACAACAGCTCTCACACCGGGGTTTTGGCATGGCAGGAGGAGGCTGTGGCTCTCCAGGCCCATAGAGAAACTTCGTTTTTAACATGTGCTTTATTTTGTATTTATTCAGTGTACTAACACCTATCACCATGCATGTTCAGCTAAGAGATGGAGAGGCTTGCTAAAGCTCTGAACATAGCCAAGCATGTGGCTATGTTTTATTTTCCCCTGGTACTGGGAACTCTTGATAACTATTGCAAAAACTGTATCAATATTTAAATAATGATGAATGCATTCTAAATAAAAATGTTTGCGTTAGTCCCTTCTAAAATGCCATTATGTAAACAAAAGGAAATGCATGGAGATCCAACTCATTGGACAAGGTTGCTCTAAAAAGTTATGTTACAAGTGGCTTCACTCAGAGATTGTTTTAAGTCACAGAAAGATGAAACAGCTGCTGAAACAACAGTGATGTCCTTCAGACACCTTCAGGACCATGAGCCTGGGGAATGTGAGGTTTTTATGGGTCTATGCCTTGCCTGACCATCAGCTCAGCATGGGGATTACCAATCCATGCCTAGGGTCTGGGGTGAGTGTGAGACCCCCTTGACAGCTTTGGAGTGGGGGACATCAAGGAGCCCCTCCTCGCTGCAGATGCTTTCCAACCCCGAGCTCCAGAGCAGAACGTATTTTATCTCAAAGCTGAGCCTGTCCCTGGGCCGAGCCCCGTGAGTGCAGAGAGCAGGGCTGGCCCTTGCTCAGCCCCTGTGGCACCACAGCTGCTGCTGCTGGAGCGTGAGCTGACCCTGGGAGCCAAAGCCTGAGGCAGCAGTGGGGCTGGGGGGCGCCGGTGCTGCACTGGCCTTGGGGTGTTTCCTCTGGATCAGCTCCCTGGGGTGATTCCCTTTCCAGTTTGCTGAGAAACCACTGCATCATTGCAGCAGTAGCTCTCAGAGGCTTTTGGTCTTGCCAGGGCTTTTGGGCACAAGTTTTGGGAGTGCCCTGTAGTGGGTATGAAAACGCTGCACCTTCAGTGCAAAGAGCCAAAATGACCAGTCCATTGAGACAGTAGCAGAAATACATGTTTATGTGTGGATTACTGAGTGGTACATGAATAAGGGTTAACACAACTCCTCGGTGCACACCAGCACCTCACATCTGCCGCACATGAAGATCTCTAGTGGAAATCCCATGGAGAGCTTCAGACTGAAAACCCGCAGCTCATGGGTGTGAGGGGCTGATGTGCCCTCCTGACCTTGCTCCAGCCCTTGGCCACAGCGTGCAGCACCCTCCAGGGAGTGACCAAGGCCTGAGGGGAGCCTGGATGAGCTCTGGGGCACCCTCAGCCACTGGGCTTTGGCAGTACCCAAGGCTGGGACAGGGCAGCACTGGCAGAGTCCAGCCTCAGCCTGCAGGGCAAATGCTGGGTGGTTCACCCTGTGACAGATGAGGTGTGAGGCTCTGGGTCGATGAAGTCACCATCAAACACCCAGCAAACCACCCCGCAGTGTTTGTTGGAGGTGTTCAGCTGCAGGGAGCCCTTTTGCACATTGCCCGTGGCAGGGAGTGGGCGCCAGGGTGGCGTGGAGGCAGTGCCTGGTGCCCCGTGCCCCTGGCTGCAGCGTGAGGTTGCCTTGCCCCACGGCAGAGATTGGGGTCCCTTGGGGAGCACGAGACCTGCCTCCTGCACCAGCCCAGGTGCCAGGATGGCACACAGCGGCCACAGGCACAGGGTGATTCTGGAGGATGTTTTGGAAGATGCACCTTTGTGTTCACTCAGGTGGATGGCCAAGGTTTCCCTTAGCAGGGTCTGGGACCACGCTAAACCCATGCACCCTCATCTCTCCGATGGACCCCAAGCACCACATCCAGAAACTCTGCTTTTTGGCTCTCTGACTCTCAGGGGATCCAGATGCCCACGTTACCAGTATGTATACATGTGTATGTGTATATATGACTACAGGAATACAGATGTACATGTTGTGGATATATAGTGCTATATATGCCAGATTTCATGAGAGCTAGAGTGATAAAATACAGGAACTATTTCCTACCAGAATATGATGGTTGGCATCAGCCCAAGAGTAAACACCTCTGGGCCTGTGGAAAGCTGGGCCATGGGGTTGGTACAGGTGTTGCCACCTTTCTGGGCAAGCCTGCCCAAGTAATTAGCCGAATGACCCTTCTACACAAACACAACTTCCCAAGAGCTCCAAAACGCCTCAGTGGCCACATTTTATGGCCACCCAGTAGATCACTGGCAGCCCCCAAATTAGACTTCCAGCATTTTAGCAGAAACTGAGCCAGGGAGGGATTTCCAACAGAGCTGTTTCTCTCCTGAATCCAGCCTGCATCTTTCTTTTCAGCACATACATACCTAGACACCTTCTCCCCTCCCACGTGTCGCTGCTGCAGCAGTGACGTCTCAGGGTTTGATGGTGCGTAGCAAGACAGCCTCCAGCAGCATCCCGACCTTATGGCGTCGGTGGTGGCGGCATTGAACTGTGAAACATGTGAGGGAATCTGGAAATAGCTGCCAAAGGATTAAGTAGAAGTGAAAGATCCAGGTCTTTCTGCAGGGAAGCCTGTTCGGTTTTGCATTTCTGAGTCACGCTGTAAATGAGGAGCTTGGACGTGCTGAACTCACTTGTATCGACACCAGTTCACGGAGACATTGGGAGGGTGCAGGGAGCGCATGCAGGCAGAGGTGGGGGGAGCACCCTGCAGCAGAGGGGCTGGCCAAGCCCCCCATCCCACACCCAGCCCTGCTTCTGCCTCCCCCTTGTTGCCTACCTGAACGGTGGGCACTGCCGGGGGGTCCTGTGCCCTTTTGATGGGATCCTCCTGCTGCTCATGGGCTCCCCTGGGCTCTTTAGGGCCACCCAAACCACCCTCTGCATTCACCCCAGGGGAATGCCTGTGAGCATCACCCCTGCTGCTCCAGCACCGACTTTCCCAGGCCTTTTGCTCCAGAGCTTAAAAAAACGAGTCACATTTGTGACTGCCTCCATCCTTCCCCTGCCTCCCCACTCTTGCCTGGAAAACACAGCCCATTTCCTGCAGCTTGGGATGTATTTTTCTTCATTGCCATAGTGACAATGTGTAAATATTTGGGGCTGGTGGGGTTTTGATCAGATTTTGAAAGTCTTGAAGAGGCTGGCAAATCCATTGTTTATGTTGCTGCATTTTGCATGGAGTCCCATGACTTTTGCAGTGAGGCTGAGCAGCCCGGGGAAGGGGGCTGGTCGGGGATGCCTGTGGGCAGCACAGCCATGGATATTTCTCTGCCACCTGACAGGGTGCTAGCCATGACCCTGTGGATGATGCACCAGGAAACCAACACGGGGATGAACCATCCAGGCCCCGTGGAGCAGGGGTTTATCACATTTCCCTCAAGGCTGAAATGAGAACCCGGCTGCTTTTCATGTACGGCCTTGCCCCATCCTCAGGTGTGATTTATTCTGTTAGCAGAGGGCTGGCTTTGAACCGTTAGAAAACAGCTGGTCCTTTTAGAGACAGCCTGTGGAAACACACATCCTGGGCAGATAGGAGGAGACAGGAGAGAGAGATGCAGGCTACACAAACTCAGCAGAGTGTGCACTCTGCTCTAGAAGCCAGGGGGTTAGTTTTCATGTTTCCAGTGATGGGTTTGAGTTTGAGTTTGGCTTTCCAGGTTTGGTTTGGATTTTTCAAATTGGATCTGAACAGCTGGAATTTCAGCTTTCTTTCCCCCCAGCATGGCTTTCCTCCCTCCTGTGCTTGACGCCCCTCTGTTGGGTTTGTGTAGAAGTATTGCTTTGGCGTGCCTACTGCAGAGAGAAGCGACTGGAGCAGGAGAGCCCTGCGGCAGCCCCCGGAGCTGCCACCCCAGCACACCGGGAGGGCTGCGACCGGCACTGGGGCGTGGCACGGGAGGTGCGCTGGGAGCTCAGGGTGCCGCGCAAAGGTCGGAGCGAGCAGGAATTCTGGGTTGCTAAACAGTCCCGGTGTTTTGGACCAACAGGTCTCGTTTTATCCTCTTTTTTTTGTATTTAGAGTGAGGCAAACAGGCTGGCTCCGAGTGGAGCCGCTGGGGAAGCGGTGCCACAGGCTCGCTCTGCTCATCCCTGGTGCCAGGCAGGCGCACCCTGCGGCACCTGGTTCTGCCGTACAGCGGTCCCTGCCATCCTTGTCACAGTGCCATCCTTGCTGTACGGTGTCACTGCCGTCCCTGCCGTGCCCCCGTCCCTGGACAGCTGTCCCTGTGCCTGCTGGTTGGCGGCTTTCTGAAGACAAGGTGATGCCAATCAGGCAGTGGACGTGCCTCACCTGCCCCTTGGCCAGGGAGGGGAGCACCTGCAGGGTGCCTGTGCAGTGTCAGCAGCGCCCGGGAAGTTGGGAGGAGGGAGCGAGCCTGGGTCAAACCAGCAATATGGGCAACACTGGGAGAAAAATTGTCATGTTCTAAGGAGTCCTAAGAAGACAGAGTTGGCACCTCAGAGCCTCCAGCTAATGCCAAGCTCTTCAGCACTAGGGATGCACCAGCTGGCAAAGTGGCTCCTGGTCACTGCAGAGCTGGGGCTGCTCCCTCACCCTTCTGGGTCCCAGCTCCAGGGAGTTTCTGCAAACTGGTCTTTTGTTGGAGAGGAAAGAGATGGCAAGAGAGGAAACACCAGGACATCTGACAGTCCAAAGCACAGGGGGAGGTGTTTAGCAACACCCCTGGGTGCTCTTCTAGGGTGATATTGAGAAAGCAAAGCGGCTGCAGGAGAAGGGGCAGGTGTTTAGACAGAAGCAGTGGGGACACCTCACACAGCCCTGCTGCATTGCTACTTGATTAACTCATGATAAAACTCCGACCGCACAAATCTGGGCAGGGAGTCTTTTTCCATCAGGGCAAAGATCCTCTTCTGGGCCATGTCAAAGCTGGTTGGTGACGGCTCCACCAGGTTCTTCATGGTCACAGCCTTGGTGAAGTGGTCGATGTTCACCTGTGATGGGGGTGTAAGAGGGGTGGGAGCCTGCTTTTGGAGGGCTGAGTGATGGCATCTGCCCTTGCCTGCTGTGTCCCACCAACAATCACGCAAAGGGTGAGGAGAGGAATGGAAGCAGGTTCATTTCTCTGGAAAAATTATTGGTAGCAAAGCCGTCAGGATGAGCTCTGTCCTGCTGCAAAGCTAGCTTGGGGAGGAGGACGTTGTCATCCCTTATGATTAATGTCACACCTCTGCGGAGAGGGAGGGGATAGGCATGTGTTGAAGGTGCCCGTGGCTAGAGACAGCCCAGCAGAGGCTGAGCATGCAAACAGGGGCTCCACAGCTGTGAAGGACGGGAGCGCAGCACGTGGGGATGAGGCCGCCCCTGACAAGGGTACAGCCCTCCGAGCCCCTCAGCCACGGCACAAGGTGCCCTGCAGCCATCACTCTCCCTTGGGATGGAGGCTGCCAGGGCAGCAGCCTCACCCCTCCCAGTACCATCTCCTGCCCCATGGCCACTGACCTCTTTGGGTGCCTCGGTCTGGATGAACTCCTCATAGATCTTTTTGGCCTTCTCTGCCATCTTCACAGGGGACTTGGTTTTCTTGTAGTCCTCGCAGGCCACCCAGAACTCGGCGTTCTCCTCGCTGAACTCGGAGCGCAGGAAGCTGCGGAAGCTGGCGAGCCCGTCTGGGGGACAAGGGGGAGGTGAACCCTCACTGAGCACTGGTGGTGCAAGGGGGGCCAAGCCCTCACCGAGCCCCCCCAAGGGACGTGGAAAGAGGGGAGATGACCAACCACGGGGGGATGTGAACTCACAGGGGTTTTGCAGGAGCTTCTCCAAGGAATCGCGCCATTGCAGAGCCTCCTCCGGAGATGGCCTGAGGAGAGTAAAGAAAGCCCAGGTGGTCCATGCTTACCTCACAGCCCCAGCGTGTGCTCCAGATTTTCAAATAATTGGTTTAAAACCGGGGAGAAACAGAGTAACCGGTTGCAGAGACTTTCAGAGTGGAGGCAGCGGTCTGGGGACGGAATGGGGATGCTGCTGCATCACAGCACAGATGTCCTGCTCCCGGGGACAGCCGAGCGCCAGGGAGGGTGAGGATGGGGTGGGGACGGCGAATCCCCGGTGCCTGAGCAGAGACGTGGCCGACCTGCACGGCGAGGCCCCTCTGCAGCCACAGCTCTCCTCGCCCCAGCGCCCGCACGCGGGAGGGCAGAGCAGGGGCTCTGCGGGCGGCTGGGAAGCATCCCTGCGTTTTCCTGCTGGGGTGGGGAAAGATGCTCCCCGCTGGCGGGGGCCACAGGGGCTTGGTGACTGCGGCCCCGCGCTGCTGGGGCCGGGGTCAGCGCCCTGCACTCCCACAGCCCGCCCGCCCCGTTCCCACGCCCTGCGGCGGGGCGGGTCACCGGCCTCGGCGCCCTTCCCAGTGGAAACCTCCAGTGTTTTCCATCTGCACGGTTTTTCCTCTTTTTATTTTTCTTTAATATATTTTTCATTGCGATGTTTGCAGTGAGACTAAAGAGTCTTGTGGGGTGGTTTTCTTGTTGTTGTTGTTTTTTGTGGCTTTTTTGTTGTTTTATTTAAGCCACAAGGAGTTTGACCAAGCTTTCCTGGGCTCACAGCTCCTTCCCTGCATCCCTGCCAGTGTTGGCTGGAGGGCAAGGGAAGCCCCCCTGCTCGGCACTGAGCACTGGGCTGGCTGTGGAGCATCTCCACTCCCTGCACGCAGTGCTGCACTCTCTTGTTTTGCTGCTGCAGGGGCCACGCATGGGGGCTGCAACCCCCTGGGTGAGCAGAGCATCCCTGGGGCCGGGGAGGGAGCATAGGCAGGACAGCCTGTCCAGGTCCTGGGGGCCCAGGAGCTTCAGCAGTGAGGGAAGTGCAGGCACTGCCCAGGTGGCTCCAGCAGGGAGAGGAGAGCGGCAGGAATGCCAGGCTTGCTCAGGGTGGGTACCAGCCCTCATTTGTCACCAAACCACCAGCACCCAGCAGCAGGGACCACGACAGGGGGTTCTGATCCTTCACTTTCTGGGCCTCAAATTGCGTTTGCACTTCTATCAAGGATCAAAGCTCTCCCTGCCCCCATGTCCCTGTCAGGTGACTTCTCACCCCAGTGAGGAGGAGCATCACTGCAGCAACCTAACACAATCCAGATTTCCTGGAAACCACCAAATTCACTTTCCCATTATCTGAATGTCCCAGGGATGATATTAACTGCGAGTGAGATGCTGACAGGTGAGTGATGCCAGGGCTGCACAGCGATGCAGCATAAGAAAAAACAGCTCCTCCAGGCAGTGGGGAGGGAGTGCAGATGTCCTCCGGCTTTCTGTGGGGATGGCTAATGGAGACAAATGTGTCTCTGTCACAGAGGCATCTGGGGCACTGCAGCGATGGAGTGAGAACCACACAATCCATCGGGCTCTGCCAGCCCTGCTTGGCACAGGCAGCTCTCACCAGGCAGTGCTCTGGCAGGCAGGCACCATGCTGGCAGATGTCCCCCTGCATATCACCCTCGCACCCTGGATTAGCAGGCAAAATAATTAATGTTTCACGTGCTTTAAATAACGTTGATAAGCCAATATTATACACCAGCTCAGTGCTGGAGAGCAGTGGTTGAGCCAAAGGCTGTAAGGTGAGGAGGTGCCATCATCACAAAGCTGCCCAGAGCCAGGCATTGTGCCATGAGGTCGTGCACCCAGCTCAGGGACACGCTGCCATCCCAAAGCCAGATGGCTGCGAAGGCTGGCACCTCTGGGCTGAGGGAGGTGACTCAGAGAAGTCCAAGTGCCATATGCCTCTGGGAAAACCTTTATCAAATAACATGAAATCTCATCAAAAGTAAATTGAGTTTCCATGGGAAATCTAGTTTCCATAGAGCTGTATTGCCTGACATGTCTCATGCTGCCCTGACATAACTTCCTGAGCCTGCACCCAGCAGGCAGGTCACGAGGAGCATGCCACGAGCTGCCTGCCACGTAGAGCCCGCTGTGCCAGCCCACAGCAGGGCTTCAGCTCCTCTGCATCCCAAACGGGCTTGTATCCACCCCACTGGCTGGGCACAGGTACCACTGCAGCCCAGCCCAGCGCAGTACTCACTTCTGGGCCTTGGGTGGCTTCTCCGGCTTCTCAGGGTAAGGGATGATGAAGTCAGTGGTCGAGTCAGGCTTCTGGAGCAGTGTGCCCAGCTTCGTCTTGATCTCCTTGGCCCTGCAGCAGGGGAGGAGCAGACACAGGTCAGGCAGAGGAACGGGGCAGTGGGACACTCACAGTCCCTGCCCTGCACCCACTCTAATTAATTCCAGATGAACAAATGGACCCTGGTGCTGTAAAGGCTGTGTCTCTGCAGCGTTTCAAAACAGGCGCTGCGCATTAGCGGCAGCTCTTGATCTCCTCGCTCTGTCCCCATCTGTGGCCAGGATAATTGTATCAGCAGAGCTGTCAGGCTGCTCTGGGGCTGAATTAGGGACGTGTGTGCAGCACTCAGTCTCTATAGAGATGAGCTTGAAGAAGTGGTGGTGAGGAGGTGAAGGAGCTGCCTTCGGAGAAGAGGCTGTGCGGGTGCCGTGCTGGCTGGTGCCTGCCCCATGGTGCCGTCCCACGCTGTGCCCGCCAGCCCCACGCTGCTGACAGCACTCAGAGCCCTGCAGACATAGATAGGTAGCATGTTTATCAGTAATATATAAGCCTAACATCTGGAATGGTAAGGGTCCCGTAAACAGGCACCTCCTGGGTGCTGCCTTCTCTGGGCAGAGGGGGAAGAAGGGTTTCAGGAGCTGAAGACTGCCAAAGGCTGAGTGCCAGTTCCCATCGCACCGAGGCCATGCTCCAGACCTGCATTTGGAGGACGCGGAGAAAAGATGGGATCCTGGGGCTTGACAGCAGGCCCAGCTGTCCCCCAAAGCGTTCCCTTTCATGCAATACAATTTGTAATTAGGTCCTGAGCGTCCAAAACTGCCGAGGAGGATCCCCTCTGCTGCAGCTCGGGGGTGGTAGCAAGAGCAAGCTGAGCTTTTGCAGGGAACACTCAGGTGTGCTGCATGAGGCTGAAGAAATACAGGGGTGAAAACAGACCCCCCCCGAACCCCATCTTTGCTGGGCAGGACTTTTCCCTGGAACAGCAACATTTGGTGGCTTCCGGGTCATCTTGCTGGCACAGGAGGTGAAGGAGAGGGGACAGACTGCTCCTCACAGGCCGACTGGGCTGAGTTTTCGTCATGGCTGGCAAAGCCAGGCTGCAGCTCCCTGTCTTCAGGGCTCCCTGCAATTTTCCTCTCTGCTGTTTATTTTCACAAGCCCTCTGTGGATGATCGCTCCCTTGCTATGTCTGCTATTTCATTTTAATTCCTTTGATTTTCTCCCCTGCTTGTAAAACTCTCTCTCTGTGTTTTGGTTTCCACCCACCAGTCCCCACGGGTGACATTTGGAGACCTGGCGCAGGGGTGTCTGCTCTCCTCCCTGCCAGCTGCCCCCCACTTCTGCTGCAGAAACCTGCCTCTGACCAGCCACCCTTGTGTGGACATGGGCAGCAGGATGAGCCAGAGAGAGCAGCCCAGCCTGGGGCTGCACGGACAGCCCACCGTGGGTGTACGGCACAGGGCAGTGCACACCCAGAAACCCAACTGTTCACGGACAGCGTCAGCAGCTACAGGGACAGTTTCCATTGCTAGTGCTTCTGAGAAACCTTGGAAAGCCCAGGAGCTCAGGAAAAGGGTGACAAGGTCACCACGCTCCCATACTGAGGTGTCTGGGGCAGGGATGCTGCCCTTCGTCCCGCTGTAAGTAAATAAGTAAAATGCAGATAAGTGCTCCGAGCCAGAGCTGGCTCCTGATGTCCTGGGGCTGGCTCTCTGGCAAGCCTCAGTTTCCCCTTGGCACCCTGCTGGCCAGCACTGCTATACTGGGACCCCCTGGCATGGCCCTGACCTGTGGGGATGGCACAGCTGCAGAGATGGGGAGCAGGTGAAGTGGGCAGGAACTGCAGCCCCATTAGCACCAAAGCAATGGATAGATGCAGAGGGTGCCACAGGAAAGCTGAGGGGACAGGACGGCCTCTCCATCAGCTCTGCTTTCCCAGACATCTGTGCTTGTGGCCACAGGTTCCTGTGAGGAAGGGGACACATGGGCCCAGGGAGCATCTCTCAGGAGGGGCTGAGCAGAAATGCTGAGTGCCACCGTGTCCCTCTCCCTACCACGGCCCAGCGCTCAGGAGGGATGAGTGGGGATGTTGCCATGGTCAAGCCCCAGCCAGTGCCAGGTGCTGTGCAGCAGGCACAGTCCCTTCCGAGCAGCTGGATCATGTGTCAGATCACGGGGGTTCATATGGCCGGAGCAGGGGGAGGAGCAAGGGGCAAGGGGGCTGCCCACCTCTGAAGCAAGGACAGTGGATACCAGGAGTTCCTGAGCAGGCAGAGGGATAACACAAGCTGTGCTGGGAGCAGGGGCACCGAGAGTCAAACGTAGCCCATGACGACCCAAGGAGGTGGGAATACAGGACCAGGACTCTGCTGCTGTCTGAGCAGCACCTGGGGACCCCCTGCCCTGGTGTGGGTGAGGCCAAGACATGCACAAGGTCTGGATGCAACTGATGGTGGCTTCACACAAGTGCTCAGACCTGGTTCAAAATCTTGCTCTCTGATTCCCGTCCTCTGACAGTGACTTACGGCCAACAGCTGTCAGGCTCCAAGGGCACTGAGGCCCTGAGCAGCCCCAGCTGAGCCCCACACCCTGCACACAGCTGGAGGAGCTGCTCCCGACAGGACACTTTGGATGGCCCCATCCTGCTCCATCCCACAGGGCTGTCAGTGGACCACCAGTGGCTGCCCACCCTGCTGGAGCCCTGCAGGTGTGGGGAAAGCAGCGAGAGCCTCTCCCTTGCACCAGAGCAATTCCCTGGCAGTGGGAACTTCATGAAATCTGTGGAGACAGCAGAGATAAGGACGGTTGTTAAAAGGAAGCGAGGAAGGACAGGAGCAGTCTGAAAGCCTGCAAGCTGAGGGAGGGAAGGGCTATTTAAAGACACCATCCTGGCGTCCTCCAGGAGATGGATTACAAGCTTTCAAGCAAGGCTTCAGGGAAGGCTAAACAGCAGGGGAAAAAAAGGCAGCTATAAACAAAAAAGGCATCTTTTTAAAAAAACACAGCTATGGCCGAGTGAGAAAAAGCAAGAGGACTGTAAATGGTGGAAGGTTAACTGTGAGAACACATGGGAGCAAGCCAAGAAAAAGTCTGAGAAATAGCTTCCAAGAAGCATTAATAGAAAATATGGGCTCTGTCAAACATATCAAGAGCAAGAAGGCCTGCTGGGGAGGGCCAGGAGAGACTCCAGCTTTAAAAACAAAACAAAAATAGAAGCTCAAAGGAGTTTAAAGCCATAGCTGAAAGCTAAAGGTGATGCTGTGCCCGCGGGCAGGGAGGTGCCAGAGGAAGTGCCCCTTGACAGGAAAAAGGCTCCAGAGGGGATTTGAGGAGCTACAAAGCTGCAAGTGTGATGCTGTGTGGGCATGTCAGTGGCAGCCGTGTCAGACCCGTGGTGGACACATGGACAAATATGGTCTCTTGGAGAGGAGTCAAGGCAGCTCTGGCCGTAGGAAAGAGATTCCTTTCAACCTATCATCCCTCTCTGAAGAGGCCAGCAAACACACGCTGTGGGGGGAGTCAGGGGGTACCAGCCCCCTGGGTCTGCAGGGGACCTTGGATGGGCTCTCCAGCCCCCAGGCAGCTGCAAGGGGAAGGTCAGTTCATGGATGACAGCATGGGAAAGGTAGCACACAGCTGTGGGGATGCTGGTGGGGTAACACAGGCTGGGACCATGCTGTTCAATGTCACAAGCAGTGGGAGAAGGGGGTCAGTGGCCAAGCAGCAGATACTGCAGTCCCCGGGTATGGCACCTGGGGACAAGTTGTGAGGAGCTGCTGGCAGTGAAGCAGCTGGAAAGCCTCATAGAGCAATACAAGGTGAGCCACACGGGACAAATGCAGTCCTAATTCTGTGTGTCAAAGTGTAAGTGAAGCCTTCCAGAGTGAGGATTTGAGGGCATAGCAGATGAAAACATCAGCATAGCAGCAGTGGGAGAAAATCTCTTTTAAGAGAATTTAGTATTAGAAAGTGACAGAAGAGTGACAAGGGTGATAGCAGAGCAGAAATACGTGGATCAACCACAACTGGAAGAGTGCTCTTGGCTGCCGGTGGCAAGACGAGCATGGATTCATGAGGATGGCTGAAAGACAAGTTTCCAGCAAAGAAACTGTCACAGGCCTGCACTGCTGTTCATGCCTGTGATGAGAATTCGCCTTTTGGGCAAGCAGCATCAGCCCCCAGTGGCACAACTTCAGTTAGACCTTCTCTGGAGCTGCCCTCGGGGCAGTGAATTTCCCACTGTCACTCTCATCCAAAAACCAGTGCTAAGGCATTTGCGGGCATGAGGGAATCCTCACTGACGGATTCACTTGAGTCTTTTCCTAAGTTTCCTCCTTAGGTGAAGCATTGAGTGCCCTGCTGCTGCAGTGAGACCCCAGATGCCCTGCACCTCTGCTTCTCACTGGAACCCCTGCAAACCCTGTGGGAGCATGGGAGAGGGCAGGTTCCAATCATCATGAAAATGGCCAGGGGCTGGAACCTGCCTGGGTTCCCAGGGGTTGAGAGGAGCCTCTGCCACTATCAGGGGCAGGTTTTGGGACGAGCACCAGGGTGGATAGGGCTGATAATGAAGATGGGTCCCACAAGGGGGGCAGAGCTGGTGCTCTGTACAGAGCTGAGCCTCATGAGAGGGGCCAGGTCCGGCTATTCCGTGTGTGAGTGACACGCAGGCAATTAAAAGAGGTTTTTGAGGCACTTTGGGGACAGGGCTGTTTTCACCTCAAAAAGGCAAAACCTCTGTCCTGCTTTTTTCCTCCTCTCCTTCTCCGTGCTTTCCAGAAATTAAGATCTGAGGATAAAGCACTCGTGCTCAGAACAGTGGAGGGGTGGGTTTGGAGCAGCCCAAACTCACCCAGCAGACAGATTGCCAGGGCAGAGTGGGGAGTTTGGGACTGAATCAGCACTCACCCTGCCAAGGATCCCAGCCACTGGCAGCACCCACCGAGCCACCCCCAGCAAGCCTCCCTTCCCTCCCCATTCAAAGCTGGATAATCCCAGTCCCCATAAGAGGTGCCCATCACGGGATGTGCTGCAGGAAGAGCCCCTGTGCCCCCAGCCACCCTGGCAGAGCCCTGCGGGCGGGTGGCCACTGGCATCCGCACATCCCGGCCGCTCTCACCTCTCCAGGCACGTGTGGGGCAGCGCTGCTAATCCTTTGCACATCTTGGCAGGCTGTAGTTTCCTCGGCCGTGAGAAGAGTGTGAGTGATGGCTAAAGCAGGCAGCAGAGACTCCGTCTGCAGCCCAGCTCCCTCCCTCGTTCCTATATAGCGCCGGGAGCTGGACCCCCGCCAGCCCCGTATCCAATGCCGGCCGGCCTGCTGCAGCTGGCCCTGGCCCCGGCGGCTTCTGGAGTTTGTTTTCTTCTCTCTAAGCTCACACGGGGGGGAAAGAAAATGTGGATTTCCTGGGGTGAGGTCAGGTAATCGAATTGGAAGGGTTAAGCTGATGTTTGGGGGGCTTCAGGAAGCCTACAGCATTACTTTTAATGGTGTATCAGGCTCCAGGTCAGTATTTAAAAGAGCCAGGTAGAAATGCTTCATTCAAGTGAGATTTTTCCAGTGAAAAATAGTACTTTCAGAAAAATAAAAGTGCTTAGGAGAAGTCTTGCTGTTGATTTCAAGGCTGTGGCTTATGTCAAAATATCCACCGCTCCAACAGTGGTTATCGGCTGGTGGTAACCGTGACTTTTGTTTCAGACCTTGGCTCCTGGGTGACTATGAGAATGTGCATCTGTGTGCCTCGTTTAACACTGGGAGCTGGGAATAGGGACTTTGCTCCGTACCCGGCTGTCCACACCCAGGTGCATTAACAACCATCATTTCCCTGACCAGCTCCACCTGCCCCCAGCGCAGGGGACATTTGCGCTCAGCCCTTGGCCCCCTTTCCATTCTTGTGCTGTGTCAGAGCTGTGCCTGTCTGGCTCTTGCTTGATTTTGGACCTGTTGTGGGATTATGCAGAAAGACAGTGTCTGCGTTCAGGCATCTGAGTGCAGTCAGTGAAAGCTGAAGTCTGCTGGAAGCTCTGCCTCCCTGGAGAGCTTGGGCTGGCTTTGTACTGGTTTGTAGTGGAAACTGAATGAAAAAAAGCACAGCCTACAATTTCAGAGGATGAGACATTCAGATGATAATGGTTTGGACTGATTAGAGCCCCCAACATGCATGCAGACATGGGTACTAGGCCTGGGGTCTGGTGGGCTGCCCTTCCCACTGCTGGCACTGAGGTGCCCACCAGCCTCCCTTGTGTGTCCCAGAGTGGGGAAGGGAACAGCAGCAGCCAGGGAGGATGGAGGTCCTTTACTCTTCCAGGCTGCTTTCATTTTTCCTTGTTCCCAGAGGACTCAGAAGGAGGTTCTCTTATTAGCCTGGAGGTGCCTCAATCCCAATCCCTCAATCCCTCAATCCTAATCCTACCACAGAGCTCAGTGGCCCCATCTCCCAGCAGCTGGGGTGCAGCCCCTGCTCTCTGAAGGAACACAGCCTTGCAAACTCCGCACCTTTGCTGGGCTGTACCAGTGCCCTTGGGGCCAGACAGTTCCTCAGGGCCACGCATTTGCTAGCAGGGATGTCACCAGGATGTCACTGAGTGCCAGGTCAGTGCCTGCCAGCTCAGAGACTGCTTTGAAAAGCTCCTTTGAAGCGTGGTGCTGTTTGCAGGAGGCCTTGCCAGCTGTCCAGGCACCCCCTGGCTCAGAGGGAAGCCGGTGGCAGCATGGGCTGGGCAAGAGGGGCCGGCCATTCTCACAGCTCAGGGCTGGGAAGGGACAGCAGGGCCATGGGACGTCCTGGGAAACCCCCACTGCTGAGCCGTTGGGAATGCAGCTATCCTTTTACCACTAATCTTCAGTAATAAAGTCAGCGTCGGAATCCCAGGAGGGCTTGGGGCTGTGGGACCAGGTGGTTTGTGTGAATGCTGTCCAGCAGCCTCTGAGCAGCCTTCCGTGCTCTCCTCCCAGCTGCAGCCAGGGCTGCGTGCCCTTGGAAGGCAGAGAGCCCCGCCAGGCACGCCAAGGACACGGCTCCATCTCTGCAGACCTCCTGCTGCTCGGAGGAACCTGGAGCATCGCCCAGTGAGACCCCCTGGAAGGACAGGGTCTGTTCTCTACAGGCTTTTACCTCCTTCACCTCCTTCAGTCCTAGGCTGGGAAACCCCCTCTGCCGTAGTTCAGTGACTGATGGTCTAAAATCTCTTCCAAAGCTCTGGGGTGGGGGTTTAAGGAGTGCACAGAGCAAACTGGGGAACTGAGGTCCAAAGTGTGTGAGGAAACTCCATGCGGGAGGGTGATAAGGAAGTTGTACCATGTGCTGGGATTGCATTTTTAACACAGATTTATCTGAAACACCGAAAAAGAAACTGTCACCACTGAGCAGAAACAAGGATTACACAGAAATAGCTTGCATTTTCCACAGACCTTTGTCCAGCAAGAAATGTTTGTTTTGTGTGTTTCAGGGCTTTGGAGTGCTAAGAAAATATTTCCAATAAGAAACTACACAGACCTTCCTTTTCTTCCCACGACAGCTTAATTTCTTTAAGAGCCCTTCTGGGAGAGATTTTTGGAGATCTGAGTGCACTCTGAGGAGCCGATTGTCTTGTGTACACAATAGCTGGTTTCCTCCAAGAGTGCTCCAGGCTTGTGCCTTGCAACTGTCCCCTCAAAACCACGTGGAATCTCCCATTACACCCGATTTATCCTGGGCCCTGTTATTTCCAGACTTTATTATCCTTTCTAGCAACGTGCCTTTTATAGCAGGCAGCCTAGCCGCTTTGCAGTTTCCTGGTTCCCACTGGAACTTTTTAAGAACTAGCATCATATTTAACAATGTTGACCTTTTGGTAAAGGGATCGCTGCAATTCTCACCCAGGAGAGTATTTGGCAGTTCATCTGAGTGCTCCTTCTGGCACACTTTTAAACCACGTGTTCTAAAAATGGGGTTAAAAATACTTTTTTTTTCCCCTGCATGCTTTGGGACAGTCATGCAAATGTGTATCCTCTAAGGAATGATGGTAGTGTGAGCTCCCTAAACAGCAAAGGGCAATGCAAGTAACACAACGAGGCTTTCTGTGATGGCTCGTTCCTTCTATAGAGCCTGGTCACATCCTGTCCTTGAGCCTCCCCGGAGAACTTTCTGCTTCTCACAAAGTCAATGTTTCTGCCTTTAGGATGCTTTCCTTACGTCTTCTGTGGCTTGTCTCTCACCTGTAACTTTCCAGAGCTTGAATTATCTTTTTTTAATTCTCTCACCTCAATTTTCACTTCTTTTAAGGTTTTACCACTTCAGGTGTTCAACTGCCTTGTATAAGCACATGCCCTTTTAAAAAAAATCTGAGTGTTGAGTGCACTATGCCTGTGTAACCTCGTGTTGCAGGTGTGACCAGCCTTTGTGCTCCTCATACTTATGTGATGCTGACCAGCCTACCTCTCATTTCCCTTTGGGCATTAAATACTACTCTGAAGGTATTGTTTTGGTCTCACTGGGACAGTCTTACCAGTAGCTGTGGCTCTGTGGCCCCTTTGAACTGAGCCCCACACACGTGGCTGAGGAGTTGTCCAGGTGCAGGCCTTACACCATCTCACTGCCTCCACCGACCTTCTGAGATCCAACCCGACGATTGAAATGCTTGTGTAGAAGGAGGAGATGAGATCCAGGCTCCCTCCATTTGCTACATCCAAGTCACTGACACAGGAGCCGTGGGTCAGGTCAGAGAAAATCCTGGAAAGCAGTGTTACCCAGAGCACTGGGACTCTGGCCAGCAGGGAATTTGGGAGTCACGTATGTTCTGCATCCCATCTGTGGAGCCACCAAGTTCCTCGACCCCGAGCACGAGGCCTGAGAACAGCCAGGGCTGCGCCTGGGACACTGCACTGCTCCTCGTGCCTGCTCCCCGCCCACAGAAGGAACCTGCTCCCCTTCTGGGCAGGGGCAAGCCCCCTCCAAGGTGTGTGCAGGGCTGGCCTCAACTTTTGCACATGGAGAGCATTCCCGGGAACACAGGGCTGGGCTCAGGCTCATTTGTGCCCGGAAGGAAAGCCCAGAGGCGTTTGCAAGTCACTGCAAGTATTTTCATGGTGTTTATGTGACTACAGGTACCAAGTGGCAGCCCAGGTGTGAACAGCAGCGTCCCTAGAGCAGTCTCTCTGCACCCTGAGCATATGAGGCCAGGAGTGCTTGCAGAGACCTGCTGCAGGCAGAGCCACCACTCCCAGCGCCTCAGCAGCTGCTGCTAGGCATCCAGTAGCTCTGCTATCCAAGCAGCACTGGTGCCACCGTGTGCTCTGTGAGGTGCAAGCCTCCACACAGGCAGCTGTGCCTTGTCTCTGCTTTCCTGTGTCTGTCACCTGCCTGCGAGCATTCCCCGAAGTGACACGATCGGAGCAGACGAGGCTGGGCTGTTGATGTGCAGGTGGAAGACATTATTTCAACACAAAGCCGGCACAACCAGATCAGTCACAGGGTTTTATTCAGGGCCTGGATTACACCATCTTTACCCGTATTAGTGTTACGGACCCAGGCAGCAGAGCACATTTTGTCAGCAGCCAGCACCTGCATTTTTGATCCCTTGACAGAATCAGCCACGGTGCAAAGAAGTGGATGTACCTCTGGCTCCACACTAGCCATGCAAGCAACCCACACCTCCCCAAGCGTGCATTCTTCCTAAGCCCAAAGAGCACCTGAACGGTGAACCAAGCTCCTGCCTGCCATGCCTTTTGCTCTATGTGTCCTGCTGTGGCACTGCCTTTCCCAGCTCATGGATGGCCCCGTTCTCCAGAACCTCCACCTTCCCCTCGCCTGGCTGCAGCACACAGGCCACCATAGCCCTGGCCACCGTTTCCACAGGCACCGAGTAAGCGGTGGGGAAGACCCGAGCCACAACACCCAGGAACTGCTGGGCTATCCACTCCGTGGGCCGGGACTCCTGGCGCTTGCACAGCAGCACCCTGCAGAGCAAGGAGGGAAGGTGGGTCAGCCTGAAACAATCCCTGGGGGAAGGCTAGAGACTCACACAGAATTTTCCAGCAGCACCAAGGCCCAGACCAGCTCCCAAAACCCACATGGGCTTTGGGGCTTTGGCAGGGTCATGAAATGTGACAGAGCTGAGCCCTTGGACACTAAACTCCTTTCCCCACTGTGCTGCCAAAAGCAGAATGCCAGTTCTCCCAGGCAGCAAGAGCACAGTACAGCTGCAAGGTCACAGGGGAGTGTTCCCTCTGCATAAGGTCAAGGTCCATCTGGAGTTAAGTGCTGACCTGTGTGCCCCAACCTGTGCTTTCAGCCCAAGCCTCCTGTCCTTGCATGGCACATGGCACTAGCATTGGGATGGGCCATGGGAAACCTCAGAGCTTGCTCCCTGCAGCACTGGGAAGCAGTCTGCTCACCCGTGAGCTGCATGTGCAGCTGGTGGCATTTTCCACTCCCCTCCCCAGCCCTGCCCTCATGTATCCTTTCTCTTCCTCCATCTCCCAGCCTGCTGCACTGCCAACCCTTCACCCAAGCCCTGTGCCCTCCCTCCTCCACCACTACTCACGCTGGCCGGAGAATGGTACAGTGATCAAAACCAACAGCCTGGACCAGGTTCTCCACTTCTCCCTGTCAGAGCAGCCAAGCAGGATGAAAGGAGACAAGGATGACTGCAAGCACCATCCTTGCCACCCCATGAAAGGGCACGAGAGAGCTGCACTAATGCCAGTGTGAAGCTGGAACAGGCCAGGCAGGGATCAGCTCTCCAGGCCAGGCAGCTGGGGTGAGTGCCCGCGGTGGACACAGACCGTAGGTCAGCAGCGCGCCCTTGCAACCATCACGCTAAACTGCAACAGGCTGCTCTGGAGAGCATCTGGACTCAGCATCCAGCCTGGGGATGGATCCAGCCAGCACAAAACGCTGGCAAGGCAGCTGTGAGTCCAGCAGGTGGTGGGAGCTGCAACACACAACGCATGGGGAAAAAAGCTTTGCGACAGATACGGTCCCACCTGGGGAGCCTATGGGCTGTCCATCACTGGATAGTTCATGTGTCACCCGGACAGAGCCCTGAGCCTCCCCACATAGCTGTGAAGCCATCCAAGCTTGAGGCTGGGGAGCTGGGGTTGGCCTAGAGACGTCAGCGGGTCTTTCTGGGGTGTGAGGAGAGAGACAGCCGCTGCATGCAGGATTTGTGCTGCTTCAGAAGAAGCCAGTTGCATAGCTGTCCAGCCAGCCCCTTCCCTTGCCCCAAAGCACCAGGAGGACCCCCAGAGCCATTTGCATCTCAAGAGCTCAGCTCCTGCTTCCTTCCCGAGCATCCCAGCATCCCGTGATTCCTGCAGAGCACCAGGGGCCCACCCCAGCTGCCCCCTCACCTTCACGCGGAGGTAGAGGAAGCGGCTCTGCGCGTTTGCCCCCCGGGAGGACTGCAGGACAAAGTGTTTGCAGCCCCCTGCCCGCGCCAGCTCTGCTGCCTGTGCCACGTAGTCCCGGTCCACACGGACAAAGCCGTCCTGCGGACGGAGAGGAGGGTCAGCGAGGCAGGGAGCGGGCAGGCAGGGGAGGGGACAAGCGGGACCCCTACTCTCCCGGGGACAGGGGAGTCCCCACTCACTGCGCCAGCCTTGGCCCTGGTGGTGCCCAGGCAGCAGAAGCCCACGTCGTGCCCCTGGAAGGCGGCAGCGTGCTCGCCCAGCCGCTCGAAGTCCACCACCGCCTGCTCCTGCGGGGAGGCCGAGGGTCAGCGCCGCCGCCCCGGTCCCCGCCATCACGGCCACCCCCGTCCCGGCCCGCGCACCACGGCCGCCTCCGCCTCCTCGCCCAGGCTCAGCCGGCGCCGCCCGATCAGCGTCACCCGGGCGAAGACCCGCCGGGCCAGCAGCTCCCGCAGCAGCACCCGGCCCGTCTCCCCCGAGGCGCCCAGCACGAAGCAGCTCCTGCCACCGCCGCCGCCGCTGCCCGCCGCCGCCATGCCGAGAGCAGCGGGCGGGGCCGAGGCGGGACGGGGACAGGGCAGGCCCGGGCGGGGAGCGGCTGCGCCGCCGCGCTGCGGCCGCCGCGGCTTTGACGTTCCGTGCCCGGGAGCCGCAGCCGAACGCAAGACGGGGCTGTTGCCGGAGCGGGGCGGGGCTGCCCGGGGCGGGTCTCAGCCCCCCGAGCCGGGGGCAGCCCCAGGGACCCCCGCTCAGCCTGGCCGCTGCGCCCAGCGCGTAGGGAAGGTGTCTCTTGGCCTGTCCCCGCCGGGTGTCCCTGCAGTGGCAGAGCCGAACGCCCTCCGAGGATCCCTGTGCCCGCCTCGCTCCAGGCGGAGGGGATGTGCCCCGGAGGGATGCTCGGAGGAGTCTGTGACCTGTCAGGTGGCTCCTCTCCAAACCCCACTGGGTTCAGTGTGTGCTGCCGACCGGGGTGCCCGGCAGCTGTGTCCCCTGGGCAGGAGGTGGGTCAGCCCTGCGCCGGGCAGCCTTGCAGTGACTCCGGTGTGAAGCAGTCACTGGTGCCTGAGGAACAAGGGGATGAAGCCCACTTCCTAGGGAACTCTCGCTGAGCAGGTCCTGGGGTGGGCTGGCAAGCACAGACCCCTGCCCCGGGTCCCTGCCTGTGCGTTGTCCCTCTGACAGGGACGATGCCGATCACCACCGGGGTGGTCCAGGTCCCACCAGGACATGGCTCTGGAGCAGGCGTGTGGTCACACCGCGGCTCTGCACAGCCACTCCCGTGGGTACCATCAAGGGGCCCCGCGGCACCTCGATCCCGTTTGTCCTGATTCCTGGGGAGGGAGGTGCAGAGGCGTGAATGGCTGCTGTCGGGATCAGCCAGGCGGTTTTCCAGCCTGGTGTGTCTGTCAAGTGCTCTCCCTGGCCGAGGGCTGAGGATGAATCCCAGGTGCACGTGCCTTTTGCGAGGCAGGACGCGCGTCATGACTGTCACCGGGTTAATGGCTGGCATCCCGCTCTACCTGCCAGTGTGCCGCCGGCACCCACGGCCGCGCACCCTGTCCATCGGGCTCTGCTCCGCAGCCACAGGCAAAGCCAGGTGGGTGAAAGAGGGGGAGGCTGGGACGTACCAGGGCTCGGGGTACTGGGACGAATGCTTGAGAGTGGGAGGGGAAGAGTACAGTGCGACAGAAGTACCGGCACCAATGTATATGGGCCATGTGGTATAAGGTATGGTATGCTCTAGGGTTTCATGGCACGGTGGGGATACCACTGAGGAGGGTTGGATCGGGACGCACGGGGGCCATGCTCCCACCGTTCATGGTCTGCTTCTCCTCCACGGCAGGGCTCCGGGGGGCCAGCCAGGTGCCGGGGTGCCCGCTCTCCCGGTGGCATGGAAACATGGTCCCGGCGCAGCGCTGCCTTCGACTGCGTGCCCCAGCCGGCAGCCTGCTGCCCTGACTGGATGGCGGAGCTCCCCGACGCCCTGCCCCTCTCCCGCCTCTCCATCCCTGGCACCCACGACTCCCTCAGCCTGTTCGGCGGCCGGCGCCTGCGGTGCCAAAGCTGGGGCCTGGAGGCCCAGCTGGCGGCCGGCATCCGCTTCCTGGATGTGCGCTGCAAGCTGTCGCGGGGTGAGCTCCGCATCTACCACCTCTGCACCTTCCAGCGGGCCAGCCTGCGCGGCGTCCTGCGCCGCACCCTGCGCTTCCTCCGCGCCCACCCCGGCGAGGCCGTGCTTATGCGCATCAAGGAGGAGCTACCCATCTTCTCCCGGCCCGGCTTCGCTGCCCAGCTGCACCGCTGCCTGCTGGAGGAGGGACAGGGCTGTGTGTGGTGCCGGGAGGAGGTGCCAACGCTGGGCCAGGTGCGCGGGAAGATCGTGGTGCTGGAGGCGCTGGCGCGGGAGGTGCTGGGCATCCCCTACGAGCAGCTGAGCATCAGCGACGCCTGGAACGTGCTCTCGCTGGAGCGCAAGTGGGCCCGAGTGCGGCGGCACCTGGAGAAGGCGGCCGGCGGAGACCCCGCCACCATGTACCTCACCTTCTGCTCCGGCAATGGGCTCTTCACCTGCCCCGAGGAGGTGGCCCGCTTTGTGAACCCCCGCTGCTGCCAGCACCTGCGGCGCCGGGGCGGCCAGCCCGTGCGCTGGGGGGTGGTCATCATGGACTTCCCTGGCGCAGGCCTTCTCCGGCTCATCGTGGACAGCAACGGCCCGCGGGCCAATGGGCGCGGCACAGCGGCCCCCGGCACCCCCACGGTACCGTCCCGGCACCCCTGCGCCAAGGGGAACAGACGCCGCAGCCGGCACAGCTCTGCTCGCTGCCCGCGCCGCTGTCCCTCGGGAAGGACGCTGCTGCCGGCCCCGCGCCTCAGCCGAAGGATGTCAGTGCCTGGAGGGCAAAAGCGGGTTTCTAGGTCTTGCAGAGCATCGGGAAGCCTTCGTGTGACAACGGTGTGACAGCCGCGGAGGCAGCAGAGGAGGGCTGGCTGTGGTCGGAGCCGGGCAGCCCGGGGAGCTGCACCCTGCCCTGAGGAGCCAGGTACGGTGCCGGTGCGGGGCTGGGCCACCTGAGTCCCACAGGGCAGCAGGGATGGGTGGGGGTAGAACGTCCTGCCTCATCTCCTGTCGGGCCAATGAGTCCTCCCGAAATGCCTCTCTGCAAAATAGTCCTTTTCCTTTCAAGGGTAAATAAAAATAAAAAGAAGCTAGGAAAGCACTGCCTATGTTGCCTTGCCATTTCCTAACAGAAAAGTGCAGAAAAGACCTTTTGCTTTTGCTGCTTAGATGTGAAGAAGCCTGTACCCCTCTGCCCATGGATAAAGCACAGTTAGATTGGTGTCTGTGACCATCTTGCTCTTAAAGCAGAGCTGCAAGAGGTCAGAGGGGTAAGAATTAATTTCAAAGGTGACAACAAGTGGTTAGGGACGTCCTTCCCCTCCTTATTTTTGTTTCTTTCTTGCAGGGGCTTGCCCCAGAAGTCAGGACTCTTAGGGAGAGCCAACTTCAGCAAGTGCCACCCACCCTGTGCATGGAGAGCTGGATGGCCCCTGGGGTCACACACCCAGGGAATGCTGCACTGGACAGAGCTCAGTAGTTTGCAACAGCAGGGGCAGTGTGGACAGGGCAGTTTGTAGATCCACAAAAGCAAAGTGGTTGAGGCATAAAAAAGACTTTAAAACATGTTGTGCCAGTGCCTGCCCTACCTGCTGATAATAAATCAGTAATCTAAATAGACAACACAATAGCTCCTTGGAGCAGAAAGGTAACCAAGATCCCAGGGGATAAATCATCACCCAGGAGGGTGCCCACTGTATCACTGGCAGCAGCCAAGCTGGACAAGCTGTGTGCTGAAACAGGGAGGTGAGAAAGAGAGAAGAACTTTTAGAAGAGGAAAGCTGAGCCCTGGCCTGCCAGAAGGTGAAGAATGTCCTCAAGGTTGCTTCTGTGTTGTGTGAAACACAGCTGGGCACAGTGCCTGCTGGAGGGGATGCCCCAGGATTTCCTGGCCAGAGGAGAGGATGTCTTTTGCTCTGCAGGACCAGGCCTTGGCTGGAGACACAGCTCTTAGTGCTGAGCATGTTCATCTGCTGCCCAGGGAGGGGAGCAGGCAATAGTACACAGTGGGTGACAGCGGTGACAGACAGAGGAATCCGGCTCTGGGCTTGCTATGTCAGACAGGAGAAGATTGAAATCTCTGCATTAAACCAGACACGTGACAAAAGCACTGGTGGTGTCCAGGGTGAGGGTGGCCTGCTCCATCGGCTGCCACTGCCTCCTGTGCCTGGGTTGCCCCCACACCAAGCCAGTGTGACTGGTACCACTCTCCTGTGGTTCTACTGGGGCAGGGCCAGGTGGGTCGGTGGCCTGTCCCAGCATTCCAGGGATGCACATGGACATGGAGAGCCAGGCAGGGCACAAGCAGTGCAATCACAGCTGGGTGGTTTTGCTGTCACTTAGGGCAAGGACTGCCTGCCTGGCTGCAGGGCTGCCCCTAGATGTGGCACATCCCTGCAGCTGCACCCCAGCACCCCATACCCACCCTGTGCCCCAGCTCGATGGCAGGGTAGAGATGCTGCCTGGGATTCCCCGGGTGGGCAGAGTCACTTGTTTACACCCTACCACTCAAGCAGTGAGATAATGTCAGTGTTATCTATGCCCCAAGCATCCTGTTTGGCACACCCTTATCTGTGCCATGCACATGTGGCTGCTGCCAGGCGCCAGGGAGCCGGCAGGCAGCACGGGCAGGGGTACCCGTGTGGCACTGATGCCCAGTGAAAAGGCTCTCCATCACCAGGCAGTGAAAGGCAGGAGGCAGAGAGCTGTCCTATAGATGAGGTCAAAGAAACAACATCTCTGAGAAGGTCTGGATGGGGTGGGCAGGAGTGATTTCCCAAAACTAAGCTGATATTCCATAGCCAGGGCGGTCCCAGTGCCACAAGGTCCCTGTGGGTGGGGGTTGCAGGGTACCTGGCCCTGGACTTCTGGTCCTGGCTAATCTTTGCAACTGCCTCAATCTGTCCAAACCAGGGTGGCATTCAAACGCGTCTCCCAGTGTCCAAACACTTTCAAATTGTGAGAAAGATTTTATCAGGTACTGCCTGAGGCGGGGCAGCAGCTGATAAGAGCATAGAGGAGGAGGCTCCGGCTGCTGGAGCTGTAGGCTGGGAAACGTGCCCAAGGGTACCCTGCAGCTCAGGGACACCCTTTGGGTCCAGCACTTCCTGGGGAGTGTGGTGGGAGGGAATCTCCTGCCCGCGCTCAGGAGCTGCCTCTAAAGCCTCAGGGAGAGCCGCCCGTGTCCCCAGGGAGGAATGGAGGGATGGCAGCAGCGGGGCTGCACCCAGGCGTGTGTCCTCGCCGGTACCACCCCGCAGTCCTGACGGGGTGGGATCGGGTGCCTCCTTGCTCCTGTGGGCCGCTGAGCCCTCCCCGGGGCGAGCGGGGCTCCCAGGAAGGTGCCCGCTGTATCGCCGGCAGCAGCCGAGCCGGACGGGCTGTGTCGGGGTGACTCGGTTCCTGTGCGGTTTTGCGGGGACATTGCACAAGGAGGGGAACAGGCTGTGCCACCGCGGGGCGGGAGCTCTGCCGTAAACAACGCACAGCCGTGCCCCTGCCCCAGAGGCACGGCTCTACGGCACAGAGAGCATCGCCCCGACTGTTGCTCAGCACCGGGGCACAGCAAAGGAGGCACTTCTCCATTCCAAATGCCTGGGTCCAGAGGGACAGTGAGGAGGTGACACAGGAAAGTGTCTTTGTACCTGCTCCCTTGAGCCCATGCTGACCAAAGCCCTGGCTGGAAGCTTGCGCTGTGCCCTCAGAGGGGTGGCTGGGGGACAGGATGCACCTGCTGGATTCCTGCTCAGGCAGGGACAGGCCCTTCCTTGGTGAGCGGGGCAGCAGGAATCCAGCAGGAGCATGTGCCCTGCAGCATCCTGAATCCCTTCCAGAGAAGCCAACCTTGGAACCCACCTGAGATGTGAAAGGGTTTCTGGTGATTAACCAGCTCCCAGCAGAGCTGATTTGGGTCTTCTCTCCCTCCTGCCACGTGTACCTTTTCCCACTACCTGCAAAGCAAGCCTCAGTATCCGTCCTGCCATGTAGGACCCCCTCTCTGAGCCCAGGCATGGGGCACCTGCCCCCACAAAGAGCTTGAACTTGGTCATGTACTGTCTTTGCAGCAGCAACACCCTCTGCATCTCAGCCACCCTGATTCCATTTTTAAAGCAATACCAAAAACTATTTGTAGTTACAAAAACAAAGGTGGGAGTATTTCTTTTCCACTGCTCTGCCCTACCATGCTGGGTTTCAGCAGAAGTGAAACTGGCAGGGGCACAGCCTGCTCTGCCCTGGGGCCACGTACCCATGAACATCCCTCTGAGTCCCAGCAGTGTCTCACCAGTAGGAGAGGCAGCTCCCGCCCCGCCCAGGTGACCCTCAACATCTGGAGCTGCTCTCCCGCCCCAGCAGCTGCCCCTCAGCCTCTCTGCCTGTCTGGCTGATTCTTCCCTTCCCATAACTGACCACTCTTGGCAGATGAGCTGCTAGAAAGCGAGTGCTCCTGAATTACTGGATGTACAGGCTCAGCAATTCTATAAAAACAGACAACTGCAGTAAAATATTTTTCAAGGAAGATATCCAGAGACAGGAAGCAAGGTTCATTAATATTGGCCAACGATAAAGTAATTGTAGTGGGTTATGGCTCTTGTGGGATGGGTTCCTCCTTTTGTCCAGAACAAGCCCTGGTGGAGCAGTATCAATTTCTCTGGAACTGGAAAACACATGTAACCTGCATGACTTGTTTGGCGTTAGCTGGAAGTGGGCAGACTAATTTCTGCAGAAAACCTGGCCAAGGCAATTCTACTTACGAGCAGGACAGGGTAAGAAAAGATTTATAATCATGATAATGATCCAAGGGGCAGTGGACACAATTAGACAAGTTCCTGAAACCCTGGTGGAAATTCCTAAAGGATGTTAATAAGTAAGGGGGAAGTTCCTCTGGCATATTCTTGGAACTTTCTCACAAAGACTTAAAGGTAAACACAGAAAAATACATTGTGTAAGTAACTGTTTATAAACGGAATAGGAAGATTCAGCCAGAGCAAAACGCCTGCATGAGAGGACAGCACCTGGCACAGGAGCTGCGAGGCTGTGAGCCACACTCCCACTCAGCCCACGAGGGACCTCATCACACCTCAGCCCTCCTCTGTCCTCCGACCACCAGCGTAGGCACTGCCACATGGACATGGTGGGTCAGAGAGATCTCGGTGCTCTGGGCACCATGGACTGGGGTTGGACGCTTCCTGGAGGACCTTTTGCCGCCTCCTGGCATGCTCAGGCAAGCCTGGCTCATTGTGGGTCATCTCCTGTGGCTGTCATGTCCCCAAGGCAGTGTGAGGACGCACCAGCTCCCATGCCATGGGGCTGCTACCAAGCTACGTCCCATCAGGACCGTGGCCAGTGCTGACCCCAATGTTCCCCTCCAGCCCCGGGCTGAGAGGAGGGTTTTTCGGGGCTGGAGGGCTCTGTAGTGGGGGAGGCGGGGGTGTGGGGCAGGATGTGGGCTGGCAGCGGGGCTAGGATGGGAGGGGAAGAGGCCAGGGGCAGGGAGCAATGCGCTGCACACTCGGAGGAAGCGTGAGCAGCACTGCCCACCGAGGGACAGCTGCCGCTGGCTGGGCACGGTGCGTCCGCGGCGCCGGCATGGTAAGCCCTGCTCCTTTCCTTGGGGATGACTCAGGGTCTGCCTAGAAAAGGGGATTAGGGGAGGGCAGGGCTGTGGGCAGGCACTGACAGGAACCAGTGCCGCTGCTGGGGGCTGTGGGACACACGCAGGCTGTCCCGGAGACACCCTGCCCGGGCGACCCCAGGCTCACAGGACACTGCTACCGCAGATGCAGATGCCAGCCCTGGCTGGGCAGGAAGGGGCTCACGGGGCACAGGACATGCCCCGGATTTGGGGGCTCCACAGGAGCGAAGTGCATTGCTGGCAGTGTCTCCCCTGCTGTCCAGCTGAGCTGTAGGCACAGCTCCCCCAAAGTGCCTCACTGGAAAGGGCCCTTCCTGCAGCAGAGCCGAACCTGGCTGGGAGCACCACATGTGCCTGTGTGCGAGTGCCACTAGCCACTGCCCTTGTGTGAGCCAGGACTGCCTGGCAGCGTGTGGGTACATGGGTGAGCCCCTTGGGATGTGCATGCTCATGTCTCCCTCCCTCTCAGGGCTCTGCTGTGGGACTGCGATCTGCTGGGAGGACACGGACTCTGGGCTCTCCTGGCATCTACCTGGGTATCGCTGCCATCACATGGGGTAAGCCACCCACCACCCGCTCAGTAAGCCCAGTGTGATGCTGCTACCAAGCAGTCTGCAGGTCTGGGAAACTGGAGAAAGGCAGCATTGTTATTTTGGGGGCTCATCAGTCACACCCCTCAGGGTTGGACCCTCCTGGGCTGGGAGGGGGCTGCCTCTCCTTGTGCCAGCTCCCTCCAGGCAGACTGTGCTCCCCCCCTGGGGAGGGCCAGGCCATGCCTGGGGTCCCTGCAGGATGTTTGGTTCCCCAAATGCAGCGTGGCAGCTGGGGCACCGTACTGTGAGCCGGGGAAAGGCGGGGCAGATTTACCCCCTGCCTTACACCCATGCCCGTGTTGGGGAGTTAGGCATGGACCCACAGGTGTAAGGGTTCAGAGCACAGCTGGGGCAGCACCAGGCAGAGCTAGAGCTGCTAATTGACATCAGCACTATAGAAGCTAATTTGGTTCTGCTGCCTGTAGGATATTTCCTTCACGTGCTGGCATTGAATAGAGAAAAACTTACTGGTGCCTGCTCTGTCCCTGGAAATCCTCTGTGAACTGAATTATTTTCCTAAGAACCTTAGTGACTGAGCTAAAGAACAGAAATGAGGCAAGTGCAGAAGTGTCATGAGGAGGCTGAGATTTGGCTCTGAGAGAAAAACAAAAAGACAAAGGCACCTCAAGTGTGAAAGGTGCTGAGCACCACCCTGGAAAGAGGTATCGGGGTGTCAAAACACAGGAAAACAGCACCCATATGGGGCTCAGCACCAGATGGGGCAGGCAGAGGTAGCGTTAAGAGAGGGGAGATGGAGAGGGTGCTACTGGTGGAGCTGGAGGAAAGAGGTAGGAGAGCATGTGGAGGACGGACATGGAGCAGATGGGCTTCTTTGTGTGAGGTGTGTGAGGGTAGCAGGCAGCTGCCTTGAGCCGAGCTGAGGAGCAGCAAGGGCCAGGAGGAGGTTGGTGGGAGCTGAGGGTGGAGCAGGCTCCCAAAGGTGCCCTGAGTTCTTGTCCTGCAGCCCCAAATTTCCAAAACGTGAAGAGGGAACCACATTTTCCTCAGCTTCAGTTCTGTTGAAAAAAGAGAATAGTTTGCTCTTTCACAGGGAAAACCAGACAAATTACGGAAATTACTTAGGAAAATGTATAATAATTGACCAAACTACAGTCCTAATTAGACTTTAGAAGACCTGTATTTGCATCTAATCTGCAATGCCCAGGTCTTTGTCTGCATAACCACAGTGCGATAGTGCTTTCCTGAGATACAGGGTAAGCCAGGCTGGTTGGCTGGAGCAGACTTTGATCCCCCTCTCACTTTCTGCACAGATGGAGATAGGATATCCCCACATCACTTTCTGCAGTTGTGGAGATAGCTGCTTCTGGGGAGAATGGAGGAAGCTTCTTCCCGTGGCTAAAACCCTTTGATTGCATAAAGCTGTGGTGTGAAGTGCTGTAAATAAGAGCACGGTTTCAGCAAAGTGCCCTTCACTTCTGGGTGTGGGTTCCAGTTACTTTCTGGCTTTGCCCTGCCTGGTGGGCATGACCATGATGTGAGCTTGACTTTTGTAAGACCTTGTTTTGCAACACTGAGTTTTACAAGACTCTTGAGACCATCTCTGGCTCAGATGAGCAGGTTGGAGTCCAAATGCTTTTGGGGGTGAGGGCATACAGCTGCTCTGCCTTGCTGCAATCTGACTCTCCTGTAGCAGGGTAAAGCAAGAAAACCGAAGTGGTACTCATCTGCACTCAAGGAAGGAACTGTGTTTATGGAACCATCTTGAAGTGGGGCTTTCCCCTTAGGGAAGCCTTTGTGAGCAGGGGAACAGGGCCACGGGGCTGAGCTTTTAATCTTTATGCTGGAGGAGGGGTTGGCATCACTGCTTGGGGCTCTTCTGCCTCCTGTGCTCTGCCTGCCCCATCCCGTGCTGCCCCATCTCAGCCTTCACCCTGTCACCTCCGCCTTCCTCATCCCTGTGCCATCCCCCTCTGTCCTCAGCTCCTTCTGCCACACCTGATCCACCCAGGTCTTTGTGTACCCATAGAGCCCCATTCTCATCCACACTTGTCCCTTCATCCAGTCCTTTCAGCTGGTCACTGGCATCTCTTGGCTATGATGCCAGGCTTAGCCCACCCTCACATCCCAAGGGTTCCCATCCCTGACCTGGCTCCCATCTTTTTCTGCATCAATCCCAGACCTCATCCTCTCTCACAGGCATGGTGCTGTGGGTGGAGGTGGGTGCCTGGACGTACCACTACAGTGACAAAGGGGACTACATGTGGGACCAGGCCAGGAATTACTGCCGGACCTTCTTTACCGACCTGGTGGCGATCCAGAACCAGCAGGAGATCGAGTACCTGAACAAGAGCCTGCCCTACCACAAGAGCTACTACTGGATAGGCATCCGCAAGGTGGGCGGCGTCTGGACCTGGGTGGGCACCAAGAAGGCACTGACCAAGGAGGCAGAGAACTGGGCACTTGGGGAGCCCAACAACCGCCGCTCCAACCAGGACTGCGTGGAGATCTACATCCAGCGGCCACAGCAGTCCGGGAAGTGGAACGACGAGCCCTGCAACCGGAAGAAAAAGGCACTGTGCTACCGGGGTGAGCAGGGGGGCTGCGCACCAGAGCTGGATTGGGTAGGTTGGGGACCTCGGCAGGGTGGCCAGCAGCTCCTGATGACCATCCCCTCTGTGTGCAGCCTCCTGCCAGCCCTTCCCGTGCAGCCAGCGTGGCGAGTGCGTGGAGACCATTGGGAGCTACCGCTGCGAGTGCTACCCTGGCTTCCATGGCCCTGAGTGCGCGGAGGGTGAGACATCCATCCCCATCCCTCCCTCCTTCCCTGCTGGAGAGTCCAAACCCTGGCGACAAAGCAGGGTTCCTGTGCTCCTAACGGGCTGTGGTACCGTGTCTCTCCCAGTTGTGCAGTGTGCCAAGCTGGAGCCCAAGGGAGTGCACATGAACTGCAGCCATCCCTACGGAGACTTCAGCTACAACTCCACTTGCGAGTTCGGGTGCCAGGAGGGGTTTGAGCGGCGAGGGGCAGGCATGCTGCAGTGCCTGCCTTCCCAGGAGTGGTCAGCAAACATCCCCACCTGCACAGGTAGGGCCTGGCAGGGGCTGGGGTGGCATTGATGCTTTGCAGGGACCAGCCCTGTGTGCCCAGCGCTGCTCAGGCAAGTCTTGCTGTGCCCTTGCCTACTGTGGAAGCATCTCCTGGTGCTGCATGTGGAGCAGGATTCCCTGAGGAGGCTGCAATGGGCAGAGCAGCTGTGAGCTCTGGATAAGCCCCATGTTCTGCCTGGTTGTCCCAGCGCCCATGCTCACTGTCCTGAATCCCACTCAGATGTCAGCACCAAGTGCAGGGTCAGGATGGTGTCTTGGCTCCTCTGTCAACCCAGTGGCACTGTTTCTTATCTCCCCTAGCCCACCCTGATCTGCCCTGGGAAGGTGTTTGGCGTCTTGGGAAAGTAAAAAGAGAGGCTGCTGTCCCACAGCCAGGGGAAGGATGTATCCTGGCAGGGGTGGGACACCTTGAAAGGGGTCAAGGACTCATGAAATGAGGTTATATATAAGGTGGGAGGGACAGAGCATGGCAGGAAACCACAAAGGAGAGAAAGCTGTGGTATGTTATGCTGCAGGGGCAGAGAAAGTCTTCCTGTCAGTGGCTTGAGGGTTTGTAGCCTGGCACCAGGCATCCCAGAGAAGTGCTGAGCTTTTTTGAGGGTGCAAGAGCCTTGCTCCACCTTTCCTGTGCTGCTGTGTGGTACACCTGCAACCTTGCACAAGGATGAGATGAGTCAAGGACTGGAGCAGACACAGGACACAACTGAGGACCCTCTGTACTGGGAGGGGTCAGGGGTGGGCAGTTTGTAGGGATATTCTTTTTAGAAGAAGCCTGCCTGGAAGTTAGTGCTGCTGCTGCCTGTGTGGTGTGGGTGCAACCCAGGACTTGCCTTAGGCAGCTGAGACCAGCAGCTGGGCTGAGCCTGTGTGCTCCAGGCTTTTTAAGTTCCCAAGGGCTTGCTTTCCCAGCTTGTTGTTTTCTTCCTGCTGGCTGCAATATGACTGATCTTTGTTTTATTGCAAATAATCATGTGAGTCAGTGGGTCGCCTGCGCTGATAATGAAGTGGTGTTAGCGAGCACTGCCAGCTGGGCTTACTCCAAAAACGAGCAGAGCAAGGCTGCAAGCAAGGCTGATGATGCTGCAAGGACTGTGAGGGACAAGGCTGCCTGCCCTGCCTCAAACTCTGCCCCATGCCTGCCTGCAGCCATTGTGTGCCCATAGTTGGCTGGCCCCAAAAGGGGCTGGCTCAACTGCTCCCACCCGCACAGATTCCCTGGGAAACCAGAATGCCTGTAAAATAGCTATGAAAGGAAAAGCCTGCCTAGGAAAGTGCCTGGTGTCAGTCTGAAAGCAGAAGGTGCAGTGAATGGAGTCTGTCTCAGCTGGGCTGGGTGGTGTTAATGCCCTGCTGGCACTGACCTGTGGTGGTCCTGCAGGCAGCAGAGCCACTCACCCCAACAAACCTTGGGTGCTGCTCTGGCATGCAGCAAAGCACACCCTGGGCACAGGCTGCCACACAGGGGAGGCTGGCACAAAACCCCTGTGGCCATTGCAGTCCTTTACAGTCCCAAAGCCATCCTCCTGCCACTGTGACAAGGATGGAGGCTGGTCTCTGCTCCAGTAAAGGGAGGGAGGTGAGTAGGACTGCAGCAGCTGTGGTCCTTCCTCCCAGGGGCTTTGGCCCAGGGTAGTGCAAGGGATAAAAAGGGCTCTGGCAGAGCAGCAGCTGAGTCCCTGCCAGGAAATCACTTGTAGGGCAGAAAAATCATTGTACCAACTACAGTTTTCAAGAGGTGAGTCTGGGTAAGATTTGATTTGGATTCAGCCTGAATTGTTAGATTTAACCTGTCTATCCCATCTCTGAGATCTGCTCTCCCATTGCAGCAATCACCTGTCCAGTGCTCAGTGCTCCAAACCAGGGAGAACTGAACTGCTCCCATCTCCACGGAGACTTCACCTTTGGCTCCACGTGTGCCTTCTCCTGCCAGACGGGGTTTGCACTGATGGGGCCGCAGGGCCGTGAGTGCACAGCCACGGGGACATGGACAGGGGATGCCCCACGCTGTGAAGGTAGAGCTGCTGCTGCAGTGCAGGCTGTCACTAGCCTTGGGTGACACTGTGGTGCTCCCCAGCCCCTTGCTCCCAGAATTTTAGTCTCCCAGTTCCCAAGCTTCTCCTTGACGTGTACCTCTTCACTCTGCAGCCATTGTCTGCCCAGTGCTCCGTGCTCCAAACCAAGGAGAGCTGAACTGCTCCCACCTCCATGGCAACTTCACCTTTGGCTCCACGTGTGCCTTCTCCTGCCAGAAGGGGTTTGTGCTGATGGGGCCAGAGAGCCGTGAGTGCACAGCCACGGGGACCTGGACTGGAGACACACCACACTGTGAAGGTAGAGCTGCTGCTCGAGGTGTCACAGGCCTCTGATTGACCCTGGAATGTTCTCCAGTGTCTTGGTCCTTTCATTCCAACAGTTTAGCCTCATAGTACCCAGGCTCCTCCTTGAAGTGTTTCTCTATCCCTGCAGCCATCGCCTGCCCAGTGCTCAGAGCACCAGACCAGGGAGAGCTGAACTGTTCCCACCTCCATGGCAACTTCACCTTTGGCTCCACGTGTGCCTTCTCCTGCCGGAAGGGGTTTGTGCTGATGGGGCCAGAGAACCGTGAGTGCACAGCCACGGGGACCTGGACTGAAGATAGCCCACGCTGTGAAGGTAGAACTGCTGCTAGAAGTCAGGGTGTCACTGGCCATGGTGTGACACTAGGCCCCCCCTGAAGCCTCTCAGACTGAACAGTTTAGCTTTGTAGTCCTCAGACTCCCACTCAAAGTGTTTCTCCATCCCTGCAGCTGTTGCCTGCCCAGTGCTCCGTGCTCCAGACCAAGGAGAGCTGAACTGCTCCCACCTCCATGGCAACTTCACCTTTAGCTCCACGTGTGCCTTCTCCTGCCAGATGGGGTTTGTGCTGATGGGGCCAAAGAGCCGTGAGTGCTCAGCCACAGGCACATGGACAGGAGATGCAACAAGATGTGAAGGTAGAGCTGCTGCTCGAGGTGTCACAGGCCTTGGCCAGACACTGGGATGTTTTCTTTTTGATCCTCTCATCACAAGAGTTTAGCCTTGTAGTCCCCAAGCTCCTGCCTGAAGTGTGCTTCTTTGCCTTGCAGCCATCAGCTGCCCAGAGCTCCATGCTCCAGACCAGGGAGAGCTGAACTGTTCCCACCTCCATGGCAACTTCACCTTTGGCTCCACGTGTGCCTTCTCCTGCCAGAAGGGGTTTGTGCTGATGGGGCCAAAGAGCCGTGAGTGCACAGCCACGGGGACCTGGACTGGGGACACACCACAGTGCAAAGGTATTGCTGCTGCTCGAGGTATCACAGGTCTTGTGTTGAGCATGGGATGTTCCCCAGAAGACCCTCTTGGTCCTCTCGTTCCAACAGTTTAGCCTCATAGTCCACAGATTCCAGCTTGAAAATATATCTCTGTCCCTGCAGCCATCGCCTGTCCAGTGCTCAGTGCTCCAGAACAAGGAGAGATAAACTGCTCCCACCTCCACGGAGACTTCACCTTTGGCTCCACATGTGCCTTCTCCTGCCAGATGGGGTTTGCACTGATGGGGTCAGACAGTCGCAAGTGCACAGCCACAGGGACATGGACAGGGGATGCCCCACACTGTGAAGGTAGAGCTGCTGCCACAGCTCAGGGTGTCACTGACCTTGGGGTGACACTATGATGTTCCCCAGCCCCTTGGTCCCAACAGTGTGGTCTCCCAGGCTCCTTTTTGACATGTGCCTCTTTATCCTTGCAGCCATCAAATGCTCAGCACTGACCACCCCCAAGATGGGCCAGGCTGCCTGCTCCCACCTCCATGGGGACTTCACCTTTGGCTCCACGTGTGCCTTCTCCTGCCAGACGGGGTTTGTGCTGATGGGGGCAGAGAGCCTTGAGTGCACAGCCATGGGGACCTGGACTGGGGACACACCATACTGTGAAGGTAAATCTTGTGATCTCACACTTGTCTGGGAGCGCTCTGTTGTAGCAGAGTGCTTTCCATGGCACCCCAGGCTATGTCAGTTTATCCCCTGGCTTGCCAACCCACATGTCCCCATCCCACTGCCACCAGTCCTGTCCTCTTGATGCTCCTGCTGTGCTTTATCTCCAGCCATCAGCTGCCCGGTGCTGGCCCCCCCCAGCAGAGGCCAGCTGAGCTGCTCTCACGTGCACGGGAACTTCACCTACAACTCCACGTGCACCTTTTCCTGCGAGGAGGGGTTTGTTCGGATGGGAGCAGAGATGCTCCGGTGTGAGGCCACAGGGAACTGGACCAGGGAGCTCCCTGTCTGTGCAGGTACGGTGGGGACCCCCTGCTCCTCTAGCACTGTGGAGGTTCCAGCTTTCCTGCAAGCACACCTTGAACGTGGTGGGGGGCTCCCCAGGGGCTGTGAAGTCCTGAAAACTTTCTAATGTGTGGCTCTGTGGCTTTGTTTCAGAGGATGGTGCCTTCTTAAAGCAAGTCCTGGCTTACAGCAGTGGCTCAGCTCTGGCAGTAGCTGGTGTTGTGCTCTCTGGGGGGCTCATTGCCCTCCTTGCCAAGAGGCTCAGTGACAGAGGTACAGAAATGCTTCCTGCAGCCCACCCTAGCTTTGGCCAGGGGCTCTCAAGCAAGGTGGTGACAGAGTCCCAGGGGCGGCTGGGGTGAGCAGAAGGGTTTAACAGTGTGACTGCCTCCATCCACATGTTTTATTTGCTGAGTTGCTTGGGTCCTTGGCAGTTTGTCCAGCTGAAAGTGTCAGCAGCCAGCTTTGGAGGGCAGAGCCAGATAAATACCATCACTCTGAAGTAGGCAGCAAATGCTTCAGCCCTCTTCTGGCCCCATCCCATGCTTGTCAAACCCTGCTCAATTTCAGATGCTGCTGATGCAGCTTCTAATGACCTTCACTAAACAGATCCAGTTTTTTCTTTTCTATGTGCTTTATCCCCATGGACATTTCAACACCGTTTTCAGAGGAGAAAAGGAAGCTCCTGAAACCCACCAGGTGAGAGTTGTGCTCTGCAGGAGGGTGGCTGTGACTGTCACAGTCCTGTGTTCACCCTGCTGACACCCAGATCTGCCTGTGTGAGGCTGTTTTTATGTGGGGGCATCTCTGGGGCTGACAGGGCCATGCTAACCCTTGTCCTTCACACACTCCTGCACTCCCCAAGGTGACACCCGTGTGTTTGTCTTCCAGTGACCTAGGAGCGCCGGGAACCTTCACCAACACAGCATATGATGCCAACCTGTGAGGTGAGCGCTGGTGAGACCCTCCCAGCACCCTGTTCAAAATTCACCTGGGTGGCCATCCTCCTGGCTGGGGTACTCCTGGGTGGGGACACCCCTTGGGACTGAAGTGGGTAACACCAGCTCCATCTCTCCTGTGCTTCCAGCCTGCCCGAGACTGAAACCCACCGTGTCCCCCAGGGCTGCAGGTCCCGCAGGAGCTGCTGCTGGAGCACAAAGGCTGTGGCTGTAGCCCGGACCAGCGCTGCCATGGACACTGCCAATGTGTGTACAGCATTCTCCTGAGAAGGGGAGGTGCCTCCAGGGAAGGCAGCTGGAGACCCACCAGGGCCCTGTGCTGGGGGCAGCCTGCCACCCAACCCTCAGACATTCTCCCACCGGGAATTTGGACATTCCCTGGTAGCTGCTCCACTCATGCTTCCATCAACAAGCTTGTGTCAGCAGGGTCTGAATAAACACCTTTGTCTAACCACTGCCTCTGTGTGCCTGGGGCGAGGGGGAGAAGTCTTCATTAAATAATGTGGCTAGCAGCACTAGGGAAGTGATTCCTGTACTTCCCCTGTACTTGGAACGGGTGAGGCCACATCCCGAGTGCTGGCTCTGGTTCAGGGCGCCTCAGTTCAGGAAGGACAGTGAGATGCTGGAGCATGTCCAGAGAAGGCAACATGGCTGATGAAGGATTTGGAGCACAAGTCTGATGAGGAGCAGCTGAGGGAGCTGGGGTTGTTTAGCCTGGAGAAAATGAGGCCTGGGGGGACCTTATCACTCTCTACAACTCCCTGACAGGAGGTTGGAGCCGGGGGGGGGG
>VXAZ01009789.1:780698-807805 GCA_013399875.1 Gymnorhina tibicen | reverse complement strand
GGGGGGCCCCGTGCGGCCTCTGCTCCGCCCCGCCGAGTGGCCGCCGGCAGCCGCCGTCGGGGGCGGGCCCTGGCCGGAAGCAGACGTGTGTTTCGGGAGGAAGGGGAAGCGATGGCGGCGGCCGAGGCCGAGTGGGAGCCGGCGGGGCTGCTGCCTGCCCCGGGGGGCGGCCTGGACTGGGGTGAGCGCGGCTTCGGGGGACGGGGAGCGGGGCTGGGGCTGGGCCGGGCCGGCGCGGAGCTCCCCGGCGGGGCCGGGCCGGCGCTGAGCGCGTTGTCTCTCCCGCAGAGGCTGTGCTGGGCGAGGAGCTGAGCGAGCTGCTGGGCGCCGCGGCCCCGAGGGACGAGCCCGACGTGAGTACCGGGGGCGGCGGGGATGGCGGGGGCCGGGCTCCGCGCTCTGCCGGCGGTGTGAGCCCCGGCCCGGCTCGGGGAACCCCCGGGGCAGCCTGGCAGGAGAGCGTGGCTGCCCGGCCTTCACCCTGCGTCAGCGCTAGAGATACCGATCGATCGCTGAAACGCACCGGGGCGTCACGGCCGGAGAGCGAAGCGGAAAGTGTAAAGGACAGAGTTTAGGGCGGCGGCGCGAAGTGCCGTGGAGGAGGAGCGGTGTTGGCACTGCCCCGGTGAAGGTGAACCCCGCAGGGCAGTGCTGGGGGAGCACTCGCTCGGGGCTGCCTGAGAGGAGAAGGCTGGATATGTTACATCTGCATCCACTGGGGCTGTGCTATAGCGCCTTGCCTATTAGATGGCTTCTTGTTTTCTTCTTTAATGTAAGATTCTATCCAAAAACCTTTGCTTGCAACTTTATGGATTAATCCCCATCTTTTTCACTGTCCACTTGACCATACTGCTCTTTCTCTCCCGGGGCATTTGCCTCGTGGATTCTCCTCTGCCTGATCTTCCCTCTTCCCTCTCTCTGCCCACTGTGTCCTAACCCACCTCCAGCACAACCCCTGGGTTATCCAGTGTAAACCTCAGGTTCTAAGAGCATTCCTACAGGTGTAGGACCAGTCACTGGAGAAAATGTGGGAACAGACTGATTGTACAAGGGAAAGGTATTCCCTATCAGCAGGTAAGCATTACTTGCCTGGGTGAAGGCTCTTAATGCACAGCTCATGTTGTGGTTTTTTGGTCATTCATCCTTTAAATGTGCTCTGATGAGCTTTCTCTTCATTCTAACTTGTAAGTACCAATATCTATGCAGTCTGCAGGCTTTTTGAGCCTCCCTTCATAAGGCAAGTTGAGAATATAAGGAAAGGTATAATTGCAGGATAGTTTTTAGGAAAATGTTCGTTGTATACTTGTATAAACTGGGTAGGTCATGTTTGTATTTTTCATGCAGATGCTCATGAAGTGCCACATTTGCATAGGGAACTGAGACTTACAGATGTACAAACAGAAAAAATGGAGAAAAAACCCAATTGTTGTTTTAAAGGTCATATGATAAATCATATGTATGAAGTGATTTTAGCCAGTTTGTTTGTTTTGGTTTTTGTTGGAAAAGAAAACTGGTGTCCTTGGCTTTAGATGTTGACATCAGTGTATTCAAGTATAGGGAGACTTAATGCATACTGTTAATCAGGTCTTGTGCAAATGAATCTTGTGTCTGTTTTCCTGCTGGTAAGCTGTCCTTGGTGCTGCTTTTGTTGTAAAGTGCTTTGAGATGCAATGGTGCAAGAGCATTAAAAAAATTCTTCCAGGCAGATGAAGGAAAGGACGGCACCAAGTTGCTAAAACTTGTGTTTTATGTGAGATGGTTCAATGACTGAACTTAGAACTTTTGTTTTGCAAATTATCAGTAAGGGTACGATAATTAGTGATGGTCTTAAACTGACCTGCCCCTTCCTACAGGTCTAAGTTTAAAAGAAGCCTTGTTTTGTGTGTTCCAGTTGAGAATTTCTCCTTTAAGGACTTTCATCTCTGCATACCTTAAGGCAACTGAAGTGATTGATAGTTGTCTTGTGTTGTTTTGTTTTATGGAGCTCTAAGAATGTGAATATAATGGCTGATGGTGTAAATGTCTTTCTTTTTGTCTTGTTTCTTTTTCTGAACTGTCATTTCAGGAAAATGATCTCTATAACTTTCATTTTGATTTGGATTTGATGTCTTGGGACTCGGACCTTTGGAATATTACAGGCCATGCTTATGCAGGTAATTAACCTTCTGTATTTTGCAGGTGTTGCTCTCCCCGCCCTGCCCCACAAGGTGAGCTCTTTAAACTCGTGTGGAACTGTTTGATGCCCTACAGCCTTTTGCTCTGTGATGAGAACCATGCTGTGTTTCTGTAGGATGGGTACAGCTGGCAAGGGCTGCCCTACAAGCCAAGCTGCTCAGTACCTTTAATCTTGCTGTGTTCTCTACTGTGCCTTGCTTCAGGAATTAAATAGCTGGTGTAGGACACTGTGTTCTTTACTGCTATCCCACTGCTAAAAACTTGTGCAGTAAAATGTCTTTACCTGCCTCTTGCAGATGCAAACGTGAAGACAGAACCTTTATCACCGGCCGCTTCCAGCTGTTCGGTCCCTTCGCCACCGTCTGTGGACTCTCCAGTGCAGAATGTGCCTGTATGCAGAAACCTCCCTGTAACACAGACAGCAACAGCTCTGACAAACAAAAAGCCCTGTGATTTACTTCTCTGACCAAATTCACGGCACAAGAGGAAACAGCTTATTTTACCAACCCTTGCAAAAACTCTTCAGTGATGTTTTCTTACCTCTTCCCTGTGACCCATTTGAATAAGAGCATGTTCAGCTCAGTTTCCTTAGCTATGTTCATTAGCCTTCTTGCCAAACAAAGTACCTTCTAAAGGCTTCTAAGTCTAGCAGCTGCTGGCCTCTGCCTCCCATTGCTCTGCTGGTGGGAAGAAATACCTGTTGGTTTCTTTAGTGGTATCTGGCATTGACCAGAATCAATCTGCAAAACAAAACCTTTCTCCTGTTGTCTGCAGCAGCAACACAGATGTGATGAAAAGCAGATAGACTCTGAACTGCTAATAGATAATTCTTTGAGTTTCTGAAGCATTAATCGCACGTGCTTTCTGTCCGCAGGATGATATGGACTTCAGCTGTAGCTCCCAGATGTCTCCCGTCTCTCTCTACAGCAAGAGCTGCAGAAGCCCTGCATCCCCTGAAGGAGATGGAGGGAAGAAGCCTGCTGTGAGCATCTCTTCTCGATCTGGTATGAGAGAGAAAGTTACTTTCATCCCATGGATACTATGTGTGTTTTCTTGCATCCACATTATTAACTAATAGACACTAGATGTCCTATCATTTATGCCTTGGATATTTGATCAGATATGTTTATTTTTAACCAATGTTATAGATGGGTAAAAAACCCCACATTAAAAGCCACTTCTTTATGGCTTGAATTCCGTATTTTATGCCTTTTGGTCCAACTCTGACTCTTTTTTCTTTTCTAGCAAATAATTCTACGAGGAGCTTGAAGAAGTGTGGTCAGACAGTGTCCAGGCCTTTGATACAGCCCAAACCCCTTTTGCCTGCTGTGCCTGAAGCTCAGGCTAACATTGGCATCCCAGCTAAAACCATCATTATTCAGACTCTTCCCACGCTTGTGCCACTGCCAAAGAATCAGCCAGTTGTTAACATCCAGCCAGCACCTCCTAAAGGTAGGTGAATTGTCTTGACTGGACCAGGTCTAGGTGGTACCATTGTCTGTTTTGGATGGCTGACAGAATGAAGTTAGGTTTGGTGTATGAGAGAGGAGGAATTGGAGAAATAAGGGTCCTTCATGCTTTGCTGGAAAAGCTTTAGCCTAAGGAGATGGCCTTACTCCTCTCATACGTAGTGCTGTGAGAAACATCACCCACACGGGCATTGTGTAAAATGGAAGACTGGATTGCATAATTCCATTATTTGGAATGGAAGAGGGAGGCTGTGCCGAGCACTGGCAGCTGTGGGGATAAAACTGCTGATTTGGAAGGATCTGTAGGGTTGCTTCGCTCTGCTCTGCTCTGCTTGCAATGTCAGGTGGTGCATGAGGTGATTACAGTGCTGTTCTGTCATAACCAAAGGAAGATCCAGCAGAATCAGCTAGGATGGCTTGAAGGAAGCTGGAAGGCTTGGGAGAAGTGATATAAGATTCTTTTTACCCACATGAAACTCTTCCACAGGATGGTGGGAGCATGAGTTTATGGCTTTTTAGCTCACTAAACAGCTTTAAATACAAAGTTGTGAAATCTGCTAAAAATTGAGAGTTGTGTCAGAGGTTAGAAAAGTTGCTGATGTTAACAAGAAGAAAGTGACTTCCTGCCCCGTGATAATTCTTCATTCCTACGGGTTCCCTGTAACTGATTTTTGGAGTAGCTAGAGCTTTCATTTCTGGATCCAAAGCGTTGTTTCACTCTCCAGCCGAGGCAGCAGGGACACTGCGTGCCTTGCAGGAATTGTCAGCTGCAGTTGCTCGTTTCACCAGCTGATGGCCACAGTCCCTTGCGGTTGATTGCACAGGCACTGAGGCATGGAAGGGAAAGGAGACAAATTCTTAAGGGCACGTGTCTAGAAATTATTGCAATGGTGAAAAATTTGTCTCCATTACTAATTTCTCTTCCATTGGGGGTTCTGCCAAATCTGGACATGCTGACATTTGTTATAACATGCCTAAGATTGTTGGACTGCTTAAAACACAGGTCAGCACAGTCAGCATGACCTAATTCTTATTCTTTCTGATGTTCTAGCTGATAAAATACCATCTGGAATAAGGAATGCAGGGGATATGGATTTCTTTGGCTATAAGTCTAGTACTCTGAAGATCAGTGTCTCCTTTTCCCTGAAGAAAAGTCAGGACAGTAGTTTCTGTGAGACAGTATAGAGGAAATACTTTTGGGAAAGCATTTCCATGCTTTCCATTTGCTTTAACTGATGGTATGTTTAAAAATTCTCTTGTGCAGCTTCCATAACAAAAACCATAAGGATCTTTTTTCATCAGTCAAAATCCCCTGCATATGACAAGTTGGAACTACTAGTTTGAAATACTCCATTATCTTCAAAGAAGCATGAGAAATTATATTTTCACAGTCCCTTTTATAAAAGCTTAAAGGAGAAAACATGGTCTCAGAGCCATCATATCCTTTATACATTAAAAAAATGCTGAAATAGTCTCAAATTCATCCTTTAAGATTCTTGAATAGGGTCGTACTAGCTTACGATGTCTTCAAGATTGTGTCTGCAAAAAAAAAAGGTCTAGTTTTACTCCATACATAAACGATCTTGGCACTAGGTAAATTACTTCACTTTTCACCTTCCAGAAGGCTGGATAAATGCTGTAATCCATTGTCGTGCATTTTGGTTGGAATGCTCAGCTGGAATGTGCTGTTTCTGAAAGCTGGCGAGGTCATCCTGTTACAGAGGATTAGAGAGACATTAATGTGTTTTCAGACAACAAAATATTACTCAAGCACCTGCGTGAGTTAAATGTAGTTGTTGGACTGAAATTTCTTGGAAGTGACTGTTTTTAATTCCATTTCAAACTCTGTCAAAATTACCTCATTTTTTCTGCCTGCTTTTCTTTAAGCTCTATTCAGCTTGTGTATAAACTTTCTTTAGTTTATACACATAAATTCTGTAGCGTAATACATTTTTCTAAAAAAATGGTCTTAATGTGAATTGAAGCTTCAACATAAGTTTTGAAAGTGTAACTTGCGTTGTTCTTTTTTGTTCATCTTCCATCTCTCTGCTAGTTTGAATTAATCTGTGTGATATGAGTCACTTCTGTGTAGTAAGTTTTCCATTGACTACAGCAATAAAGTAGGTATAGACAAAAGGAAGAAGGAGGATGAGGTAAGTTGGCTAAATTCTTTGAAAATGTTGTTCAGAGTGCTTCAAGTATTAGCAATACTGAGTAATGTATATAACGAAGTGTTAAATTTTATTAAGTTTGAAGAGCTTTTGGGACAGAGCTTGGTTTATTGGATTCCTTTAATATCTGTAGTTTTGGTTTGCAAGATGGATTAAGAGTCCTGTAAACTTTAGAACTTCTTTTTTCCATTTCTGTTCTGTAGAATAGAATGGGTTTGAGATAAACTGTGCAGGGCAGGAGAGGATATCAGTATGCCCCTACAGAGTAGTGGTGTACAGATCCATTTCATCCGTGCTGAGCGCTGCTGTTCTTGTGTTCCAGGTCAATCCGTGGTGCTGCCCCAGCCTGCTGTGGTACAGCTCCAGGCTTCTGGGGTGCTTCCTGCCTCCCAGCCTGTCATCGCTGTCACTGGAGGGGCCACACCACTTCAGAACCACACGGTGAATGCGCTGCCTCCAGCTGCTGCAAACGGCTCAGCCAGCGGCAAAATCCCGGTGACAAAGCCCTTGCTTCAGAGCAGCACCCCAGCCATGGGGCTGGATGTAAGTTCTGACTCTGTAATAGCTGCTAACCAAAGCTTGGACACAGTTACCTGCACGTGGGACCTAATGGGATAGCTGGGTCCCTTCAGAGTCTCAGGAAGACTCTTAATAGGATTTCCAGCTGTAAACAGGGAATTTAGCAGCTTGGCACAGAACAGGGAGGAACAGCTAAATATCTGCTGGCCTGCCTGGAGTTGCAGACCAGGTGTGCAAGCATAGTGGCAGAAGACAGTGCTGATAGATATTTTGCATCACTTGTCTTCTCAAGTGCAAGCTCTCAATGGCTGGAGGTCTCTTACATACAGGAAGATTTGATATATCTGATTTTTGATCAGTGCTAAATAATTTTTCTAATCCATATGATAAAAACATTTCTTTGGAAGTAGATGAACTGGAAATTTCAATGCCTAATTCTTTTTCCATACATCTTTATCTCCCCAGATTTTACTAATGATTTTTAGAAACTTCAGTTACTGAGTTCCATATGATCCTAACTCTTCAGGCTCCCTTTTGATCATGTATTGAATGAGTAGAAGAGGGTTAAGCTCTCAACAATTACAGTGCAAATAAGTAAGTTTTTCCATAGTAGCTCACAGTAAGCAGTAGGTGTAAACAGTAGCTTTTGAGATGTGTGGAGGTTTTTCTTCCCCTTCAGCTTTGACATCTTAACCAGCCAGCAAGCTGGGTGTTAACTTGACTTACCTCCGAGTAATCTGGAGCTGCTTTGATTGCATTTTGTTGTCCAAAGAAGACATGCTTGTGGAAAGGACCAAAGCTTCTTGTTGGTGATTTTAAAACTCTATGAGTGTCATTCTCCAATGTGGTATTCCAAGCACAGTTGTGAGCTGAGGGTCCTATCACATCTCAGTGTAAAGGAGAAAACACTGGTGAAAACACATAGAATTTTGCTGTATAGGCACCTGCTTATTAGCAGTGCAGGTCACTGTTTCCCAAAAGCAGTGGGAAGCCTGTTCAGCTTCTTTGGAGGGATGTTGCTGTGTAGTTTCCTAATGTCTGGGATTGCCACTCAAGCTTGATGGTCAATTTTCCTCACTAATCATATTTGTGTGTGGGCTGCATTTTATAATGAAAATATTGTGCTACAAATAGCTCAGCAGCCAAAGTACAGTGGAAACCTGATATTCAATGTACCAGAAGCAAACAAAGGTATGTTAGTAGGCAGAGCAGTTAAGTGTGCTGCATTTTTAAATTATAATTCCCTGTCATGTAAAGTTAACTCAAGAGTTTGGGACTCCCTGTAAGCAGGGCTAGCCATGGCATTATCTGAATATAAGGTTTAATTGACAAAACCCCCTTATTGTCATCATACTCCATATACACATCTGTGACATCAGTATTCAAAGGTGTAGCTGGGGTAACAAACGGGTGTTTGTTTTCAATGATGGTTGTGTGGGTATTTCCACCCAAAAAAGGGCAGTTTTAAGACTTGTGAAGTGCTGCACATCTTACCTGTGCTTGTTAAAACGTGAAAAAACAGTTGCAACTGCTGTTTGGCACATACTGTGAAAAAGTGCTTTGAGAAAGAACAAATGTTTTGGGGTTTAGCTCATGCCAGCAGGGTTAAAACATCTCCTGGCTGCCTTGGACACCGTATGTGGCGCTCAGAGCTGCACAGATGGAGCTGTCGTTTGAGCTCTGGAACACGTGTTTTTGTTTGCTAATCTAAGCAGATGTTGCAGGATAAAAAGAAACACTGCAGGACTTTCTTTTGGGCTTAGGAGGGATCAACTGTTATCTTAACACTCAGATTTCCAGTGGATTACAGTGAGATGGACTGGTGGCAAGCTGTAGGCGTGAGGCCCTGGTGGCACACGTGTGCAGCCTGCCAGCCATGGGGAAGTGTCAGAATACTGAAAATCTAGAAGAGCTTAATTATGCAAAGTAACTTCAGCATAAGTGTGGATTTCTGTTGAAGAATCCTCTTTTCTGTGCGGTACATTGTGTAATATTTGTATAACATAAATTCATTAGGCAAGTTGTGTTCTGTTGAGCTAGAGACAAGAAAACCCAGAACTTCCGTAAGAACAAAAAAACCTTGCATATGTTTTGTATTCCTGCAAATAAAGATGCGTCTTCAAAGACAGCAGCTTTCATAAGCTGAGGTAAGAAGCCAGCTAATGCTAAGTTGAATGGTTTGTACTTTCAGCTCTTTGTTAACTTTCCCAGCATGTGTACAAAAAATTCTGGAGTATGAGAGACATTCTTACTTCTAGAAGTACAGCTTGTGTTGGAAGGGAGATTAAATTTTGCTCAGAATTGAGCTTTCTTTGGAAGTAAATTGAGGTAGCAGTGTTTATTTGTAAAGTGCATGACTCTTTATAAAACCTCTGAAGACAGGGGACAATCTGTATCTGGTTAGTGCTGTTTGAAGCAAGGGTTTGCAATGACCCTTCCAGTTCTCCATATTTACAGCATTTTTGTGTGTATCTGTGCTAGTAGTGGTGTAATTTTCAAAGTCAGAAAGCAGAAGTTGCATCACTGATGACTGATTGTTTTTAAGACCGATGTTCTCCCTCTATGGTCTGTGTTTCCTTAGATATTGAGTGGAAGAGCAATACAATACAATTTAAAAAGTTGGAGGCTGCAAAAGAAGTTGGCAGAGGTGTTTGCTACCTTTAATCTTGGTTCAGCACTTGTGCAAAGCAATGTTGCTCAAGCAGACTGACGTTACAGATTAGTTCCTCTCCCTCCTGATTATCCAAGTGCTCGAGCAGGGGGCATGATTATCTTGATGCCAGGCCAGCTGTGTAATGCTGGTTGCCATACTGCTTCCAGGTTCAGCATTCTTGCACCACTTCACTCACACAACTCTTTCCATTTCCTGCATCAGATTTAGGTGGGATCAGGTGTGCAGTTGTGGCATATTCCCCAAGAAGAGCCAGGCAAGACCCGGAGGGGTGACCAAGGACCTTAAGCTGTTTACGGATTGTAAATTAAAACAAAATAACTTAAGGACACAAATAGTGGATTTCATTTAAGCAAGCTTAAAAAATGAGTCAAAATGTAGCTGGTGTGGCATAGACTGAAATGCAGATACTGCACAAAGTACCTGGAATGAGGCTGGGGAGAGCTGCTGTTCCTCACAGCATTTGGAGAACTGTGAGTAAAGGAGGGCAGTCTGGATAAATAACACATAAAATGTAGATGGCAGCATCTGAAACAGTGACAGATGTATCTTAGGATGTACTCTTAGTCTAGAGGCACTGCACTGGTGCTTTTAACACCTTATTTTCTTCAGAGAAGCATGTAGATTTGCCAGAGGTTCCAGACATGTAATTAAAAACTGTCCAGTAATGAATAATCCTGAGCAGGTCCGCAAACAAGAATGGATGTAAACAATTTGGTCTTTGTTCAGCTCCAAGATGCAAAACCTCTTTTTAAAAGGGGGAATGGAACTCCTTGTTTGGAATAGCATACAACTTGAGCCAAAGCTGCTGCATGAACTCATTCCTTGTTTTTTCATCTCTGAACAGTTTAAGTGATCTTGGCCCCGAATTGGTGTGTTCTATACACTGCAGTTCTTGGCTACCCTGAATCTTTTTTTTGGTCCGGTTTTTATATGTCTGCAGAAGCTTTTTTATGTTAAATGTTGTAGTACTTAAAAAATTCAAGACAAAGCTTAGCATTAATGAAAATATGTTAAAATCTTTTCCTTCTCCACTCTCTGCTAAAGAGAGAAACTGGAGTAAGTACAAACAGCTTCGTTTTCACAGACTTGTCTTGGTGGCAGCAGACTAGACATATAATAAATGATCTTTATAAAAAGCAATTAGAATTTATAAAAAGCCCAGAATGTTAATGCACTGTAACATGTTTTCTTCCTTCTTGTCACCAGACTGCAGCATCATGAAGAAGAATGTTGTCTTCAAACAGCTTGTGGCCACTTTTTTTTTGCAGACACCAGTGCCCTAGAACAACATATTGTCTGTGTGCAGGTAGATACAAGGAGAGAGTTGAAAAGCTGTGGTTAAGGTTTTTTATGTAGCCGGACTCAAAATCTGAGTTAGTTAATGTTACTATTGTGTGATTACACTATTTGCCTAGAATAATATTTCTGGAATAGTTCTCATCTTTTTTCTTTAATGTTCCTGCTCTGAGAGATACAGGTCACACCAGTGCATGTGGTGGTAGGTACTGAAGGATATTCAGGTCTGTGTGAGATGGATTGTTCAGTTATCTGTCAATGTAATTGTCATTAAGGCACATCCAGCTGTAGCTTAATAATGTGATGGAACTCTTCTGTTCTTAATGGAAACACTTGTTAATCTGTGAGGGAAAGAAATCAACAGACTAGTGTCTAAGCTTAGGATTTCAAGTAGTTTTGTATAGTTCTGCTGTATCCATCACTGTTATCCTTGTCAGCAGCAAGATGCTTTCAGTCTGGGTCGTCCCACTCAGTGCAAACCACAAAATGAGTAAGTGGTAAAAGACGATGGAGTATTCCTGCTTGGGAAAAAAATCAGTCATCAGGACTGTTGGAGGATGGGGAGGGGTTACTTTGAGCTCTCCCAGTCTGGTCTTGCAGACTGAATGCCTGCTAGCAGTTAGAGTGAATTATGTGCTCTCCTGGAGTATGTTTGCTGGTTGAGCTTCATCCTGAAGGAATCCAGTTTGTGTGCTCTCAGAGACTGTTCTGTGATGTGAAGCAAAGCACATTTAGTGGGACAGTCAGGAAGTGTGAATCCAAGCCACACTCCTGATCTGAATTAAAATGTCAGTGTAGATGCACCCAGAGACTGCATTTAAACTGCCCTGTAAGGGCTTGAAACACATAGAATGTGCAGTCTGAGATCAGCAACACTGTTCAAAATCTCAAAAACTGTGTAGCATAGGTGGAAAAGGTACAGAAGCAGGTGTAATGAGTGTGGAAATGACTTCCATACAGAACAGACTGGAAAACCATAGAAATTTCCTGTTAGGAAAGCAGATGACTGATTGTAGCCTGTAAAATGGTGCAGGGAAAAGTGAAGGTGAAAGACATTCTTGCTGCCTTGCAGACGTGAAGATAGGTGTTTTCTGTCTTTGTGATTTGATTGCTCAAATCAAACTTGAGTATATGTTTGGTGACCCCTGCATATAGAATGTTGAGAATGCAGAAGAAAACTGAGACCGTGCAGGACCTGTTTTTTCCTTAGATGTACCGTGCATGCTTTTCCTTAGGTGCTTGTGTGCTGACCATTCCAGCTCATTTGAAGCAGAGTGTGGGAAGCTATCTGTGCAGACTTTTGACAAAGTAGAGAAGCAGAGATTCTGCATGGAATGGAGGCATTTTTAACCTGTGGATTGTTAATAGGCCTGTGTATTGTGTGTTCAGGTCAATGTCTTGAGGCGGCAGCAGCGCATGATCAAAAACCGTGAGTCAGCCTTTCAGTCGCGCAAGAAAAAGAAGGAGTACATGCTGGGACTCGAGGCCAGGCTGGAGGCAGCCTTGCTGGAGAATGAGAAACTCAAGAAAGAAAACAGCACACTGAAGAGGCAGCTGGATGAAGTAGTGTTAGAGGTAAGAGATTGTGATGAAAGTCTGGTTTTATATGGAAACAGTTGTTCAGGTGGAAGGCGCTAGAACAGAATTGTGGAAATGTTGACTGGAAGGCCTTTGAGGGTTTCTAGCCCAGCATCCCATTCCAAGCATGACTTCCACCAACTGTAGGTTAGGACAGCTGACACGTTATCTGGTAGCCTTTTAATTCTTTACTTCATGGTACTTCTGAATATTTCACTGGATAGAGGCTGAATATAATGTATAAACCAAAGTTTTATTTTTAAGTAGTTCAGGAATAGATTCACACATAATTAGGCAAATATAAATCTAAAAAGCAAGTATAATTTGGTGTACTTAGCTTCTGACATACCTCTGCATATCTGTGCTCCTCTTTTACTCATTGTCTTCTGTTTTTTCTGTCTAGAACCAGAAGCTCAAAGTATCATCTCCAAAGAGAAGGACGCTGTGTGTGATGGTGATACTGGCCTTTATAATGTTGAATTATGGTCCGTTGAGGTAAGCTGCTGAGAAATTCCTCTTTGCCTAGCAAGTTTACTGTCCTGAGATTTTTGTTTGAATCATTAATAACAGCCGGTGTTGTGTTTTAAAGCCTTGAACTTGAAATCTGAAATCTGTCCTTTATTCTCCTCCTGCTTAGGGGAAGATGCCTCTTCCCCTAAGAATGGTTCCTCTTTTATAATGTATATTTTATAAAGTGTAATGGTTCCTCTTTTGGAATCCTTCTGGCAATAAGAGCCAGACCTTGTACTTCTAATTCCTCCTGGTTGGGTATTTTTTTATTCAGTGCAGCATACAGCAGTTTGTCTGCTCCATTTATACCTGCAGAGATTAAGGACTGTGTTTAGAATCCTTTTAGGAAAAAAAGTCAGACTTGGAGAGCTTATCTGCGTGTTCATACCTGTGCTAATTTCAGTAGCTATGACTTGAAGCTGCCTTAGTACCCAAAATACTCAGGAAATGCTGCTGTACGTTCCGTGCCTTGCGGTCCTGACCCTTAGATGTGTCCAGCTGCAATCTCCCTCATTACAGTGTAAGCCCTGTATTACTTGTGTTGTAGGTCTGGTGAAGAGGTTGTTTCCCCTCCTTGATTAGTTGAAGTGGTAAACAGAAACCTCTCTTGTTTGAACTGTTATCAGTAGGACAGAGGAGCCAGAGAGCAGCAGGGAAAAGCTACATCACTTCCCAGACACTTTATAAAGAAATCTATGGAAGAAAAGAGAATCTTTTTATTCCAATACTTCTTGCACATACCTGTCCATTTAACTTGGCTTTGGAACATAAAGACCTTTTAGATGGAGCTGTTTGCTCTTTCAAAAGGGGATAATATTTCAGTAGGATGCCAGTCAGCAGTGTCTCCATTTCTCCTCAAAATCCCAGTCAAATTAAAGGAATGGGATAAATATGGAGGAAGACTTTGTTTCTGACTGTGATAAATTTTTAGAAAGTCAGGTTTGTACTTTTAATATTGGAAAATTTGCTAAAGCTGAAATTACTTCTGGAGTATTTGCACTTATTGCAAATACTGTTTATCTCAGGAAGTGAAATACAGCTGATAATTTTGCTTTGATATGGACAGTGTTAAGATAGACCATTTCTTAGTGTATTTAGGGTTTGTGTTGTGATTTTTGACTATTAGGCAGAAAAATCAGCTTCTGGATACTGAGGGATGGATTTGTAATTCCTATCTGCATTTCAAACATTACCACTCACTTGAGAGAGACCCTTGGAGAGAATTGCTAGAACCAGTCATCTTTCTGAAGCTGGGGGAAGATTTACTTGTGTCAGCATATCAGTGAGATGATGGAATGCACGAAACTCTTGTTAGTGATGAAAGGCTTGGGAACACAGAGAAATGAGGGGGAAGTCTTTTACCACAGTGCTCTGAAGTTCCTGTGGCATCTTCCCTACCCCCAGGAATGAGTAAGGTGTTGAGCTCGATGGCAAGGCACTGCTGTCAAAGTAGGCTGAAAGGTCAGGTCGTGTTCATATCTTTGCAGCAGTCAGTAACTACAGGAATGTGACGGGGTTAACTTCCTGACATGTTTGATGTTTAATAAAGTAGATAAAGCAAAAAGAAATCCTTGGATGTCTGACTGTTCCTGGCCAGTACAGTAGCTGAGCATGCCAGTGTAACTGCTGTGCCTGAACCAGGTGGTTTGCATCAGTACTGGATTTAGGCAATGAAGAGAAATGTAATTGCAAGTTTGCAAGGAATTACTCTTTCTGTTTGTTTCTTTTCTCCCTAGCAGAATAAATGCTTGCACTGCAATTAAAATTCTAGGCTGTATCAAGGTGGTGTGAATGTTTGGTTGTGCAATACTCTTCGTAATACCCAGAGTGTGAGATATACAAACCACTTCTTTAGATTTCACTCCTCCCATACACATTTTCTTCCTTTTTATAAAGGTGTCACTGAATGGTAGCTCCACAAATAGGATAGGATTGCTGTTCTGCTATGTCCTTAAGAACAGAAGCTTCTGATATATGTGCTTTTTTTTCAGTCCCTGCAACTTCTTACAGAAGTAAGGAATTTTTTGAGATAATATCCATGCTAGCTTACAGTTCAGCAAAAACACTCTTTTCCCCCAAATTAGCTAACTATGGAATCCCTAATTTCCAAGCAATGGTCAGCTGGAGGTAAATATGTTCTGAAACCTTGTGTTGCCCTTTTTTCTGTGTAAGAAATCACTTCACTTGCACACCTGAATGGAGGTGTGCCAGCATTTGGGCTCAGGATGTTTTCATCCAAACATATTAGCAGTGAATATTTTGTTACTTAAAACCAATGAACCATTGCAAAGAGAGAGTGACATCCAAAAAAAAGGCAAAATCATGGGAAATTCACCCCCTAAATTCTGTAGCAGACTTTGAAATTCCCTTAGCTGGCCTTATGGTAAGATGTTTCTTAGGTTCTTGTTGGAAGTGATAGGATTCTTTGAAGACTAGAGGTAAAACAAAAGGGCAGATGTATAGGTTACCTATTTCTGTCAAATCAGAGAAAGCAGGGAAGCAGCTGCTTTGTTTAGGGATGGGGATGGGGATGGGAAGCTGAAGAACGGGCAGTCCTGCAAACCCTCCCCGGCCTGCAGTGGATCAGTGAAGGTGCAGTGTTTGGGCACTCAGCATCCCCCAAAAGAATCCCACCTGGATGGGTGGCTGTGTAGTTAGTTCTGTGTTTTCCTCTGCATTAACGGATGTGTGTTGCTCTAAAAAAGACTAACACATAATTTTTTTAATTGGTCCTAAGTCTTGTTGACCGTGAGTGCTGAGATGTTTGTGATGTTTCATGGAGGACTCCGAGACTGCTCTTCAGCTGTTTTAAGATGATGGGAAGCAGTCCAGGATGTGGCAGCCCTTGGCAAACAAGTTGAGCAGATAAAATTATTCTGCTGACGCATTTTTTTCATGCTGACAGATATGTGTGGGGGTAATCTGTAATGTTGAACTTGGGAATTTGGGGGTGGGGGTGAAAGTCTGGTAGGGAAGCTGGCCTGGTGAAACAAGAAATCTGTTTGAAAATACTGGGAGGAGAGTGCTGCCCAGTCTGCTTAATTACCGACAAGCCTTTCAGAACATCCTTCAGTCTTTGACACCATGGTATCTCTAAGAAAAGAATGCAAGTCTAATTAAATATAAATTGAGTGCCAGTGTGAATTGAGGATGTGAAAGTGGCTTGTGTGGAGGTAGTGGTCACTCTGCATTAGGTAGTACTGTGTTACTAAACTCTTCTGGGTTTGTTGCTGCTTTGTATTGAAAACTGAAACTTTCAGTTATTAAAAGCAGAAGTAATTTAGCAGGAATTCTATTAAGTGTTTCTATTTTATCTGTTTGTTTTATGCTAGAAGAAAGGCGCCCAGGAATTTCCCATCTGTGTCAGTGAACTATTCTGTAATCTTCGTGAGTTATTTGGATTTGGATTCAACATGTATAAAAACTTCCTTTTATTATTATTATTTAAGAGTGATTGGTGAGGTGTGTGAAGGGAAAAGGGTACATTTTGGTTCAGTTCGTTGCAGAGGTCACCCCCTTGCCCCAGCCTTGCATTCCGTGAGGTGCAAGACAGGAATTGGCAACCAGCAGTGTTTGCACAAAAGGCAGTGAGCACACAGGCCTTGGCACTCAGCAGGGCTGGGAGCTGGAAGCAGGGCATCTGGAGGCAGGTATCCCGAGGAGCCAGGCATCCCTGGGAGCCAGGCTCTCCTGCCTCTGCCTTCTGTGGAGCCAGCATTGGTTGCATTCCCAGCTGGCATGGCATCCCTGAGACATGGCTGACTTCTGGCACTGACAAACATCTAATTAGCTGTGCTGGGTTTTTAGCACTTACAACATGAAATCTGGTCATTTTCAAATTATTGCAGTTCCTACATGCCTTTTTCTCCTTCTTTGATTTCCACGTTTGTGTTGGACTGTGCCTGTAGAGTAACCAGATCCGAAAATGTGTTAAACAAGCACAAACAAAGCTGAAACAAATGGAAACCAAGCACATGTTCTAGTCTAAACAACCAGTGTGTTTATTTTGGGAATGTTTTTATTTTGATTCTCTTCCCTCTTCTCATTTGAATATAAATTGTCTTGTGTGTTCGTTTTGGTTTTTTATACATGTGATAGTAAAATATTTACAGGAAAGTAACCCAACTAATGTATAAAAAGCAGGGAAAGGAGAACAATCACAGAAGATGCAAAAGATAAATTTTCTGCATCTCTTCTTGGGGCAGTAGCAGCAAAGCATGTAAGCCAGGTATTTGCTGGTGGCTGTAGCATTATTTTTTTGGCTATGAGAAGTGTTCAACTAGTTGTTTTCTTCCCCATAATCAGTCTGCGTAAGTGTACATGGTGGTTGTCACCTAGCAGCAGTCTTAGAGCATTTATTAAGATGTCAGCCAGCCAGAATGTGTCCTAACTACCACTTTAGATATGTAGTGGACAGAAAACAAATAAAAATATGAAGCTGGGGAGAGGAAAGGCAGATTTGCAAAGAGATTGGAATAGGAGGTTTGAGAAGGTGGTGTGATACTATTTTTTTAGTATTATTAATAATTTTGTATTTTCTTACAATTTGGCTACCTCTGTATGGCTGGAACCCCTTTCAAGCTGGAAAACAGACTTGGTGATATAAAGAAAGCTGTATTTGTGGTGGAGGATGACTGAGGTGGTGATTGATGTAGCTCAGTAAAGCTGCTGCTGCCTCAAAACCTCCTGTGTCCTGCTGACCTCAGGCAGCTGCACTAGAATGGCTGGCCTCTTGTAGAGACTTCATTGCAGCTCCTCTCTAGGGTGTCCTCATGGATTTTCCTCTGCTTTCCAGGACTATCCTGGAAACTGAACAATCTATTAAAAATTTAGATCCACTGAGCAGTCTGCAAATAAAGACGCTGGCCTGGCTGGCTGAGAAGTGTGATTCGTCTGCTGTTGTCATAGACTACAGCAAATGAAGAAGCAGTGACTCTTGATTCCTGAAAGACTTACAGGCGTGTCTCATTTCTTAAACTGATAGCATAAACAGGAAAAAAACCCCCGGAAGTGCTAAGACTAATCATCTTTTACTGAAAATGAGGAAATTGCCAAGGATTGTTCAGCTTGCAAGCTGCTGTGACCTGCTGCTTGTAAGGATAAAGTAATGAAAACAAAAATTTTTCACCAGATTAGCATCCCACCTAGTCTGCAGGATGCTAGTCAGCACTAGGGTCTGCTAAGCTTTTGGAGCATGAAGGATTTGGGCTACTGACAGCACCATCCATTGAGCACACCAGTACTGGTGTCACTATGGTCTGGTGCCCTTACTCAAGCTGAACAATCTTGAGTTGGTGTGTGGGAGAGCAGGATTGTTCTGAGGCCTGGCGCATTCAGCAGTGTTTTTGTGCAAGTTGTCTGTTGTCTGAGACTTTATGCTGGACTCCTTGATTAAAGAAACAGACCCATCTTACGGCAAGCAGGAGCGTAGGGATACCTCAGTGATGGGATGCTGGAAAGTTAGAGAAACAGAGCTGTTGTTCCCTTAGGGGAAGCATTTTCTGTGTGGGCAAAGGAGCTGATCTTGCTCCTGTATCATCACATATAGCAAGTGTTGCGTTGCTGCAGAGGTGTTGGAGCTGTCTGCTGTGCGCTGGGGTTTGTCGGTGCAGGTCCCACCCACAGCAGCCAGGCCAAGGTCTCGCTGTGGCCTGGAGTCACTTCTGTGTTGCCCTGGCAGGTGACCCCAAGCAGTGTCATGGTATGTTCAAAAACATCCCAAATGTCCCTTTGAATACCATGTGTTAAAGAGACTAAAGCCATGTGTCTGGCACCTGCCCAAAGTGAAGGGCAGTGACTAACAGCTCGAGCACAGGATTACTTCTGCCTTACGTGAGTTTGTTTCCTTAACAATTCTTCCCTGACTCTGTGCCTGCTCCTTCCTCCCTCCATTCCAGAGCAAAGTGGGGCAGGTTAGTTGGAACCGATGGCTTGCAGGAGGAATGGAACTCCCAAACATGCAGTGACTGCTTGAAGCACGTCTGAAGAGATGTTCTGAGGGCAGAGAACCACAGATCATGGGCTGTGCTACAGGGTCACTTTCTTTTTCTCAGTTCATCCAATCCTGGGCTTTTTTTACACTTAGTGAAGGATAGAAAAGGATTGGTTTTCTGCTTCTTGCAAGCCTCAAAGCCTTCAGGAGGTTGATAGGCTTAAATGTGATGTATAATAAACGTACATACAAATGATGACAGTCAAATGCTTATTAATTTCTTACACACTGGTGGATGGGAACTGGTGAAAAGTGAAGAAAAGGACTGAGAGCGGTGCAAGAGGCACGAAACAGTGCCATGTTAGTCAGCTCCATGTCTTCTGGCTGCCAAGGGAAAATGAAGCCCTCTGGGTATTTCAGCAAAAACAGCAGAAGCATCGGAACACATTTGTGGCTCTTAACACTTGTAATACAGCAAACTTAACGTAATGTTTGTGACACTGAAAGAACACGTTTCAGTGCTGAGTTGAGTGTACATTTGTGTTGGAGAGGGCCCAAAGATAAAAAACTGCTTCTGCAGCACACCTTTGGTCTTGTGTTGTAGCTTTTCCTTGAAGAGAGAGAAAGAAATCAAGAGGAACAGGACAGGCTGCATAAATTGGACTTGGGTCTAGGTTCCAGACTTTTCAATACTTCTTTTTGATGGGTTGTTGCGTAATAAAAATTGAGTAACTTTGATTTTCTTACAAATTACAACAGTGGGAGGAGGAGGGGATTCCTTCCTCTTTCCTCTGCTGATCACAGCCACAAGCTTTGGCAATAAAGGCCAGATAATGGTATAGAGTTTTCCAAGCAAAAAAGTGCTCTGGGTTTCAATATTTGCTTTCTTCCTTTCTTTTCCAGAGGCTTTATTAAAAATAAGTTGCTTTTTAAGCATGCAAAACACAGCAAAACCACAGAAAAACTCCACTTTGGGTTGCTTTCCTCCTCTTCCCCTGCAGGGGAAGAAGGCTGGGCTGCTATCTCCAGCCCAGCACTCAGAGAGGGTAGCTCTGGAGCAGCCCTCAGGAGAAGGCAGAGCCTTGCTGTCAGCAGATGGTGCACTCATCGGGAATAGAAACGAGAAATACTTTCCAGAGAGTGTCTGGCACTATGGCAGCCTTGTCTGGAATCAGTTAGGAAGAGGACAAGGTCTTTGGTTGGTGTCTCCTTGCAATGTCAACTTTAGCTGGTTGGAAACATCCCAGCTCATACTCAGAGATGGTTCTGTCCCCAGAAAACTCTTTGTTATGATATCACTATTGGCTTTCGTCTACAAATTACTGTACAACTTAAATGTCAGTATTGAAAACTTGAAGTGCACAGGATTTGTTCAGCCAGAAGCACAAATGAAATTTAGTTTGGGCTCCTGGCAAGACTTGCTTTCACATTCATCAAACTGACGTTCAAACCAAAGAAGTAAAAATACATCTAAAATATCAGGTGCCATTGAATGCCTGGAGAAACCATGGCAGCAGTGCTGCTTTTCTTTCCCTCTTATAATCAAATTTATCTACACTTCTGAACAAACATCTGCATGAAGTATTTAGTGGTTGTTTCTTTTTTCCCTTGGATCTGGTTTTGCATCTGAAACAAGCCGAGGGCTCAGCCAGCTTGGACAGGGTGTTTGTGGCTTGTGAAAACCCTTTCATGCTCGCGGTATCTGGGATGTCCAAATGCAGGCTCTAAAGCCTTGCTAGGCACCCCAGGTGGGTGAATGAGCCAAACAGGAATGATTCCAACTTCTTAAAGACTGTCTTGTCCAGTAAAGCCAATTCCCAGCTTCAGTCTTTCTTGACTTTTCGTGTGAGGCAGTAACTCAGTTCCTGCAAATAGTAGGGCTTGTGCAGGGCAGGTATGCCAAAGTGCTCTTCCTTTTCCAACTTCTCGTCTTGTAGCTCAACAGGATGAAAAAACTGTCCATGCTTTTGCCATCTGTCATATTAAACCAGTTCTTAAAGCAACGGTTGATATCTTAGTTGAAAATACTGTTTTTCTGAAGCTTTTTTCCTTCAGAATGGGATCTTCTACCTTTCTTTTTCATGTTTTCTAGCCTCTTCTGCCTGATGTTTTTAAATGCCCAATATTTAGTTCCTCTTCAGGGTCATGGTGTTGGGATGTGTTCTGTAGACCCTTCCTGCTGCAGCTTGTGTTGTTGCTGCTCTGCTTGGCACTCGTAAAGCTCACCACACCTGAGGTTGGCAAATGTTTCCAGATGCAGCTCTGCAGGAGAGGCCCATGCTCATCCCAGCTGCCTGAAGGAATTCACTGCCCCTAAGTCATGCTTTTTCCCCCATATTAATTTGAGATGTCGAAGGAGGAGTATTTCTGATGCCCTATCTCAGACCCTCAGGTACCCACTTGGCAAGGAAAGGCCTTGGAGGATCTGGAGGATATGGACCATTACCTGCACCTCCTCTCCTATTTGTTTCCTGAAGATGGAGCCCTATTTATAGACAAACTTCACTGGTGTTCCCTCTTGGGAAAAGGGATGAGGAAGAAATGATACAACAGAACAACATGTTCTATTCAGATGGGGAAAAAACTAACAAAACTCCCCAAGTAATTAGAAGGTGGAAGTGGGGCAGGATTTCAATTTGTGGGGCTTTTCCTTATCCAAAACTAAAGTTATTTTGGTTTTGGGTCATTCCCACAAACCAAAGGAGCAACAAAGGGGACTTTTACTTCTTTTTTTTCTTTTCCAGACGTATTTGAGACATTGAGAAGAAACTTTCAGTCATCTTCAAGGTCCTAGAAAAAGAATGGGAAGGGGTGGGGCAAAAGTGGCCCATAAAGCAGAAATTGCTGCTAGCCCTGCTTCGAAAGAAAAATAATAATCCTGATAAAGGAAGTGGCATTGGAAAAAATACCCTAATATCCTATCTTGTTCTCAAGTTTGTGTTCACATTGTCAGAAGTGGGAGCCATGGTTTATGCCTGTAAGAGTGGCAAAACATACTCTGTTCACGTCCTTCTTTGTCTTTTGCTGCTGAAGATACCTGCTTTCAGGTTGAAACATCCCGTGCTCAGCTGATTTTTGATGAAAAGATAAAGATGTTTTACACTTGAGAAGAGGGAAAATAAACATTTCCTCTCTTCTAGAGCTGATGCAATGAAGTGAGGTGTGTGTGGTTTAGAATGGGTGTGTAGCTAAAACAATCACAGAAAGGGAAGATCAGCTGTGATTGAAGAGCAGTCTCTATCCTTGGTTTGGATTTGTCTCTGTTGTGCAGAGGTCAGGGTGAACTGCAGTAGGAATGTATTGCATGTGACACTTCACCTCGCCAAGCTGGAACCTGGAATAACAAGAATCGTTTTTGCAGAGTGAGACAAATAGGAAGGAAGAAGCATCATGGAAAAATGCCGTTTGTTGCCATTCTTCTGCTTAGATTTTTCTCAGCTTTAACTAAATAATTACATGGAAAGTTTCTCTGGTTCCATGTGTCATTTTGAACGGAAAGGAGAGAAGTAGGATAGGCTGAAACGCCAGATCCAGGAGGTCCAGCAGCTGGATGGCTAATACACTTCAGGCTGGGGAGAAAGGATTTGCAGGAGAGTTAACAACTTTCGGATCTTCTGAGGGATATTCTTGGTCTAGTGAATAAACTACCATGTACTTCTGGCTGTCATGACTCCAGATTAAGTACAGTAAGGGCATTTCACAGGTGGGTGGCTTCCAGCAGGAATGTGAGGCATCTGTTTAAGCATCAGCCTTAGTTTTGAGCTCTGGTTCTTGGGCTTGAGACACTGCCAGTTGTGCTGATGCTTTCATTGGCAGAGAAGAAGCGTGATCTCATAAAACCTAGTGGGTAGCAGAGATTGTTTCTGTAAAATTGGATAGGCCTGGTGTTGCCTGATAGGAGATTATGAATAAACCATCCAGCTTTCCATGCAGTAGAAACAATGAGACATTTGGATACCGGTGTACACAGGCAGTAAGGAAACTGTAAGTACTTTTCTGCCCATTGGCACAAGTGAAAGCAGAGCCTGGAGCATTTCTGCTGCCCTCATTCTGTGCTGCTGCCTGGAAACCTGGAGGAGAAGAGGCAATCAAGGCAATGGCAGCCTGGGTCTAGGATTGTCCTGACTCCTGTGATTCAGAACATGGCACAATTACTCACAGGGACACCTGGGTTACTACTAATAGGAATGCAGAAGTGTTGGCAAAAGAGAGGGAATTTCTAGGCAAATCTGTCTGCCTTCTGCTTAGTTAGGGGGTATTTAATCTGCCCTCCTTGCTAGGTTTTGCCTGTCTCTATTTGTATTTGTTGCCTGTTGCAAAGTGATGCCATGTAAAACCAGGAAATACTCCCCTGCAGGGTTTATGCTCTGCTGCACAGGAGGGGTGGGGCATGAATTAAAATATACTCTGTGGGCTATGATCAGCATGAATGGCAGAGATCTCATTGGCGTGCTGGGGGCTTGTTGCATTTTTGTGTTTTCACTGTGTTGCTGCTGGTGATGCTGTGCTGTTGTCAGCCAAGAAGTTAGGACTTGGGTTTGTAAACATGCACGTTTCCGGAAGCAACCGTGTTATGAAAGAGGAAAGCCAGCCTCTGGAGAGGAGGAATTGAAGTATTGCTTCTGTGCTTTCGAGAGTTCTCCCTTGTAATTCACCCTTCTGACCGAGGGTGCATATCTGGTACAGCAGTGTTGTGGTTGTGTTTCCAGCTCACACGTGCAGTGCTGCTCCCTCTCTTTGCATGGACACTCCTGTGCTGCATGGCTCGCTGGCTGAGCAGCTCCCAGGCCAGGATCCTTCCATCCATGCAAGCACACACCACAACAACAGGCTGTCTGGCACCATGGCCTGCTGCCGATGGGGCTGTTGGCCCTGCCAGTTGTTCTAAATCCAAGCAGAACTGAACATATTTAAGTTTGTGTACAGTTCTGGTAGATGTCTGGCATAACATTCCAGGCTTGCAGCTGCACGGAATTTGATTGCTTAGTTTTCCTTACATGTTGTATTCATATAAACTATGTAAATTGTGCTTTGAGGCTGATGAAGATTAAAGTTTGGTAGTGCTTTGATTTGAATGTAGGTAATTTTCTTATGCCTGTAGACCTGGGTTACAAGCAGAGTAGTCTTAGTTTCATCAGGTGAAACTTATGTGGGGGAATGTGAAAACTAGAGCATCAAAATCCTTCAAACAATTAAAACTGAAGAATAGAATTGCTTTTCTGACTGCTACTGCTTGGAACGATGATATTATAATGACACATCAGTTTTTTACATTAGATATGACACGAACCGTATCCATGTAATGTAACAGCAGCCAGAAACTTCTCCACCTGAGTATTTAACGCCTTACAGTAAAGTGCCTTGCAGACCCCTTATGTGTGTGATACATTTTGCTATGTTTATTATGTTTTCCAGTGTGTTTGAGAAGGATCCCAATGGAGTTGATTCCACTGTGAGTTCTAACCACCGGACAAGAAATCTTCTGGAGTTCTCAGCTGTCCAGGAGTCCAGCACAGATCAGAAAATACCTGAGGGCATCATTCCCGAGAAGAGTGATAGGTGAGATGAAAACCTTTAACATATTTTGGGTGGCAGAGTGTAATGGTGCTTTTAGCCCTCACTGCCTTGCTCACCTTTTTGGCTAGTGCTCTTGCTTCTTTTACAGGGTACCTGAGTTCTAAACGCAGTATTTTGAAAGCTGTTCAGTTTGCTTTTCAAATGAATATGGTGTTTTATCTCACAGAGTACCCAATACACAGAGCTTCAGAAGCGTACACGTGGCTGTGCTGCACAGCGTTAGGGAAGAGAGCATATCCACAAGTGCTTGTCGCCGAGATTTTCAGGACCTTCTTCAGTTCATCTGTTTGCTTTTTCCCTCTGATCTATATTTTAGCTTGCATAGTTGTGATATTTGTCATATTATCTATCTCTTCTTACTTGTCAAGCTGGAATATTTATTTTCTTAGTTGCTCAAGAGAAGACTGGGGAGGTTCACGACTAAAGAACACACTCTGAACTTAGCACTGTGCTTTTTCATTTAAAAAAGTCCAAGTCCATCCTTGTGCTTATCCATTTTTTAATTAACTGCTGGCTTTCAGGCTTCCTAGATCTCTAGCATGCAGTGCATAAGTGAACTTATAATTGTCTCCAGATTGAAGTCTGGCTAATACAACTCATGTTTTCCCCTTACAAGACTTATTCTATTAGACTGTCCCTTTCCAGTGGAGTGTTTTGGCTGGTTGAACAAAGCCAGGCACAGATGTGCAGAAAGCCCTAATGTATTTTGCCATGCAGAAAGAAGGCAATAAATCAGGAGCATTGTAGGGCTGTAGCCATGGTGAGGGCTTTGTATCCTATGTGGTACATTTCAGACCATGACCTATGGGACAGAAGAGTAGAGTGGTCCTCTTAGGAGGATGTGCTTGTGCCTGTCCCTCCTTTTCTTTCATGCTTTCACCCTGGGTTTGGCAAGCTGTGAGCTCCTTGCTGCATGCTCTCCTTTATCAGTCCTAGATGCAGCAGACGGGAGAAGCAGCTGAAGATGGAGAGAGAGCTGGGAAAGGGAGGGGAAATGAATAAGGCTTTCATAAGCTCTTATACCTGATTTTTCAGAAAGAAGTTTAGGTTCAGGAGCTACAAGTCTGTCAAAACCAAGAGGACTAAGGCTGTTACATTGATAACCTGTCAAGAGAGAAAACTACATTAGGTATTTGGTGATAAGTAAGTAACCCCTCAGGAGGCCCTGAGAGTGTTACAGATTTTTGTACTGAGAAATACATGCTCCTTTTCACTTTTTATCAAAACCAAGCTAGATTCTGGAGACAGAGATGTAAATCCTCTCCACGGAGTTGTAATATAGTTTGTGGCTGCTCAGTTGTCCTTATGGGTTATGGTCTGTCTATCTGCATGGTTTTAGTGGATAATAAATTTAATATTTCTGTAGCGAATCTTGCACAGCTCTGGAATGAAAAAGAAAGTTGTGTCTGCAGAGATCACATAGTTTGCATACTATGAGGAATATTTTACAGACTACATATTCTATCAATATCTGGCCTTCTTGGGAAGAGATCCAACATCTGCTAATGCTCATCTGTCTTCCCTGCATTGAGAGCTGTCAGCCCCCTCTGAGGGATTGACTGAGAACATTGGATGTTTGATAGGGATTGTTCCTCACCTGCTTCAAAGGTCTCATGGGAGCAGCTGTAACATTCGTGAGTCTGCTGGTGTTAGTGCTCATTCTCTGGATTTGCTTGAAGGGTCATGAAAAAGTTTTTAAGGGATTTCTTGATGTGCTTGATTTTTCCCAGGTATGACCGTTCTGTGTCTGATAACAAAGCACTAATGATAGTCTCAGAAGAACCACTGTTATATATTTCACCACCACCACCCCCCTGCCGGCCTCTGATCAACAGGACAGAGTCATTGAGGTGAGCAAACAACCTTTGTGAGCATTTACAGTTTATTAGGAGTGAAGATAGAAATTCTGTGTTGGCTGAGTGCTACTGGACAGCTGTGAGTAAAGTTGTTGTCCATTCATGGTGTTCATGCAGTACGTGACCAGTGTCTCACAAGTGTCTGCACTGTCCAATGCCTGCTGCCATAAGGACAGATCCACTTGGAGCTTTGTAATCTTTCCATGGTTTTAGTAATGATTTTCACCACTCTCTTTTCACACTGGTCATGTGCAATAGCCAAATAACAATTTTCTGATTGTCTGGGGGGTTTTCATAACTTAAAAGAGAAATCACTTCATATGTAGAAATGTTAATGATATGGAATCAAGTCCAGCTAAAAGCCTTTTCCATCTGAATTACATAAGATATGGTCTTCTGTTCTTCACCTTCTGATAGAAGCAGACTGAGCGTGACATTGTAGATGTTCTTTGTTCACTCTTATAAAACACCTAGCTCCACTTTTTCCATAGATATTAGTCACTAATCTTATCTCCATTCTCTTTGTCCATTCTTTCTCTCAGATTTATTTGCCATAATTTAGCCTTAACCGATAATTTGTCTTGAATTGATCAAGTTTTGATTTTAAATTTCAGTAGTCCTTCCAGTAATTTCAAAATTACTGTTTGTGGGGCAAAAGAAAGGACTGTATCTACTTCATGTGGAAACGTCCATGAATCTAATACTTTTTAGATAATTCCTTACAAATTTCCTCATAAATTTAATCTTACAGTTGAATTTTACTGCTCTTGTATTAAAAATAAGTTCTCATAAGGTAAAATAGTAGTAATCTCCAGTGTCTGTATAGTGACTGACCCGTTGTGTACAAGTGGAACAGTGTGCCAGCGCTGTTTGAAGTCTGTGTTGACGCTGTGGGCTCTCCTAGGCTGACGCACGAGCTGCGCGGGTGGGTGCACAGGCACGAGGTGGAGCGCACGCGGTCCCGAAGGCTGTCCAACACCCAGCAGCAGAAGGCGCGAGTCACGCAGGTGCGCCCGCCCGTGCTCCTGCCTCGGTGGCACGGCAGGATCCTTTCGTGGAATGCTCTCCCTGCCTTGTTTGCGCTTGTCATTATGGACAAAAGTGGCCGTCGTGCCTGTAATTAGGGCACTTCCCATTTGAAATTGCTGGGTTTGGTTGATGATGACGTTGTCAAAGTTGTTCTTCCATTCCTGCTCTTGGATTCAGGGTTTTGAATTTTTATAGCAGCCATCAAAATAGCTTCTGCATTTTCTAAAATGAAATCACTAGTTATCCTTTTTATGGCTTATTGTTTAAATTTTTGCTAGAGGGATTCTCTTTTTTTTTTTTTTTTTTAGACAAAAGAATTAC
>VXAZ01009789.1:720081-780664 GCA_013399875.1 Gymnorhina tibicen | reverse complement strand
TTTTTTTTTGCGGGATTGTTTCTTTTTTTTTTTTTTTTGGTAAGACTGCAGAATTACGAGACTTGTGCTCATATTTCCCATTTTTTAAAATCTCTTTTATCTACATGGCATTCTGATATCAAGGCAGAAATTAAGACAATGAATTTTCAAAGTATTTAAATTGATTAGACGTAGTAATTAGTAGTAGCTTTAAAAGGAATTGAGCATTACAATGTGGGAAATACTGCAGTTTTCTAGGGAAGAAGTGTTGTGTGTTAAACTTCAGATGCTTCTCACTGGTGTCCAAAGCAGAATGGTAGAACATTTAGAACTGTTGTGTATGGTGCCAAGCTCCCTTTCTTGTCTCTGAATGTTGACTTCAAATTTGGCTGTATTAAAATCTTGCTGGTTTTTTTCTTCCAGCTTGATTGCTGACCATTTCAGTTTCTCATGTTTCATCAGTGGGAAAATGCACATTTCTGGTACAGAGCACTGATTAACCTCTGCACCCCATTCTGTGTGTTGTAGTCTATGTAGTGGCAAACCAAGGAAATGCTTATTGGTTTCACTTTGTGTCATCTTTTCCTTTTTCCCCTTTGTCAGAGCTCCCTCAGTGACAAAGCAGATTCCCAGCTAATGGCCATGCCTTACACAGACACCAGTCTCAGGTAAGGCAATAACAAGTCCTTTGTTATTGCTTTCTACTTAATAACCTAGTTTTTCACCAACAGTTGGTAAAGAATGCCCATTTTCATCTTGTCAGCATTCTTAAAGCCAAATGCAGCTACTTTTCTTGGACTAATTTCTGTCCCTTAGCAAATAACTGCTTCTAATGATTTATATTACACTTAAAAGGGACTCCTGTATCACAGCTCCACTCTTCTGGGGTCTTTCTGGCCATGAATTTTAAGAATATCCTTACTTTGCTCTCCAGAATCCCTTTCTAAACAGATTTGAATATTTAGGGAAAAACGGGGGGACTGACTTGGGGCTATCTGTGAGAACATCGTTAGTTTGTAAGAAGGATTCAAAGGGCCATGAATCTGGTAAGGGAAAGGTTTCTCTCATTGTCTTCAAGAGTAGAGCTATTATAGCTAGCACCAAATTATTATGATGAACTTAAAAGTACCATTAGGTCTCACTTGCATTCTTTGTGTCCATCTGCTGATTTTTCTCTGCTGATTATTGGAGCACGTTAATGCAGAGTTTCCTGATGTCCCCTGCCCATCCCTCCCCATAACCATCCTATCCCTCTTCCTGGTGACAGGAAGTACTGGAGAGAAAAGATTTAGGAAACAAAATTTCTCTCTCCTGAATTTTGTGTGAGACTGTTTAGGAGGCTGTCTGCTTTGAAATGCCAAAGAGGAGTGCAAGAGCAGAATGGAGTATAAAGGGGACTTTTTGGTGAGAACACCACCTGAAATGCTGCTGTGGAAAGTAAGACAGCTGTGGCCTTTCCGTTTGCATTGCTGCTTTGAAAGCAGGATCAGCCTGGGGAAAAAGAGCAAGCTGCAGGCAAATGTTACAGGAACCAGGCTGTCAAATTTTGATATGTCTTGACTTACAAGAAAAAAAAAAAAGAAAAAGCTTTTTGAGTTCTACAGATGAAGGATAGCTGTCTTTACTGAACACTGATGAACAAGCCTCATGGCATAAGGCAGTTTAATATACATGCTTGCATTACTTTGAAAAAAAATTATTTGGATTATTGGAAACAGTGTGCAACATCATTTAGCTCTGCATGGAATAATCTGTTGTGCTCTGAAGGAAGTGAGATTTTTTGGGTTTTTTTTCCAGATTAATGATGTTTATATGAACAGGACCAGTGAGTCATGGCAGCTGCATGCTGTGACTGTCCTGGAACTGCTAAGAACATATAACAGACTTCCAGCTCCTCCCAGAGCCATCAGCTATTAGGTGCTCCATGAAATCATAGAATCATGGAGTAGTTTAGGTTGTAAAGGACCTCAGGAGATCCCTAGTGCAACTTCCTACTCAAAGTAAGCTTAACTTCAGGTTTACTGTCTCTGTTAGAAGAGGTGGTCTCCATCTCCATTGTAATCTCCATCAGGAAGCTGAGGATTGAAAAGAATTTCAGGGAAGTCAAAGCAGTGGAGGAGATAAAATTTAAGATGATTTCAAAGAAAATCAACACCCCTCTTCTCTTTATAGTCTATGTAGCTTTCTTCAGAGGTGATTTTGTTGCGGGCTTCTGGAAGTGTGTTTCTTAAGGCTTCAGGTATCAAAATGAGACTCTCCAGTTGTTCTTCTAAGTTTTGCTCCATTAATATGGTGGGTTTTGATGCATAAAGCACTGTGTTCTGCCTCATTTTTTCCCAAAACAAGCCTGTGTGCAACATCCCAGTGCTCTGTGGTGCATAACAGTGTCCTTCAGAGTTTTAAAACAAAAGACTTAGTTGATCTCCCAATAAACGGCCAGGTACAGCACCATTGTTTGGCATACACAATTTAATATGATGCTTTCTTGTGATATGCAAAGGTGTTACTAAAACAACTGATAGTTTTGCACCTGGTTTTGGCTGTGAAGTTCCTCCCTTCCTTTGATGGAGAGGTCCATCGTGGTTCTCAGTAGATGCTCAAAGGTAGACGCAATGTACTGCCTGTGATCCCCTGGTGTCCCTTGGTGTTCAGTTTGTGACATGACCAGGAGAGCTTTATAAAGGCCCAGTGGTTCCCAAGTGCTTTGGAACAGTTTCCTCCCGTAGCTGGTTTTTAGGTCTCGCTGTATCTCGTGGAGCGTGGGCGAGCACACAGATCTGTGGGCCCCGTGTCAGCTTTCAGGATGTGTTGCACCGAGCAGCGCGTGGGCGCCGTGCCTTTCATCGCAGCCCAGCTTCAGTGCTCGATCTCAGGGGTGGCTTGGTGGGCCTACGTGTTTTCATGAATGAGTAATCAAGCTCAAATTAGCTCCAGCCTTCGTTTCCTGTGTGTGAAGGATGGGAGCTGATTCCTCTCTTGCATAGTTGTGCAGAAGGGGATTGTGTAGTGTAGAGCTGCCTGCTCCAGATCCCCCAGGACTTACACCCCCAATCCTGTGAAAGGGCAGCTGGCCTGGCAGCTGCAGTCCTTTGCTTGCAACAGGGCTCTGTTAGCAGTGGAGGAGAAGATAATGACAGCCTACTATTACTGCTGCTTGAGAAAGTCACTTGATGATAGATTTGTGCCTTGTTATATTTTAGAAATGTACTAAAATAATCTAAATTAGCCCCCCCCAAGTTCAAAACCCGGGTCAGCAGAAGACAGCTTGGGAGGGGAGGGATAGCCTGATCAGTGTCCTTGCCACAAACACACAGTGTGCTATTCAAGTGGGGGAAATTAAAATGACAGGTTGAAGGTCCAGCTAATGGTTTCCCTGAGTAGAGCTTTCCAGTGTGATTAAATAAGTTATTTTGGAATGGGATTGGGGAAGTATAAATGATAGCAGTATATGCTAGGAATTTCTCACCTTTCCAAGATAAACAGTGGATAAGTACCATGATTGTAGGACTTGCCAGTGTTTTGGCTTAGAATGGTTTAGAGCATCTTTTCCTTGTGTCTGATATGTGTAAGATGAGAACCGTGGAAAACATAAGCCAGAATTATGTGAATATCTTATTTTTGCTCCTCTGTCTAAATTGAAAATCAAGAGCAAATCTTTGAGTTGACCAGAGGACATAGCAGAAAAAAAAAAAGGTGGGTGAGAAAGAAGGTGGATTTGTCATTTGACAGTAAATTAAAAGCCCTGTTTATGCTTAACTTTGCACTTCTTTCAATTTCAGTGGTTTGGATTCTTAGCAGTAAAAGAAATTTATTAAATTATTAATGGTTTGATATTTTATTTCGGAATGACATTTCATCCTAAAATTTATTTTCAGAAGTCATCACTATTTTTCAGACACTTTAGGTTGAAACTTTTTTTCCTGTTGAGCTAGCAAACAGGTTTTTGCTGGCCTCAGAAGCATGAACAAAAACAAATCTGGAAATCTTTGCCACAGTAAGACCTTTGAAGTACCTTGAACGTTCAAAAAAGTACTGAGCAGTTTCATTGTCTTCACCTGTGTTCTGTGTTCCTCATGCTTCTCTCAGGGGATGAAGAACTGCTGTTCCTTTAAAAAGCAGGTCTTCAAAGTCATTGTCTCACTGAAATTAACTGTCTTGTCTAACATAATTACCTTTGCCCTTCTTTATTTCAGCAGGAACTCAGGGAATGAGCTGCAAGTGTATTATGCCTCTCCGAGGAGCTATCAAGACTTTTTTGAAGCAATTCACCGAAGGGAGGATACATTCTATGTGGTGTCATTCCGCAGAGTAAGTGTAGCAGTGCTTGTATGTGTGTCCGTAAGACTGCTTCTAATAGAGATACGAAACATGACTTAATCAAAGTTGAAGGTAAATTTGTTTCTTCTGAAATGATGCTTCTGTATGTCTTTTACAGTAGCATGGCCAGATCATGGTCTTTGCAAAATATGCCCATCACACTGGGAATGGAAAGAGCTTTGCAGAAAACATTGTAGTGCCAGGGCAAGACAGCCCAAAATTGCATGAACCCTGTGGTTAAACACACATTACAGCTATTTAATAGGGGTACAAACCTTTTGTGCTTCTGGGTATAGAAATAAATGTACCCTCTGCACAAATTATTACTGTTAACATAATACAGTTTCTATCTTCCCCTAAAACTCTTGCATTTGCAGTTTTATGTGTCACATATTGCAGCTGTACGGGACTGTGTGCAGGGCCAGAGTTTTTCTGCTGTTTTGTGACTTGTAAGTTGAGACAGATGAGCAGGTCTGCTTTCTGTGCTGAGACACAGCGGAGGCTTGTGCTGCGGCTTTGTCAGGCACAGCCTCACATCTGCAGTGCAGTTAGTGGCAGTAAAAGCTGTTATAAAATGGAATTTCAGGAGTCTGATGGCACTTTCTGCGCTGCAGACCTGAGTGGTGTTGAAGCCAGGACAGCTGCAGTAGTGAGAAGCTGATTGGGATCTGGTGATGGAAATGATCAAGGCAAACAGTGGTTGAAACACCAACTTGGGGTTGGAGGAGTTTATTCCCTCCCTCTAGCAGAGGTCTTGGTGAGTCGTTAGACACATCTATAATGCACATCTGTCCCTGGGCTGAAGCTGGGCTCTTGGCTTGCTGAGCCTCCTGCCCTGCCATTTTGCAGTTGGGGTGTTAGGTGAGAGTTGTTCTGTGCCTGTTCACACCCAGCCATCATCCTCCCAGGACCCTGCAAAGCTCCATTTGTTTCCTCTTCATAGGAGTGTCCTTAGAGGGTTCCCAAGGTAGTGGGGGACCAGTAGTGGCCACGACAACAGCTCATTCAGCTATAAGCAGTTCTATGTAAGAGCACACAGATAATCATAACTAGTTTTAGCAGTTTCTGTGTTGTCATAACTCTACCAATCTAAACATGCCATAGGTACATAGGTAAAACAGCCCTCTTCCACCTGGCACACAGCAAGTTTCTTAATTTGTGAGATGCATCTCTGTAGAAAAGGTTCAGGCAAAATAAAAATAGCGGTGCTCTTCTTAGGATTAAGGTTTTATGCTGAGTAGAAATATGAGGTTAGTTTCCAGTCTTGGGATTACTGGGTTGTGTCACAAGGCTGGAATTTTGTTATTAAATGCTTGGCATATTCTGCTGTTCTTTCAGCTAAGCAACACAAATAGAGCCAGCACCAGGCTCCACATATCCCGAGGATGGGGAGAAGGAAGCGGAGAATAAAAGTTTTCCTGGAAACTCAGAACACAAAGCAGAGCAGTGTTTGTAGAGGTCTGCACTTGGGGCCATTGCTCCAGCCCACCTGACTGCATGTACGTGTCCATAGGTCCTGTTTACACTGTCAGGTTAATGACCTGGAAGTTGTCAGCTCCCATTTCAAGCTGCAGAGCTGTCCTTGGAAGCAGTGTGCCTTGTGCCACAGAATCCCTACAGCCTGGCCCTGCTCTCTTGCAGGGAGAGGTGCAGAGGCCTTTTAAACCCATCTATGAAGTTTATTTGGTAGCAAAGCTTTTGGTATTTCTGTTTTATGAATGAAATGTCCTCAAATAGAAGGCAGTCTCATGCATTACCTCATTTATTGTTTTAACAGGGCAAACCTGATCTAGCAGCAAGCTCTGCCCTGAGGCACTTTTAAATGACTTGCTTGGATTCTTTTGTGAGTGCAGAAGAAAGGGCTCCTGCACAGCCCGAGGGGTGCCCTCAGCGGGGCCCCAGCCTGGGAGGTGCCCTTTCACCTCCTCCTGGGGACTGCTGACTTCATTTTCTCTGGACCACAGCTCCCTTTTCACTGATGATTAGGAGCTGAGAGGGGACCGATTCCTCCTCAGTGTTGTCCCACAGTTCACTTGTGTTGCTTGCTTGTCCGAGTGAGGAGCCAAGGCCTGGAGATGAAAGGTTTTGTTCTCCTCGCTCACAGTTTGCCATGCAGACACTCCCACTTACTTAATAAGCTGTTAACAGCCCTATAACACAACAGAACAAGAATCATCCAGTTAAAAGTTCCAGGGAGTGGGTGGTTCTGGTGGTAGCATGCTATGAGTGGATGGTGGAACTGTGGCTCTCAGGAGATCCCTTCCACCTGATGACCCTGGATCCTCTGACCCTGTTTTCTGCTCTCTGTGCAGCCTCACAAACCCCAGCATTTTTCCTGGATGCATGTGATAAAATGTAATATTTTTTGTGTGTTCTCACTTGCACTACAGGAGCTGTGCCCTGAGTTCCTTGGATTTTCTAGAAAATGGGATTTGTTAGGGCTACCCATGCCTGTTACATGGTAGGACTCAGCCAAGGCTTCTGGAAGTGCAGGGTTGGGGAGCAAAGCTCTCACTTGTTCTTCTGCATGTTCTTCTGGTGATGCTTGATACCTGTAATGCTGTAAGACTGAGATTCCCATGATCTCATCAATTTTATTCTCTTTCCTTGCCTTGGAAGGCTTGCAGGTCTATGTATTTACAGTTGAAGATTACATGGGGTTTTTTCCCTTTAATGAGGAGGGAGGAGAATAAAGTAGCATTTGGATCAGCTGAGTCCATAAGGAGAAGCAGGGCTTTTGCTCTGGGTGTCTAAAGAAATTAATTTACTGCTATTATCGGGGGAATCTGTAATGTCATTTTTAAACATAAAGAGTCTGCTGCTCTGCCAGCACCTTTGATTTCTGCTCTGTAACATCTGTGATACCAAGTCTGCTTGATGTCTTCTAAAGCCCCAGAGGAGCATGGATACATGCTCATGTTGGATACATCCAACAAACTCAAGTTGGTGGATCTGAGGTGCTCTGCCAGCAGGGAACAGACACCTGGCTGCCTCTCTGTAAGCCTGGCACCCACACAGCTGTCTCTCAGAGCTCCCAGCTGTTTTGCCACAGAGTACTCAGGCCTTGAGATTGTTTCTAGAATTACCTGAATAGCTAGCTTAATTTGAAAAGTAATTAAGTAAATCATTGGAGAAAACAAATCCCTTCCAATTTACTTTGGCCTGTAAATGCTGCTTCAGATCATTCCACTCTTGTGTGGTTAGGATCAGAGTCCCCACAACTTGGAGTGATTAAGCAGTAGATTTCCCCATCCTGGAAGGTTCACTCAGTGACCCTTTGATGACATCTCTGCAGGCTTATTTAAGGACAGTGACATTTTTTAGGTTAAGAATGTAATTACTATTCTTAAGGAAAACATAGTTTAAAGTTTGATTCACTTGGGAAATTCAGAGGACTTCTAGCATTTCCTCTCCCTACTTTCTCTATTTCAAAGCACAAATGTCTCCTAATATCGAAGTTTACCACTTGCATTTATTGCAGTGCATATACAGCATCTTCAGTTGAATGCAGTAAAAAACAGATATTAAATGGTGATTCTGTTCGTTAGAGCAAGAGTGATGCTGGCCCTATGGGAATCAATGGCAAAGCTGTTACCAACTTCTGTAAGACCAGGATTTTGCTTTATAAATTTCTGCTTCAGTGCCATAAACCATAGAGCTTCAGGGAAACCTCTTATTATGACAGTGAATTTCTGGTCCTACAAGCCAACATCTGCAGTAAGCATTTAATGGTTTCTCAAGTTCTGCAAACAATTTTTTGCTGAAATGATTAAGCCAAATTTCAATCAGAACTTCTGTTCTTTCTTTGTTTGCTAGGAATAAAAACGTCTAGGTTGTGATGTGCTTCTGTTGGTAATAAGCCTGTGCTGTGCTAATTGTATTTGGGATGATATAATTGTATTTGGGATGTTACATTACTTTCAGGAAGCAAAAGATTATTAAGCCTGGCTTTGACATGCTTGTGCAGCGGCAGTTTGCTGTGCTGCACGCACTTCTGGCAGCAATAATTTGAATGTATTCAAAGAGCACAGGGCAGGTTCCAATTCACTGCACTCCTGATGCCATCTACATCCTGCAGGCAAAACTGCTTTATTAGAAGTTGGCTTCAGATGGTGTTTCACAGCCAGAAATTCAGTCCTAACATACACTTTCCTCTTACTTTGTTGTACTTGACAATGGGTGGTTTTTACTGGACATGGATTTTTCTGCTGTTGACTGTTTCGTGGATCTCTGCAGGCTGGGACGTGTAATTTGGTGTTTCATTCAGATAAATTGATTAGACCCACATAGTCCTGCTGCCCCTAGAGATAGAGCACGTTTTCTATATGTTTGAGTCCTGTGGGTTTGCAACTGCTGCAAGTTAACATGCAGATTTTTGAAAGATTTTACAAACTGCCCTTTTTCCTGGGGAGCCTGACCTTAGCTATTCAGAGGAAAAAAGTTACTTTATCCCAGCATTGTTGGATTTTAAGATCTTGTCCTATATTTTATACACATGCTGAGAATAATATGTGGTAAAAAACCTGAGGCTCAGGGCATAGTATCCGTGATAAAATTGCCTGTCCCTTTCAGAGCAGAGCTCACCCTTTAGCCTGTCTTCCCTGTGAGGTCGGTTCTTGCCTCTCTGGGAGAATTTGAGGAAGCAAGCAGTGTGTGCGATTGTGCTTCAGCATGCCCTGCAGCTCAGTGAGTCAGCCTCTGTCAAACTACAGCTGTATTTGACTTTCAAATTTGAAAATCCATTATGAAAACCTCCTGTTTCCATCTGAGTGTTGATAGTGAAAATTAAGTCTGGCCTGCTGCATTCTTCATTACAGATTCTCTCTTTTCTGGCTAAAGTTTGGATTCTTTTCTGTGTCAGGGAATTTTCTCCTTCCAAATCCCTGGTCCTTATGAAAACAATGAAGCAAGCTTTCTTTCTGGTCTTTCTTGAACTGTCTTCCTTTCTGATACGGAATATTTCTGGTAGGTGGGGATCAGGAAGAGGTGATTTTCAAAGGGACTGAGAGGTGGTGGGGAGAAGGTTTCACTGAGCTCTTCCTGTTACTCAGCTGGGGAAGATGGTGCCTTTGGTAGCACCTTAGAGCTTAGTCTAAAAAACTCCAGAGAGAAATCTAATAATCTAAAATTAAGTCTAAAAATGTATGTTGGTCTATAGAACACAAATGGCTTCACCCAGTCCTGGGATTCTCAGAATACTTGTGTATGAGAACAACACAACTGCAAGTTAGGTAAAAGGAAGCTCAAAAGAAGTTAATTCCGATTTGCAGCTAAAGGCCAGCAATTCTTTAAAAAGAATTGTTTCTATCAAGACCTTGTAGTATTTTCCAGCAAACCTGACTGTGTCATCATTTGTCACTGTAAGGACATCCTTTGGGGAGTGAAGCAGCAAAGAGCTGTGTGTGTGCTGTGGAGAGCAAGCAGGCTGAGAGGAGGGGGAAGAGAAGGAGCCAGGCAGTGAGACCCCCCCAAGGTGTGTAGGGGTGGAAGGCAGGGAGGAGCAGCCACAAGTGCCAGCTGCAAGCAGCATCTCCTTCAGCCTCCTGGCTCAGCCAGATGCAAACAGTGGGTAGGAGGGACCAGAACAGCAGTGCAGAACGGTGTTTCTGAGAAGAAACGTTCTGTTTCTGAGAACCTGTCACATCAAGTGAGGTTTTGTTTCCTTCGTTCTGTTCCTAGCTCCTACTTGGAGAGCTGCTCCTACTTGAGAATCTATTCCAAGGCATTTTGGAAGCAAGGTCTTAGTCGCTCTGATTTTTGTCTCCTTGGGTCCCTTTGAACCCCAGTGTCCTCCAAATAAAATCGAGAATGGATGTGGTGTTGAGGACAGATGTGTAAGCAGAGGCAGAAAAGTCAACTCGAGTAAGTCTGGCGTGAAGCAAAAGCTGCTCTTGGATTTCGTGTGTATAGTCTTGATTCGTTTGTCCTCTCTATGGTTGCTGGAACTTCATGAATCATATTAATGCCGTCACTGAACTTCTTTCAGCTTTACATGTCCCAGATCTAACTAATACTTTGTTATTTTTAAACTAGTATTTGGAAGGACAACATACACTGCAGATAATTACAGTGAAAATAAAACATGCTGCAGAAAATGTCTCCAGAACCCAAAGTGGTTGCAGGCAGACGTGACCAGTAATAGCATACGTGTATTTAAAATGTGCTGCATGCTTGAGAGACAAAGAGTTGTGGGCAGGAAGGAAAGGAAGATTGTTGGTTTTGGAAAACCTCTGTAAAAGACCCACTGCTTATGAAATTGGTGTGGGCATGGGCTAGAGAAGTATAGTTGGGAAGCATGGGAGGAAGATGTGATTATAAAGTGGGAATGGTCTCAGTGAAGGAAGTGACAGCAGTATCTCACTTAATGAGAATACAGAACAGCACTTAATAAGAGTACAGAACAGACAATTGCTACCAACAAAGTGAGTAGGAGCACAAGTTTATCCACAAACAATTAATGTGTGTTCAGTTGGAGCAGGTGGTAAAAATATGCAGCTCTGAAGCAGTTCTCTTCCTTCAGGAAATAACCCAAGTTCAATTATGCATTAATAATACTTTAATTATGCCAGAAAATAGTACATCTTTCTTTAGTGATAGCATGGTATTCATTGAAGAAAATTTTGCTCAGATGAGTCTGAACAGTTCCCAGAAGGGAATGATGGGCTCTTGCTTATGATGTGTAGCAGTATTTAATTATGGGATCGATGCTGGCCGAGCCCTAACTGTACAGGGACAGAAATGATACCTTCAGCTCTGGAACTGCAGTAGCCAATAAGACATTGACTTGAATTTGGTGGGAATGAACTGCTTGAAAAAATTACCTTTATGACACTTCATTTGCCTTGAATGATAGTACACGGAGAGAGCACTTTAAAATACGCATGCTTGCTCTGTTAGTTGTACTTCACACTTCCGCAGCTTCAGGCTAAAACAGATTTTTTGCTGTTCCTTTTCAGTTTTTATATCTGACGCTCTTGACAGAGTCTGTATAAAAGTAAAGCACACAGAACTGAGATGTCTTTGGTTTCATTAGATAGTGTTCTACCTTTTAGCTAATGTTAATCATTACAGTAATACATTTGAGACCATTCTTTAAAATTTTAGGCACACTTTTAGAGTTAATTCTGGTCAGATGAAGTTATTTGCTTCCAGTTTGAATTAATCCTTTTGCCAGATTTTTAGCTGGACAGCACACAAAGCCTATTTTATGAAGTAAGAGCCCAGGTGCTGCTATGAGTGTGTGCAGATTATCATCACCTCCCACTGGACCAAACAGAACTCCTGCAGCTTCCAGGTTTTATTTTTAAATAGCTGACACTCCTAGGACAAGAAGTGTGATAGAATTAACTGTACATTTTTATCTTAAACCTGACTTTGAAACTGCTTGAAAGTGGAACATAAAACTTGTTTTCAACTTCGATGTCTCCTAGTTGCTTGTGGTCTATCTACTGCGATGGTAATGGGTGTGAGAAGAGCTCGTTTTGCCTTGTGCCTGGCATGGCTTGCTCCTCGCCGTGCAGTTGGATAAACCCCAGTTTTGCCAGCACATTTGATAGAGACTGTCAGGCTTTGCGTTAGTGATTAAGAATTTGGAATGCCGTGGGCTAAGCTGAGAGATCCTTCATGCTGGAAACCACTGTTCAGGAAATCCTCTTTGTGTTTTGATTGCAAATGTTAAAATGTGCCTGTGAATAATTCTGGCACTTGAAAGTGCTTTTCATGGAGAGGAGGCAAAGCTGTGCAGGAGGGGCACGTGCGTGGCTCGAACAGCGCGTTACACCGTGAGGATGCCACGGAGAAGTGGCCTGCCTGCTAAATGCCGTGGGCCGCTGCCCTTGGAGCTGGTTGGCGAAGTGCCACCAAGCGTTGCATAAGTGATTGTTATTGCTCCTTGGTTTTGTGACTATCCAAAATAAGGTTTCAAGTGTCAGCTGTCTCCAAGGGGGTTGTATCCAATATGAGGAAGGCAGTCTGAGCTGTGCTCAGAGAGGTCACGCTGTGTGAGGGAGGTACACAGGCCTTTGGATTTGAGTCCCACCAGGCTCCTGTGTGTTAAACAATGCTGTAGAGACTCTAGAAGTGCACATTCCCAAGCTGTTCCACAGTGTGGACATGCTTAGGTTGAATCACTTGTTAGCATCTGGGAGGCCTTTGTTTAATCTCCTTTCAAGGAAATCAGTGTGGAGCTCTTCTCCTTTCTAAGAATAGCCCTGAGGACTTGGACCTGGAGTTTTTCATCAGGAACTCAGTGGGTAATCAGTGGGCAGGTGACTCCTGGAAAAGGTGGCTGAAAAGAAACCATTTTGCTGTCTAGGGTAATCTCAAGAGGGGCATCTCCTTAACATCGGGGAAGTAACACTGTGGGTTTCTCTTTGCTGTTGCTGGACCATCTGTTTGGCATTTGCTAACCAGCTGTAAGCTGTAACTCTCCAGCAGGCAGCAGAGGTGCTGCATACTATCCAGGCGTGAAGTTTCCTGACTCCTCAAACTCAGTTTCCGAAGTGCCAACATAGAGAAACATGTACAAAAATGAAACTGGACGTAAACGTGCTGTCGTTTGGAGAAAGGCAACAGATGCAGCGGTTTGCTTGGTGTAAAACTTTGGCAAAAGCAGGTATTTGCAGCTCTAGGTGAATAAGAAAAAGTGTAAAGAACTACATTTACCCAAGCAGAAAGGAACTTTAGGTTCAGGCTAAACACAGGTGTGGTTCTACAAATGCTGAAAAAAGGTTGTGAAGCCAGCTGGGTAAACGGCAATGTCGTGACAGGGTATTTCCATTTCAGGGTAGAGCTGGTTAGTGTTGGCTTGGTACGGCAGTCCAGGAGGAGGATATCACCCACACCATGGCACTTGTCTAAAGGATGTAAGAAATGCATGTAAAAGGACTGTATATCCCTCAGTCTCATTGTCATGCACACGTGTGTAAAGAGTGCAGGACAGGCCAGAGAGAAGAACCTGATATCCTGTAAGTTCTTGAATAATTACCTTTTAATTCCCTACAGCACTCCATCCCTCCTCTGCTCTCCTGGCAGTTCTAACCATCACTGTCCAGCAGAGTGGATGGATCCTCTTCACATGGATAAAAACTGACACCCTTATGACTTAGTCTCTCCAAACCTTGATGGTTGATTTGAGAAGTTACCTGTTTGCTTGTAAAAATCACTTCCAGTACCTTAATTCTCATAGGAAATAAGCATCTAAGAACCAGACTGGTGTGAATTAAAAGAAGGAAACCAGAACCCTGTACCTCAGCTGTGGCACCTTCTGTCCGATTCTATTACAAATCACCTCTACCTGCTTGCAGTGCTTTTTCTGTTTGAAAGTGTCCTGACAAAGCCTTGATGCAGCTGCCTTGGCTTGTAGGAAGTTGCAGTGTTCAATCTGGCCCGTCAGAGGATGTGTTGCTGTGCTCCTGGTCTGGGTTTCCCTCCCAGTAATGGCATGTGCAGTTGTTACAAGGCTGTGTGTGCTCTTGGTGTGCTTACAAACAGATCCGTGTGGGATCAGAGGGAGAGGGGAAAATGATCTGCAGCCTGGGGACTGTCTGGAGTTCACATTGCCTTTATGTGGGTCAGGAGTAGCTCTGCAGAGCCAGGAGAGGTTCAGAGGGCGGGAAGGAATGGAAGTGAAAGGGAACACATCCACCAGGAGGAAGTAGCCTCAGGCTCTTGCTTTTCTGTAGACCTGTACATTAAGAGTCTGATAAGGTGTTTTTGTTGACCAGTTGGGGTAATAAAGAGGGTAGTGACTACACATATTAAACTGGTTAATGGCAAGCTGAGTGGCCCTCCAGCTAGAAGAGAAGATTAGGATTGGTGCCTGCAGGGTGCTCAGTACCTCTGATATTTTGCAGAAATCGTGGTGTGTCTAAGATGTTCAATCTTTTTGTGTAGAATTAAAACCAGTACAGGAGTAAGAAAAGAGGGGAGGGTTCATATGGAAGCATAATTCAGGTGATTTTAAAAGTGCCCATGCAATTGATGCTATCCATGTAGTGAAATCAATTATTTTGCCTTATTATTTGTACCCTCAGTTTCTAAGAGAACACTGATGTATGTACTTATCTAAAACCTTTCATGCATCATTCCTCACATCTTTATTCTATGATTAGAATTCTGGTAGAGCTTTCTTTGACCTGAAAGTTCCCTGTATTTTGAAATAAAAAAGCTGGAAACTCCAGTGGTTTGGTGAAATGTTGTCAATGGGGCATTTCATTTTTAAAACCCACATTTATGAAAACAGAGCCTCTGTGGTTCTCTGATACGGTTGCATCATTCTTTGCAGAATATTTGTAGAAAATGTTGAAATTAACTCGAGACTTCTTGTTCCATGAGAAAAATGTACATAATTGGAACACTTGAAGGTAAAAGCATTTACTGTAGATGTCTTAAGTTACTGGCACATGTCAAGTGAGAAGTGCACTGATAAAGGATTAGGTTTGCTTAATTTGCAGTGTTCCTCTCATACTTCTGGTTTTCTTCCTTAATTTCTTTGCATCTGGCTTGCTTTCTTAAATCATTTCACAGATTGCTGTTGCTACTTTACGGACTACCAGGCACCACAAATTCTCAAGCACCACTCAAGGCTCCTTCTCTGCTTAATGGAGGCAGAAAAGCTCTTCTCAATTTTCCCCACCTATCCCAAACACCTACCATTGTGTGGACTGGATTTCCTTCCAGAGGTGCCTTTCCTTCTGTAGGTTTTAAAGGGAGCCCAGACAGCTCTGTGAGACTAAAAGCTAAAGCTGGAAAAAATTAATCTCACCCTGAGTGGGGAGATGAAAGGCTGCTATTTGCTCAAGTCATTATGTTCTAAATGTGGTGGAGAGCTGGCAAGTACTGATAGAAGAAAACATATTACTCTGCAGGAAGAGAGACAGGCCCAGCCTGGAAGCTACAGCCTGATGTCTCCTGAGTAGCGTGCAAGCAAGCATCTCCATGTTTTTATCTTCCCAAAGCTGACCTTTCCCTCTCTTTTATCTAATCTGGTGCCTGTAATCTTGCTAATTCAATTGCTGTGGCAGGCAGGCAGTTACTCACATGCACAGTCACGAGATGGACAAGGAGCGTGATGCTCATGCACCAGTTTATACCTCTGTTTATCCATTGTCAGGCTTCAGACCAGGATCCAAGCAACCTATTGTCACAAGAGAAAGCTTTTTCTGCAGAAACTGCCGTTTTCTACAAGCTGTACGGTGGGCAGGTGCAGGTGGCTTGTGTGATGGCTTGTACAGCACTGTAGTGCTCTCACACTGTTCAAAACTGGATGATTTCTTCCCTAGCGACATGAGCGGATCCCAGGACTTTTTAAGGGTAAAGCCAGTGAGTCATTTACATGGTTTACCACCACCAGAAAGGAGGGTTCCTGCTGTCCATGCCAGTTCCTTGGCTGTTCGTACTCTGGTCAGATCCCTCCTTGGGCCATTTTATTGTCTTGGTGGGAAAACAGCCTGAGGAGTTCAGGGGACTGTCAAGAGAGTCTGACAATTGCCAGAGGCTGGCAGGGAAGGACAAGGAACCCTTCTGGTTTGGGTGGTTATGGGGATCAGATTGCTCAGGCTATGCCATTCTGAAGTGCACTTAAGGTAGCTTGTGGGTAATTAAGGAAGAATCCTCAATGTCAGGCATCCAAGATCCTTTTTGCTTCCAAGTATGAGTTAATCATGTACCTTATATATGCTTTTAAGACCATTTTCCATCAGATTGTTTTCTTGTTTTGGTTTGAGGGGTTCTTTTTAGGGGGAAATGCTAAGTGTTTATAGTCCTTTTTTCCCTTATAAAATGATCTCTGTTTCTAAAACTGATTTATGTCTCCCTCTGCAAGACTAGAAATTCAAACAGAGCAGACCTTTGGCAGAAAATCTGGACTCAGAATTGAGATTTAGAAGTGAAACTTAGAAGTGAAACTTAGCTACAAATGTGAAAAGAAGAAAGCTTATTGGGCTGGGCTAAATACAAACCAATAGGCAAAAAAAAGAAAGGAAACTTCATCTTCATACTCTCTTAACTGAGATTATTAGTAACAGAGGCAATAACTTCTTTAACATTATTATATTGAATATCTCTCTAATTAGAAGAAGCTATTAATAGTTGATGAATCCTTAGCCATACAGATGTCCCGGGATCTGCAGAATGAGAAACATCTTTCCAACAAGCAGCTGTAATGCAATACACATTGCACAGCTTAAAACGCTGCTATCAAATTTGGATTCAGCCCACTGCATCCTGATATTAAAACCCTGTTGTCTGTGCACCAGCATTTTGGGGAAAACAGAAGGCAGCTTGGATTTGGAGCCCCAGCCATGGCCTGAGTGTGCCAGACCACCATCCAGCCGTCGGCAGCCCGGGAACTTTGCCTGTCCCTGCTGCCAAGACGTGCGGAGACCCACCCAGGTCTGAGCTGAAGTCATTGCAGAGCTCTGGGTAAATCTGGGGGGTTCAGGCAAAAATGCAACTGACTGCTGACTGAGAAGAGCGTTTATTTTTGTGTCATCTGGATGTGTTTCTTTCCTTATGTCCCGTGTTGCTTTATTCTTGTGGGTTTGGCTGTGGCACTTGCATTGTGGGTGATTATATTTGTATAAAGGTATTATTTTATTCAGCTTTGACATAATGTGGAAGGAGGGGGAAACCGCTTTCAGGAGTAAAGTCGGAGGAGAGAAAATGGCAGATTGGTAGAGAAGAAAGAGCACACAGTTCTTTAGGTTCCATAGAAAGGTGTTTTCAAAGCCACTTTAACCAGGAAGTACTGACAATGCAAATGAGACCTGTATTTTTAAAACCAGGTCAAAGGCAGTTTAGTAAAAGTACTGCCTGTGTTTATAAAACAGCTTTCTGCCTGTGACCTGAAACATCATTTCTTGCCACTGCCTGGGAGCTGATTACCTCCATCTCAGTGAAGAGGAGTTACCTTCATAGAGGTTAAGAGAGATATTCCGGTACCCTGAGCATATGAGGCTAAAGGATGGAGGGCAGGAGGAGATCCCCAGAAACTTAACTCATGGCCTGTTGCTTTTTCCAAGAATTTGAGGGATAACAAACTCTTCTAACCCAGACTTTCCAGTCCTCTGATGTATTTCTGTGTAACTGATGCAACTTCCACAATTAGGAAAAATTTGTTGCTAATTTCCTGTACATCTGCTGTGGTCTCAGATGCAGCATCTCTCTGGCTGCAGATGAGAATCAAGCTGCCACTGTCTGCTCTGGGGCAGTACCATGGTTTAACCTCATCTGGTAAATAAGTACCATGCAGCCACTTGCTCACTCCTTGTCTCCCCACCAGCAGGGAGGAGAATTGGGGAAAAAAGAAGTATACCTTGTAAGATAAAACCAGTTTAATAATTAAAATAAATGTGATAATAATAAAAGTAGTAATAATTATAATGAAAAGGAGAGAGAGGAGAGGAGCGAGTGATGCACAGTACAGTTGCTGACTGATGCCCAGCCTGTCCTAAGCAGCAATCCCAGCCAGTTCTCCCCAGTTTGTGTACTGGGCACAACATTCTGTGGTATGGGATATCCCTTTGTCCAGTTTGGGTCCGCTCTCCAGGCTCACAGCAGTGCACTTGCTCACTGGCAGAGCATGGGAGAGCCAAAAGTTCTTGATTTAGGGTAAGCTCTTCTCAGCACCAGCCAAAACATCAGTGTTATCAACATTATTCTTACATAAATTCAGAACAGGCACCGTGCCAGCTGCTAAGAAGAAAATTAACTCTCTCCCAGTTGAAACCAGGACAGGCACTCAAGGGCAAGCAGCAGCAAGCTGGGGCTGTCCCAGCAGGGAGAAGAGAGAGGAGCACCCTGAGTTTGGCTCTCACTGGGTTTGGTCTGAGTTTAATTCAGACTTACTTTATTCCCTCCTGTCATTAGCCTTGCTTTCAATTTGTTTGTTTACCCTCCCCAGTGAATATATTTGCAGCAAGTTGGCAACCATCACAGATCAGTGGATGGATCAGGAAAGGGAGAAAGTCACACTGCAACATGTAAGCTGCAGTTGTCATTTTATTCCCTCAAACCAGATCTGAATCCAGTAGCTGATCTCCTGGCTGCAAAGGGCATGTATGCTCTCTTTGCAGACCCTAAAATATGTTTGAAGATAAATCCCAGGTATTCAAGAATGCATCTATGCACGCTCAGTTTTTGGGCTGATGAACTCTGGGTCCTATTGTGCCATATGATAGACCAGATGCACACTTTTTGGAATCATTAGCAGCTTCTGTGAAATGGAGTTTTGCAGTCTAGTAGTATTTTTATCCAAAGCTTTAAATGTATATTCACCTGTGCACCAGTAATATATATAATTTTTCTTTGCATGGGGACATATTTGGATCCACTTAATAAAAGCTGCCCTTCAGACTGAATCCTGCATCATGTCCAAATTCTGACTGCCTCAGCTTCTTCAGCTGAGTTGTCCAAGACGCTGAGTCTGCTGCATTGACAATTGCAGGTGATCAATTTCTTGGCTTGCAGCTGTCTTACATAGTGTGGAGCTTGAATGGGAGATTTAAATTCTTTCTGTTGCTGCAGAAGGCAAGAAGACAGAAATTTCAGATCAGGGCTGGATCTTGTGCCATATGCGTTGTAGGATTGAACACGCTCTGATCAGATTAATTGCCTTGATTTAAAAAAGACTGAAGTCTTGACTCTACTGAACAGTTGTTTCTGGTTAGGATTTTAAAGTTCTCTTGCATTCCCAGCTGCCTGCATGTGTGGGCATTTTTGCTCTGTAAGAAAGCATCCTTTCTGCTGCTTTGAAATCAAATTGTTCTGCCAGAAGAGCGTTCAGTCTTAGGCTCTGTGACCTTTCCTGGACTTGTGTAGCTATTCCTGAATGCTTCTCATGTGTATTTAACCCTGATTGCTATCTTTGATATCTTTGTAACCCTGATTGCTATCAGCATCTTTCTCATACAGTCTTTTCATGAGAGGTCTGCAGGTTAGCAAGACAGGGAAAAGGTGAGGTAGAAGTATGATCTTGACAGACTTCCAGATTTGAGCCCAGGTCCTTACGGATCTTGGAAATGCTGCTTGAAGAGCCCTCTGGTCCAGCCTCCTGTGTGGAGGAAGGCTGTTGCTGACAGTGAGGGAGGTTGTCTGTGGCATTGTCAAGTGGGCTCTGAAGAGCTCTCAGGATGGAGATGTCACCACAAAGCGAGATCAAAGTGTTCTAGTACTTCAGTGTCCTTTGAAGTCAGCTGGAAGAGAAAGCAGAGGACAGCTGCATTAGCAAATGGGTTTGGAAGCGCGGTGTTACATCGATCCAGCGTTTGGAGAAAGCCTGGCATAAATTTCTTTTTAGCCATCCAACTTCTGTTTCATGGGAATGTGATCTGAAGAGATCACGCTCCGCTCTAAGGAGTGTGCCCATGAAACTGCATTGTTTTGGTGCCCTGGCTGGCTCTGTGCTCGTGGGGCTGGGCTGCAAAAGGCAGAACAGCAGCAAAAAGGTGTTTGCTGATAGTAACATTCCCCACGACAGTTGGGGTTGTGTGTGCTTTTTGGGGCAGTCTCCAGCTGAGCAATAATTCTGGGAATCCAGGATTTGCCTTCTGTAGGAGACCTGAGGTCTTGCTGACAAATATAGAAACTTTGGGTTAATGTTTTGTGAGAGAAGCAAAGAATCTGGATTATATCCTTTTTGGTTTTACTGGGCTGGATTCACATGCCCTACCTAAATGACATGTTTTTGCAATTACAGATTGCAGTTGCAAAACTAATAGCCTACAGATGCTATGCAAAAGCAGAGCTCTGCTGCAGTGAATTATAGAAGGAGGGGAATTTCTTTTTATGGGTAGTAGTAATAAAACAATTAATTCCTTTTGGGTCTTACAACTTTGTAAAATCTGCAAAGATAGTTGACAGACTCAGCTGGGAGTTACAGATGAACTGCATTTCTGTACTTCTATAGCCCCTGGGAAGGACAGAAAATGGCAGAGAAATGTAACTTTCAAGTAATTTGAAGCAAACATTTTTAATTTTATGATGCTGGTTTGATCGAGAGAGCCTTTAGAAGAAAATCTGATCCTTATCAAACATAACTGAGGAACTTTTCCACCAGTACAAACTGGGACTTTTTCCTTTCACAGAGGCACAGAACTAAGTCAGCTAGACATACCTTTTCCAATTTGTTTTGAAACTCAGCTAATTTCCACAAATAACACACAAATTATCAAAGCATTTTCAAGTCCTTTAGAACTTTCCTATACGATTTTAACCAAAACTGTTTACTTAAGCATAGAATTCTGTCCCTCACATCCTCTTACTTCGTGTTTAGGAATTTTTTTTTAATCAGCTGCCAAACCAAAATTACATCATAGCAAATGCATGCATTGTTCTTTACTTTTGGGCCTGCAGAGCAGTTCTGCAGACAAGTTTATCTGGCAGGATTTCTGTCCAGTCTCTGTCCTGTGCCCTCCATGTTCACGTGGCCTTTTTCCTTCCTATTCGGATAAAAAAGGGCAAAACTACAAGGAAAAGTACATTTATGATAGAAATAAAGTCCAAATGGGGTGCCTTCACCTCATTCTCCCTTGCAATTGGGCTGGCATTGCTGCACCTCATTCAGGCTTCTGCAAACTGTGATTTCCTGGGGCATTCCCTATCCACAGGGCAAGGATGATGGTATTTAGTGCCTCTTATTTAGGATGTCTTGCAAGTCAAAAAGGATATTCAAATAGCTTAGATAGAAATGAGGCAGTTTCGTCTTGGGTAATTCCAGAATGAGGGATTTGCAAAAGCTGGTAATTCTGCAGCTCTGGTGTCACTTTGTTGACAGGATGAAGATAGATGTTTCAGTAGGACAGAAGGTTAATGAGCCTGTCTTTGGAAGTGTGCTCATGTTCCACTTCGTGAAGGGAGACACAGTGCCTTCTCAGAGGCCCACTGGGCAGAGTCTATAGATGCTGATAACCAGCATATTTCAGTGTTCCCTTAAGGCATAATTCCTCCTCTTCGGCCTTGTGTGTTGAATAAAGGGATTATAAGCCATGAAAATAGAAAAACTGAGTAGTTTATCGCTATTTTCCACCTTTGTATGACACCTGCTTTACAGCTGCCTCTTGTGCACCTCCACAATGCTTTGCATGTTTGTGAACTGCAAAGGACACGATTCCCAGCAGATCTCCTTATCCTTAGTAGTCTCCATAACCTTTCTAGTTCTTAATCCAGGAGAGATCCTTTGCTGCTGGTTCTCCTTTACACTGAGAAAAAGCTCCAAAGCTGAGCCCTGCTCATGGACAAGCAGTAGTGCTGCCTTTGAAGGGAGTGGGGGAAACTCCTCTGGAGGAAGCTTGTGACAGAGTGAATTTTCCATTCCTCTGAGGTCTCTGGGATTTTCACAAGGCTCTCTGACTCACAGCGAGGTGCTTTCCAGTTAGTTTGGTTTTGGAGCCCAGGCCATATCACATCTGGCAGTAGCACAATTTGCAATAAAAGGCACTAAAGACTTCTTCATTAAAAGGTCTCTCTTGGGGAACTAAACTGGATAGCAACTCCCTTCTTCTGCAGGGACAGTGACCAGAAACTGTTCCGGAGTGCAGTTAGGTTTTATTTATGAAAATTTGTCTGGAAATGGCAGAAAGGTAATCTTACACTACAGGACATTTTATTGACTGTGGGATTGAGCTATTTCTGGTAAAACACTTAAATAAAAATCATATCTCATCACTTCATTCCATCTCTGTGCACAAAGTATAGGCTGTAAAAACCACCTGTGCACAGAAACACAGGAATTGGAACAGTCTGGGGTGAAAAGGAGCAATTTTGGCAGAAGTAAAAGCAGAGAAAGAATCTCTATTCCCACCGCTTTTTGGAGCTATCTTGTTCTGGGACAATCTTCTCCCCATCCCTCAAAACGGGCTTAAAACCTAGAAAAGTAATTCGATGGTAAGATTAGGGGTTGAATTCTCAATTGCAAACTCCCTTCTTTAAGTGTGCTGCAAAATCAAACTGTTAATATGTGCTGGCTAACATCAAGGTTAGTATAGGTAGAACTGGTTCAATTTCAAACCAAGTTAAGTGGTTATTGTTAAACTTGAAGTGGTAAAGCTACTGGGGCCTCAGGGTGGGCTGTCCAGAGCTGGTGCAGAGAGGCTGATACCTTGTGCAATTTTGCTGTGGGTTTTCTGTGGGTTCCTTGCAGTCATTATCCCATCTTTCACCTGCTCCCATACTCTTCATGTCATGGATTCTCTGTAAGGATCCATGATGAGGTGAGTAGGTCTCCTTGGATTTCTAAGGTCTACCTTTAAAAAAAAAACCCTCATAAACCAAGCAAGCAAAAAAACTCAACCCATCAACTTTAAAAACAAGTCAGCTTTACTAAGTTCACGGTATGATGAGCAAGAGTGGTGGCTATGAGTCACGGTTTGTGTAGAGGTTTTAATTGGTTTCCTCTCTTCTTTTTTCTGTTTTCAAAACCATCCCCATGCTTTTCAGATATAAGGGTCAGAAATGTTTCCAGAGGCACCCTCCCCTCTGCATTTCTTCCTTGTTTAACATCCACTGATAGCAAAGGCAGTGTTTCAGGAACTTCTGGCATTTTCAGGTGGACCAGTGCTGCATCCAGTGTGGTGTAACCTCAGGGCACCATATGGTTGCCATCACCCGAATGAATCCATAATGAAATTATACAGCTATTTCCTCTACAAATTTGCAAACTTTCATACACGTCCTTTTTGAACTGGCAGAGGAAACCAGAAATGCCAAGACCTGACTCCCATGTACAGCTGATCTGTGCTCTGCGCTTTGCAGTGTTGGGAACTGCTGGGGTAGATGAGAATCAGTGCCTTGGCTCTGAGTGCACTGTGGTGAGCTCTCTTCCCTGGGGAACAGCCTCCTTTTGTCTTTGGAGACCTGCTGAGATCCAGCCCTGGATTCCTTGAGAATTAAGTTCTCAGGTACCACTTCTTGGCCAGGAGTTGTGTGCCGAAGGCTGTGATGCTGCTCAGTGGCCTGTAGGAGAACAGGGCAGACACGTCGTATCTCTGGCAACAGCAGAAAGCCTGAAACGATGATTCTGAAATTTTTAAAAAGTGTGAAATCTGTGGTGTGTGGGGAAAAAAAAAGCCAGCTCGTGGGCTCTGTCAGCCCAGGGGTTTAAGAAGTCTAGTTCCTTGGAGTATTTGTACTCTGGATCAGTTTCTGGAGCGGCATGCGATTTTTTGGGCCTGGGAGAGCACATTTTTGTTGCACATTCTTTGTGTTGCCAAAAGCATACCTGTAAAGAAGGTCCAGTGTCGTATCATTGACTCAAAATCCCTGAAGATGTTCAGAAAAAATAGGTTCAAAAGACAATGCATGGATTTGCTGCACAATTTTTATGTAATCACAGCGGTACTTGTTTTCTGTCTGTTTCATGTTGAGATCACTAGGTGTGGTCAGATTGACAGATAAGCTTTTAAGCTGTCAGGAGATGTTGAACACTGCAGAAGCAGTGCCATTAAAGAAAAATGGCCCCTCAGTGGGCTGTGGGGAGCTCCTCAGCCTGGGTCGGCGTTGGCTGTAATGTGGTCCTAGAATCACAGCGGGAAGAGTCAGGCTGGAAGAGGTTGAGGCACACAATTCCCTGGGAGACTTCTTAGTCATAAACAGAGATGAAAAAATGCCCAGCTCCAGTGTTTGTTTGCTGTAAGAAGCCTTGGGAAGCTGCTGGACAGAGTGCCCTTTGGCATGCCAAGGCGCCTGGCTCCATTTGCCCCCTCTGCTCTGGCAGCTGCCTTTGTTGGTTGCAATATTCTAGCACGGAGCTGGTCTCCAAGGCAATGGTAAAGATCAAATCTCCTCATCAAGGCAAATTACCAGAACAGCACATTAAAGTTTTCCTTTGGTATTTTAATCCAGTCTCCTCGGAGTTTTTATTGCTGTAAAGCAACAAATGTCACTGGTTTTTGCAAAAGGTTATCCTTGGTTTGTCAGAGATGGATCTCTTAATGAAGAGCAGGGCTTGTTGGGGCATCTTGACAAAGTCTTTGTGGGAAGTGGGCTGGGGGCTGTGTTCCTGGAGCCTTGGCTCCCGCCTGGATCACATCTGTACTTCGCAGGGTTCATGCTCCAAGCCACTGGGAAGGGTCAGAGGCTCGGCCTGCCCCACAGCAGCACGACCAGCAGTGTTCACACGGGCAGATGTGCTAAATATGCTCTAACAAAGCACATCTAGATCAAGTGTCATTAATTAAGACCTCAGAAAAGCCTTTTGAAAAATACTTATCCATACCTAAGCGCTACAACTAAGAAGGTAAGAAAAATCTGGGGGAATTGATTTGACGGATAGTAACCTCTGGGATAGGAGGAAAGACAGCTCATGCTGAGAGTGCAGAGCCTTGCAGGGCTGGAAATCTGCTCCTTTGTGTCCCGCGTCACGCAGGCTTCCCTCAAATGCGTGCACCTCTCCTCCAAACAGTCCCTGTAATACTTTCTTCCATCGTGGGCATACTGCGAGGATTAATTCCTATGTGTTTCTGTCACACAATGAAACAGGAATGGAGGAGGTGCAGGACTGCTCCCTGGGAGGTGCTGTGGCTGATGGGATAAGCATTGCAAAAGCCAAAACAAGCAATATTGCTAGTTCTACTAATTTAAAAGCCAGGAGTCCAGCTTAGAAGTGATGATAGTTTAAGAAACAAAAGGAAATCAAAAAGACCCATGACTAGCATTTTTTTTCTCTCTTTAATGAAACCTCATGGTATGCAGTGATGATGTTTTGTTTATGTCCTTAAACTGTGAGAGTTAAAACCAATTTTTTTAATGAAAGCTAAAATGTCTGCATATTTTCATGCATCTAGGTAGGAGGGACTTTGAGTACCAAACCACATGTCATGAGACTGAAGCTGAAGCTGCAGGAGCAGCAGGACTTTTGGAATATTCTAGCACAGTGGAACAGGATTTCCATTGCCATTTGGCTGTAGGGCTTAGAGATACATGAGGCTCTAAAGCTTTATCGTGCTGGAGTCCTGATAACACTGATCTGATATGCAAGAAACCTCAGAATCCTTATTGCATTTCCATGTGTTGTTGAGACTTACTAAATGACGGTAACGTGTTCGTGGCTGGATTTTTAGTATCTGTGTCTATATTTATCTATCTGTCCCTCTCATCTGGCTTCAGCATCACAGAACTGTAGAGATGATCAAAAGCAAAATGAGAATGCTAAAGCAAGGGTCTCATTTGGAATATTCTTTCCAGGCTGATATTTTTCCAGTCATTCTGCCAGCGGTCTCAGGTCTGCTTTGTCTGTTTAAGCTGTCGTCTAAGTGCAGCTCCTGGTCCCAGCCAAAGCCATCTGTTGTTGGGTAATAGTTCTGATTTAGTCTGCCTCTGGTTCACACTCATGCTCCTGAGCCAGATGCTGACTTGCAAAATCTGCTTTTATTCATTTTCAGTTTTATACCATGTGTTAGTATCATAAACAGTATTTTAATTTGGGGGGGGGGGGTTGTCTACTGTTTAAAATTAGGGATGAGTAATAGTGTCACACCCCCTCTGGGATGCAATTCAGCATTCTTCAGAACAGCACAGGACATTTTAGAAATACATTCTAAACAATGTTTCTAAATGTCCAATTTCTTCCAAATCACTCATGTGTACATTCATTTCTGTGGCATAGAATTAATTATGTATTGCTTTCAAATAAAAGTTTGGACTATTTGAAGACTTTAGGGCTTGAGAATGTTGTGGGTGGCTAACTGTGGTCAAAATGTCTGATATTCTGCAGAATACCCTTTGACTTCAGTGTAGAATGAGGGTAGTTAGGTACCTTTGCAAGTTTGCATTGATTGTCACAGTCCATATGGAAGATAAAGATATTTAGAGAGATGGTTAAATTTCAGCAATTCCAGATTCATAAAACATCTCATTGTAGATGGGCAGCTTCCAGACAATCTGTGCATCTTGCACATTAGCTCCTGGTGGCAGTCTCGGTTTAGAGCTTTTTGTTTGTCTGCCTTCTCCAAAGTTAGTGTTGAATCACTGGGAGGCTGTGCAGCAACTCCAAAGCAGATTTGAATACAACTGTGAAGTCCTTGTGGTAGTTCTTAATACAATTTATACATACGGTAAATAAAGATGCCATTATAAGGCAGCATAAATTAATGCTCCAATCTTCAGATAGGTTAGCAAAAAGCAGTTGCTACTTGTAATGACTCTCAGGTGATCATCTGTGCAGTACTTGTGGTTTGGTAGGTAATGATGGTGTGCACTCTGAGAAGCATTGAAAAAGAAAAAAACCAAACAGTATAAGCATTTTTTAAGCTCTGCTGAAAATAGTCATCAAATCATGACAAGGGCATTGTTACAAAATGTAATTTAATGGGCATCTTATCTTTGGCCTGTTCCTTTGGGAACGTTGGATTTCAAGAACAGTTTTTATGTATGGTTCATTGTCTTAGTGAATGTTGTCTTAATCGTAAGTGGTTCAAAAGTGAAATGGGAATTACACATGTGATTTGAGAATTATACCAGAGTGGTTTTATAATTTTGGTACCAAGATGTTTTTTGCAGACATTTATTTAAGTAATGTTTTCTTCTCATGGTCAGTCATTTGGTGTTTTGCGGGGGGGGAATTTTTGATGGGGAAAAAAGGAGAGTGATATTTCTGCAATGTATTTACAGAGTACCTTGATATATTTAACACCCTAACTTTGTGTGTAACTCGGTTCCCCGTATCTTACATATAACAGTGTAGTGTTTATATCTTAAAATGGCAAAATTACAGTTACCCTGACATTAATAAATCTATTTGTCCTGAAGGAAGTCTCATTCAGTCTGCCAAAAAGATAACCTTGCCCAAAAGTATGAGCTGTTTGTATGGGAAAAGCATGGGAAAGCATGAAAGGAGAGCATCAAACTTGCTTAATAATATGGGAGATGCCTGAACCAGAGCTTTTAAGTTCCATTGACAAAGGAAGAACCATATTTTTCCAGGCTGCAAGTTGAGCAGCTTGAGTTCAGCACAGCAAAACAACCCTGAAGGAGGACTGCATTTTTCCTTGCAGGTCAGGTCTGTATCTAGAGCATTTCCTGCAGATGCAGCTTCCACTGTCAGAGCCAGGGTAGTCAGTTTGAACACTGCTGCCTTACAGCAGCACCCAGTAGAGATAAGATACTAAAGCACAGCTTTACCATCCAACTTCCCTGGAAGGTTTTGTCAGCAGAGCTCATATTTCACCCCCCATCCCAGCTCTGAGCAGTGCAGTCCTGCTGCAGGAGGCATGTGGTGCAGAGCTTGACAGAGACAGCAAGATGACTTACATATAAAGTAAACAGCTCTGCAAGTAAAGCTTAGATTCAGCAAGGTCCTTAACCACGTGTTTAAATATCACTGAAGTCAAGCTAAATTACTTTAATCATATACATAAGCACTCTGTTGAATGAGGGCTTAATAGTAGTTTCCATCTCTTTCCACATGATAAAGGCTTTTTCGTATTCTGCTGCATGCAATAGGGATTTCTTCTTGGTTACACAGCATGAGCAATTGCTGTGACTTCTGGAAGACTCCCTCAACAATATGAATTTTCTGAGCTGTTGTAAACAGTTCAGTGTGGGCTGCCAGTAAGAGAGAATGGAAAGGCATTTTCCCAGTTCTCCACTTTTGAGAGTAGATTTAACACCTCTTTTCTGCTGTTTTCCAGGACCACCTGTTACTGCCAGCCACCACACACAACAAGACCAGGAGACCAAAGATGTCTATAGTGCTGCCAGCTGTAAACATCAACGGTAAGTGCAAAAGAAGAAAGAGAAGGATAAGAGAACGATTTCAAAGAGATGTGGCTGACTCGTACATGAAAAGCAAACTTAGGCCAAATGTCTGTCACTACAGCTTTGCAAAAGAAGTCAAACTGGTCATTACTGGGGTTTAGTTGCCAGGGTCCCCATTGGAGCTGGGGTACTGGCAAATCCCCTGTGCTTGGTCACCCAGACTGTGAGGAGGGATGAGGAACTTGGCCAGTAGTTGTGCAGTGTCTCATTCTGGCTCCTTCAAGGACAGGGGGGATGCCATCCAGTCCTGGTGATTTGTACCCAGCTGATTAAGGGTTACATGAATGGGATTTAACTTCTCTAACTTGGTGGCTTACAGAGCCTGTGGAGACTGTCCTCATCTCCTCGTTGGGGTTCCTCCTACGCCTGCTTAGCAGGGCAAATTCCTCGGCCTTGCTGGTTTTCAGGATGCTGAGCGCCTTCCGTGGCCTTCCCCAGCTGTTTACCACGCTGTTATACAACACTCAGTGTGAGTGGGACCTCTCAGCACCGCACGGTCAGGATTAATAATCGTCACGTTACCATGCTGCAAGATAGCAGAGAAAACAGCTTTGCACTGGGGCACAGGCTTATTAGTGCACAGAAATGTTCTGGATCAGCATTTCAGTCCCACATGAGGGACAGGACGTGACCTGCACAAATATATCATTAATTCAGATGCTGAGGAATTGCCAAGTTAGGACATGTTCGGGGCACAGGGTCACCGCCACACTCATTAAACGCATTGAGAACCCCAGAACAGTGTAAACTTTACTTTCTGAATAACTGTGCACATAATGCTTTTTTAAAACATCTGTGTTTTACAGTACATGTGAATCATAAAGCCAAATGTTATTGTTAAATCCCAGCATGCCGAAAACATTATCTGATGATGCGAATTTCCATAAACTAAGAAAAAAAGAATCAGTTCAGGCTTTCGGCATTTTGATAATTGCACTTTCCCATGCAGTACAGCCGAGTGTGATAATCTGTACAGCTGTCCTAGGGGAATTTTTATTAGATGTATCAGAATTATTTTTGGCATTTATCTGCCTGAAACTCCCTTTTTATGTCTATTACAAAAATCCTTTTCTGGCTGACCTGAATTATCACATGTAAGTGGGCACTTTATCACTTGAAGTACAAACACTGTTTCTGAATTACAAATTATTTCTTCCTAACATTTTACTGAGTCCTGTTTTACTTTAAATAACTTTTCGTTTGTTGGAGTAAATATAATTTGGAAAATATGCATCAGAATCCAGTGACAAATCTTATCCTTCATTAATAATGAAACATTGTGAAATTATATTTTCTTCGGGATTTTTCTTTGGAACATCAGCATAATCCCGGAAATAAAAAAAATGTCCAGGGATTTGGGCAGAGATGTCGAAACAGATGAGACACAAGAATAGCTTTGAGTAAACAACGGCATCAAACACAGATTCCTCTCTGACACCCAGCCAGGTGTTAGGAAAAAAGTTACAAGACACACAAGAGCCGGTAGGTAACTTGGCTTGAGCTTTAATTTGACCATTGATAACCTGGAGGAATTGACTCCCTAAAATGTTCTGCCTGCAGAAGAACCCGTTTCTCTCTTTTAAGAACATTGCTTTTCCACCCTGTTCTGCCTCTGTGGGGACTGGAGACGTCCTGCACAAGCATCTGGAAGTTAGCTGACAACAAAGCTTTCCTCCCAGCTGTCTGCTGTTCTTTTAAGCCCACCTTAATTCTTTGTGCACCTGCAGAGAGTTGGCTGCTGGAAAAGAACGAGTCTCCTTTGGAGAAATTGGCAAAACTTTCAGTGAAAGAACTTGTCCCCTCTTTCCTTGTGCCTCAGCCAGATCTCTGTGCGAGAAGGGAAACCTTTTCTACTGCCACTTCCTTGCCCTTCCTTTTTACTGCCTCAGCCCTGGCAGAGGAGATGACAGGAATGCAGGTGAAGGGGTCTTTGTATTGAAACTTTTTCAGAACTTCATCACTTGCTTCTGCAGGGTCTTTTTCTGTGTACTAAAGTTTACCCATGACACTGTTTCCAAAGATGAAGTACTTGACAGTGCAGTTGAGAACCAGCCATTTGAACTACTTGGACAGTCTTTTCCCAGCAGGACAGTCACCCTTTTCTGATCACACTTTGATTGCTCTGATGCCTTCTGAGGTCCACTAGAGACTACATTTAGCTGGCTTGAGCCATTCCCACCACTGGCTGCAGGGACAGAGAACAGGTATGGACGATGAGTACGAAGTAGAATGAGTTGTCCGCTGCTGTCCTACATAGCTCTGCATGGTGGTTCCTGACGTGGTTCTGCAAGACTGATCTGGCAGTTCTCACCAGTCTACAAGGCAGAGTCAAGGTTACAGCCTGAAGAGGTTTTCTGGGAGGAAAGTGGCAGTCCTTGTGCTGTGAGGTAGTGGCAAATGTCAACACACAATCTTGTAATTGATGTGTACATGCACGTGTGTGCAGTCATTAAGGTGGAAGTTTAAAAGAAGATCTTGTACAAGGCAATAGCAGTAGGTTATTAATTTTCAAGATAAAAACTTGCTTTCAAGTATTCAGTTGCTCTATGTTAGAAAAGAGTAAAAACAGCCATTACCTTCTAACATGTGCTCCTTCTCAGGGTCATCCTGAATCACCCATGCCCCTCAGTGAGCATTAGGATAGAACCAGATCTTCACTGTGCAGGTGCACAGGAACATATTTGCTTATTTGAATACGTTTAATATGTTAACATATGTTAAATATGTGTAAGTGTAAATTTTTTTAAGTGTAGGAACTTGTTACACATTGGTACATGTTAATTCTCCACCTCTTAGTCCCTTTTCCTTCTTCCCCCCTGGTCATAGCCCCTTTCCAGGCTTGCTGGGCCATCCCCCAGTTCACAGTCAATGCTTGCTGGCAGCTTTTCCTTTTCTGCCTCCCCAGATGCTCAGAGCCCTCTGCCCTTGTCCCATGTCCCTGCTGGCTGCTGTCCCGTGGTACAGCTCTCCCTTTGGCCCCTGCAGCCAGCCATGCCCAATTTTGACCTGCCCCTGCCCAGTGTCAAAGCCCCAGTGTTTGTGGACACATGCAATACTCACAGAAAACCTGCCTGATGGTACCTAAGGACCTCAGCATTGGTAAGCCCGGAAGGAAAAAGGCAGAACTGGGGAGTCCTAGTCCCAGTCTGCATGGTTTTGAAGACACCATTGGTGTGCCTTCCTGAGAAGTTACTCCAAGAAGAAACATCTTGCAGTTTCTCATGAGAATGAAAATGAACTGCAATCTACAGTTAAACTCAGGCTTTTGTTTTCAAGCAAGTCATGTTTGTTATGCTGGATTGCAGCTATTATTTTAGAAATCTCACTATGCACTTGAGACCAGTTAAGTCTCCAGTAGGTTTCATTCCTAGATTTGCTTTTATTGTAATTCAGAATGTTGTTGGCTCATTACACCAATTCCAAATTGACATATAGGCGGTGCCTTTCTTGAAGTTTAAGTGAAACCATCTGCCATTAGCCCTCTATTTATTTAACTGCTGTAAAAAATGCAGTGGGTTACAACATCGATCTTTGGATCCAAGTAACCTATAGAGAACAGCATAGCTGAGCCACTCTTCCCACCCTGAGCACAAGCCTTTTGTGTCTGCAGAGTGCCTGCAGCTCTGCAGCCCAGCACAGCCCAGCAGGACTCTGCAGCACACAGCAGTGAGGCAGCGTCAGAGATCCAGTTCAGCGTTTGGCCCAAGAAGCCCCTTTCAGGAATGCTCTCCCTAGGATTAGGTGAGGGACTCTTACAGCTTGCACTTGCTCTTGGTAGGAGCAGCTCTAAGTGTCTGTGCAGGTGTGGACTCACTAGCAGTACTGGTGGCCTTAGCAGCAGCACCAAAGGCCCAAAAGGCCTTTTTTCTTCTGAGGATCCCTGTGCAAAACAGTTCCCTATATGTGAAATTCCTTCCCTCGTTCACTCCCTTTAAACTGAGGGTTGGTGTCTGCACTCTAAGCCAAAACAAGAGTGAGAGACCTGATGAGAAAGCCCCTGGTGAAAGCTAAGGCTCATTTTCTTGGAATTGGCAACTGTGACAGAGAGAGTTTTGAATTCTTTACAAATATTTTGGATAGGTCCTTAGTCTGATGTAGCCCCGTGGGGCTTGTCTTCAGTCTGCCTTTGAGATAGCTGTTTGTGTGCCTGACCCTTGATAACCTCTGTGTTTCTGGGTTCTTAAGGAGCCCTGTTCTCTTAAGGGTTGCTTTTTGTCATGAAATCCAACAGCAAAATAATCTCCCAAAGGCAGAAATGGAATGGAATGACGACTTCAGCAAAGTCCATGTGCTCTGTTGTGTTGGCCAACTTCTGATCGTGACCAGTTCCCTCAGCTTCCCTTCTTGCCATCCATCATCATACTGATGTAACAGACTTCAAAAGTGCCCTGAAATAATACACATTCTAATTAAAAAGGTGGAAAACAAATCTAGTGGTAAGGCTTTTTGATCAAAACTGGAGCGGTTTCTGCCATCAAGCAGCATGATTATTTGCAGCAGCTACAAAGAACGTCCTTTCAACTGACAGCCATGTGCAAGCAAGTCACAGATGTCCAAGGCTGGTAGCAGTCTGTGAAAAATCTGTAAGGCAAACAGAACCCACACAGACTGAGGAGGAAAATAAAAACAAAAGCTCTTTGGGAAGTGACAATGGTCTGTAAGTTCCCATGTCTTAGGGTTAAATAAATAAAGTCTTCAACTTCCTCTGCCTTTCAGGGTCAAGCAAACAAAAGATGCCATTTCCGTTTTTCAGAGCAAGAAGCAGAATTCCCAGTCAGTCATTGAGGAAGGTCTAAAACAATACATATCTGACTGAACAGCAACTGCCTTCCCTTGAGGTTACTGCTTGACATCTTGGGAAGCCTCTCTCTCACTTTGGATAGCTTCAGAACGGTTTCCAGGAGGGTGATGGCCCCTGTTATCCATAGCTGTTGTCCTTTGTTGTTCTCCTTGTGCCTAAAAGCCAAGTCTCAGTGCCCATGGCTCCCTCTCGCAGCTGCTGTCCTTGGCACCAGGCTGGGAAGCTCATGCCACCCTCCCAGGTATAGAGGACACATCTCTTGGCTGCACAAGCATGAGCTATAGAGATTCTTCCCTCAGTGTTTCTGCTTGCTGTCTGCATTTAGCAGGAAGTGCTGAGAACGCAGCACAGCCTTACAGGCTGTAGTGCGAGCAGAAAGCTCTGGAAGTTGTGTATGTGGGATTACAGCCTAGATGTGGGATGGAAGAAGGGTGACTGCTAAGGTTTTTCAGGAAAGTCACTGAGAGTCCATCAAGTTCTCTACACGGGATGTAGGGAAATACATCTGAGAATGTCTCCAGTGCTGTTGTTTCAGTCGTTTTGAAACTGCCATTGTTTTGCTTCTTGAGCTGCCGGTTGAGGAGTAAAAGTAGCTCAGTGAAGTGTGACTAGGGAAGGATCAGAGCTGTGGTTAGCTCTCAGTTAGACCTCGCAGCAACAGCTGATCGCTGAGCCTGGGCTGAGAAAGAGGGAGAGCCTGCAGTCTCCTGTGTGCAGCCATGGACAAGCAGCATGTCAGGGTCCTGTGGTTCTCCTGTAATTAGGAAGATTTGCTAATGTCAGAGATGTACTTCTGCTCCCCTGCTCATGTAAAGCTGTGCTGCAGAGGTCAGGATTGAAATGATGGCAGAACATCGTTTAACAAGGAATTTTAACAACAGATTTTAGTAATCTTGTGAGCTGCTGCTATTCGCATTTCTGTTCTCATAGTCAGGTAGAAGTGCGGTTTGTCAGAACAAAATATTCCCTCAAACTTCGCTACATTTCTCTGAATTAGAATGATCATTGCCTAGATTAAACCTTAAACAGAAGTTTCCAGCAGCTTTTGTTATCTTTGAAAGACTTTGCTCTCCCCAGCCATGTTTGTTAATATGTTGTCTTTGACAGAAAGGAGCGGATTAAATTATTTTAAGAAGTATGAAAGAAGTCATTCAAGAATCTGTGCACAAAAGTAATGGAATCTGTGTCACTTGAGTTCATGTTTATTTATTTAGACAGGAAATGATCAAGAAATGAAATCATGAAGACTTATTCCCTAATGAATTTTCATAACGAGCTGTTTACCTAAATTGCTAAATGAGTAACCTATTTTTATGCATTCAAAATAACAGGAAGGTTATTTCAGAGGATCTTCAGTGCCTTTTTGCCCCTTAATTAATACAGAAGAGAGTATCTCGTGGGTTTTGCTCGAGCAGGCCAGGCCGCAGTGTGGCTGGTGTTCCCTGTGCAGACAGGATAACTGCTGCAGATGGCATTTTGTTGGGAACGCGCCGTTCGCCAAGGGGGTAGAGTATTAGTCATAAATTAATTGGACTTCATGCTTAGTATTTCCAATGCCAGTGTCGAGTTACTACAGCAGATTGGTTTTTCCACACAAATGACACGCTTCTATAAAATTCACAAAGTATAATTAAAAAGAAGCCTGTGACATAGGCTGGCAGCACGGATGCCAGTGTGGAGCCGCAGAATTGGTTTGAAGTGAGCATGTATGTGTCTCCTGGATGTTTGTTAGCCCTGGATGCTGATGCTGCCGTGGACAGTGCTCTCCCAAGCTACACAGAGAGCACTGTGCTGAGAGCTGTGCTGCAAAGCAAAGAGGGAACTTTCACCCCAATCTGTGAGGTCACCATTGCCATCCCAGCTACACTGTGCTATGTGCAGCGTGTTGTAATTCTAGCCGCCAGCCCAGTCAATCTGCCTTAATATATCTTCAAATGTCGTGAATTCAAGATTATATAATTCCTCTTGGTATGAAAGTATAGGTGGCAAACAGAGTTTTATGTTTGTGATACGTGGACCAACTCTGGTAGCTCTTTATTTCTGCGGTGATCTGAAGCATAATTATCCATAATGAGCTCACCCTGTAAAAACATGAAAAGCTGCAACAGAGCTGGTAGAGGAGGTTCACATTTATGAATTCTGTCTTGAGGACATCACTGGAGTAAACCTAGAGACTGGTGAAAACACAGCAGTCTGAGAGGGCCTGTTTCAGTGTTTGGGTCACAGTCTCTAAGGAGACTCCTGCCAGCAGGGCTGGGAGGCTTTTCCCTGCTCCTCAGATCCCGGGTCTGTCCTCCATCCTGCACTTCCCTCACCTCTTCATACAGCCCACCTTACCCCTGGTGCTTCCTGGCACTCTTCCTGGGCATCTTCTGGGCTTGGAAAGTATTTGAAAAACACATCCTGAGCTCCTGAAGAACATTTTGGGTCATTCACCACTTCATTAAGTAAATCATCTCCCCCTATCCTGCCTGGCTGTAGCAGCTCCAGAGGAAGAGGCTGTGCCTTATCCCCGTACAGCACAAATGCTTTTGGGTGAACGTGGATGAAGGAAAGACTGCCAGCCCCAGCTGCCGCTCTCCATGGGAAAGGAGGCACCCCTGTTTCAGAGCAGGCCTCGTACATTAAAGCTGTAAATCTCCTGTTGCTGTAGCTGGGAGACAGAAATGTTTGCAAGGGCCGTCTCTCTTTATTAGCGTGCTGCGTTCAGACAGGCTCTGCAGTAGTTTCATAATTAACTGACAAGTGCATGGATCACAGCAGCTCCTGGGGAGGAGAGTGCTCGCCCCACACAGACAGAAGATGGTGTTAAAAATACTCTTCTGTGAGCAAGAGCTGATTGCAGTATCTAAATAAATGAGGTAACTTTATGTATCCCAGTGAGACAGGTGGAAAATTCGGCTCACTCTTTGGATACCGTCCAAACTAGAAAGACATTTCAACTGTAAAGGAGTACAGGCTCTCACCAGCCCTCAGTCTTAAATCAGTGACACACTTTAACACCAGGATACAAGTGATACTGGGTGATAGGCAAGGTCCATGTCAATCAAAATGCGATGCTGCCTCTTGAAAAGAAAAATTAAGTCCAATAGTTAAATTAATTTTATCAGTAAGTGCCTGCAACTTGAAATGCCACAGTTCAAAGGTAGGGACTAAATAAAATAGGAAAACATTAAAGGAAAAATTAGTGGGGTTAAAATGCTGGCAAATGAAGATTGATTAAAAATTAAAAGCTCACTGCAAAAATCTTTAAAAGAACACTAAAAAATCCAGTGGGCTTAAGTAACACATTACAGTCAATTCATAGAAGTAAGAAGATATCTTTTAAACAATAGACATTGTAGCCAAATGAGGGAATAGGGAAAAAAAAGAGGATAATTTCTGGCAGACTAAATGTCAAACCATAAGAAGTTAAGCCAGAAAAAGATACTGAGGAACAGCATGCCTGAGGCATAAAAAAAATAATAAAAATATTTTTCAGAGGAAGCCTGCCAGGGAATCTCTAGTGCCTGGGGAGGACCAAGGTGTAAAGGAGCACTTAAAGTGGAAGTCAGCACTGCTAAAGGAAGGAGTAAAGTGTTCTTGTGCTGGTGTTAACCACTGAGGCTGTATAAATATCAGAAGAATGACAGGTGACAAGGCAAACTTTTAAAAAATGGCTTCAACCGAAAGCTCAGATTTGCACAAGTTGGCAGAATCTGTGAGAGCTGAGTGTGTCCTGGCACATGCAACAGATTGGGAAGAGAGCACAGCTCCTGCAGAGGAAAGTCCTACCTTAGTGCTCCATTGGAGGCCCCAGAGGGAGAGTGAGTGAGGATAAGGGTGGTCTCTTCAGCCCAGTAACATACCTCAGTGTTCAGAAAACTTGGGAAAAGATAGTTCTTTGAGACTGCTAAAAGAAAGGATGCTTTTGTGAGGCAAGAGGGAAGGCTCACTCACGGATTAGTATCCCTCTAAAAGGTGGAAATAAAAGGTGGAAACAGATGGTCTCATTTTGCAGTGAAGGGGTCGTTACCAGCAGATTCACACGCAGGTCTGTGCTGGGGAGATGCCGTGGCTCCCTCCCTGCTGCACTCACGGAGCAGTGCCCTCGTCCTGGGCCAAGCCCTCCAGCCCTAGTTCTTGAAAGAAGCCTTTACTGGAATGCCTTTCCAGGCTACTCTCCTGTGTGCAGTTTTATGTCTTGTAAAGTGGGTATGTCTGGATTTGCAGGCAGTGTGGGAAGTTTGTTTACCCTTTTAGTGCCTCCCAAGTGGGCATGGGATGGTTCTGACTAAGAGCACTGCTCTTCCTCCAGCCTGTTTCCTTCTATCCCAAGAGTTTTCTGTGCAGCAGAACTCCTTTGACCCTTCTTTGTTTTCCCTTTGGGTTTTTTCCTCTTGTCATTAGCATTGTCACAGCTGGTTAGATTTTAAATATGATCGTCCTGCAGCAATGCTACCCTGCCAACAACACATATGCACAGTCAGAGCTGTCAGATATGTCTCAGTTTTTCCAAGAAATTCTCCATCTGAGGGAGTTTTAAATGAAGTGCCTGCGAGGGTCAACACTGGTGAGTCTGATCTTCTCTTCCTGAGATGACCATTGGCTCCCTCTCCAAAACAAGAGCAATCACACCAAGTCCACACTGGGCCATCTCCTCTGTAGCTCATGTTCTTTCCTTAGAGGGAAGTGACTGCAGCAGGAAAGAAGATTGAAAGGAGAGGTGGGCAGTCAGGTGGGAAATGGTCTCCAGGAAGAGCCAGCTTCCCTCTCCCTGAGACCTCCCAGTCTAGACCAGGTACTGCAAAGCACCATCTGGCACAGACTGGCCACTGACCTCATTACTCACAGGTGCTGCTGACCTCTTCCAAAAATCACACAGTGGTGTAAGCTAAGGGCGGGTGATGCTCCTCACCCACAGCCAGTGCCAGTCTCTCTGGTGGCTCCATTATTTACTTCAGAGGCCACAGAGAGTGTGTTTCCTCCAGTTTGCTTGCTTACCTCTCATGCCTGTGTATATCTCCCTTGGATAACCCCTGACACCACTGCTCCAATAGATTAGGCATGGAGAGAGACCCTGTCTCCTTGCTGTCAGCTCGTGGCTTGTCAAGGTGACTTTGATGATGTGGACCCAGTGTTTCAGACCATGGCCCTGTTTCTGTACTCTTAGAGACGCCTGGCTCACAGTCTGAGAGGTGGTGGGAGAGCTGGAGACTGAAATGCCAGGATCTCACTTAGCCTGTGCCAGGGACAGCTGAGTTCACAGAGGTGACTCCATTGCAACCGCTCTGTTTGGAAGCAGTTCCAAGTGGGAACTTGCTTTTAAAAAGGGAAGTTATTTGGGTCACACTATAACTTTCTCCCTTGCCTCAAACAGTCCTGTCTAACAAGCCAATCTGTAAATGTTTTAGGAATCCTGCTGCGTTGTTGCAGTGAGTGTATTTTTAGTCTGTAACACTGCTTCATTTATATACTTATTTGGTAGTGTATACCAACCCTTCAGATGGAAACGTTGTCCAGATGTGCTGGGTAGGACAGTCAGGGCTTCTCAACGGAGATGAGGTGGAAGATTGCAGAAGTGACAATGTGGAGAAAGCTCCCTGAGTTATGTGTGGGGACAGCTGCAGCCCTTCAACAGGCCAGTGCCAGAGTGCAGCTGGTGCCTTCAACTACTGAAGCTCGCGCTATCTGAACCCTGCTACCCTAAGCATAAGCTCTGCTTTGGGCCAGGGCAGGTTACAATAAAAACTACTTGGGTAATTTGGTGCTAAATCATTCTTAAAGCTCAGCTTTATCATTGTCAGCTTGGCACAGCTCGCACGAAGCACCCAGGTGCTGGAACACTTCAGTGGCTCTTTGAAAGCTGCCCTGGTTCCTGCTGCTGTGAGAGATGGGCCTGCAGAAGGGACTCTGAGTGTAGCTTAATGCTGACACAGACTGAAAACTTTCTCTTCAGAAGGAATTGGGGAAAGTACAGAGTGTGAGTAGCTGTTCAGCAGAGATGGCTTTAAGAGAGTTGGTGGGTTTGGATCACCTTACACAGGGATGATTTAATGGCTCCTGTTTTGACATCAGCTGAACTGGTTCCATGGATAGCAAATTCACCCGCTGCTGTTGTCCACGAGGAGGGAGTGATTCTGTAGCCTTACTGATAAAGACAGGTAGTTAAAGTAAGGATGGGGCAAGTGTACCTTACAAGGAGCAAGGACAGACATGTAGTCCAGATCTGTGTGGCTGATGGTACCTTAAATGTGTGTTCAGTGAGCACAGCAGATACGGAGCCAGGCAGGTTCTGACCATTTTAAAGTCACCTACTCAGGAATCAAACAGTAGGTACACGGGTTATCTGCTTCAAAGGCATCTGGGGCCTTAGGAAAGGGACTGAGGATCTCACTGAATGATAGAGTACTGGTCCCACAGAATATTTTTTTTGGTAACCCACTGTGATACTGCCCAGAGTAAGGTAAAATTCATAGTTGTTCTGATAGAATAAGGCTCTGTAAATGTGGCTTGAGTGCACCTTCAGAAAGCTGTAAAGCTTCTCCATGGTGTTTGGTTACAGCCTTGAAACACTCCAGCAAGCTCAGGTGGCCTTTCAGGGGAGCTCTCTTTCAGTTTCTCTGTAGACATCCATTTTCACAATGAACATTTGCTGCAGCAAAGCTTTTTGGGGAAGATGTAAGTAAGTAGGAAAGGATAAGTTATCAGAATTACATCTTGTGTAAGACAGATGCGTCCATAGGGCCAAACAGCCCGACAATATGTGTAAAGTTGAAGTATAGAGAGACAGCTGACCTCACCATTTGTTCTGACTAACTGCAGAACAAACATTTCATTGCCTGCCTCTGCCTGTCTTCTGCCTTTCTCTGAGAGAGCATCTCCCATAGAAGTAGGTGCTCAGTCTCACAGACAGACATTTGAACAGTCAGCTGATTGATGGATGTCAGTGCTGCTGAGGGAAGAAGGAGGATTTTGGTTTTATGGCCTTTTCAGTAAGGCAGTTTTGAAAATCTAGCACTTCAAATATGAGGACAATCTTCCATCATCCTCAGTGATTTGTAGCAGTAATTAATACCCTCAGCCTGATTTGGTTTTGGTTTGGACTGCAGACTTCAGCTTTCATCTGTTGGATATTGCAACATGATTGTTTTTAGGGGGAGAGCAGCACTGGGAACTCGGTTTCTGTTCCCTAGACCAGGCTCGTGCTGGGAGTTTGGTACAGCCCACAAGAGCCAGCAAGGCTCTTTGGGAAAAGTGCAGTCAGAGCAGCAATGCTTGGCACAATTACCTTTGCTGTTAATTTGAAATAGTCAATCATCTGAAGCATGGCTTTTAAACCTGTTAACAAATAATTAACTGCAGCACAGGCTCTTGGCCCAGCAAGGATGGCTTTTTAAGCCTGAGTCTGCACTGTGTGAGAAACTGTATGTTCTGAACTTCAAAGAGGAGCAATAAATCTATTTATAAATCCAGACACCTCTACAGGAGATCCTTTCCTGTGTTTTCACTTACGTAATCCCACAAAACATCAGTCATAGGTAATTCAAGACAATAAACTTTAGAAATCACTCAGTGTCAGCGTTGCTCTGGGCCATTAGGCAGCCCTGTGTAATGCACACTGGCAGTGCTGACCTTCCAGCCAGCACACGAGCAGCAGGCAGCAGCCTGAGGCTGTCAGGCCTGCTTCACAGACACCCTGCTACCTGTGCCACCCTGGGAGGGTGGTGGCTGTGTGCTCAGGCAGGGCAGTACAGCCTGGCCTGAGCACTGGTTACACGCACTGACCCCTCCAGGGATCAGCCACACGCAGCTGGTGCGCTCAGTGCTGGGCATGACCCCTCTGGAATCCCATCCTCTGCCCCTCTGGTGCGTCCCAGGTATTGGTACTGCATGGGAGGCGAAGGAAAGAAAGCCTGACAAGGCCATTTTTAAATGATCTGACACAGGAATCACCAAGCAAAATTGTTCACTTGTTTTGGGGATCAGATCAGACCATGGAGTTGAGTGGAGAAGCCACAACTCCAGGTGCTGAGTTTTGGGAAGGTGCTGACAGCAGCTTCAGTCATGAGCAGGCACTTGCAGCTCACAGAAGGGCAGGGTCAGAGAGACCAGGAGCGAATGCAAGTGTCTGTGTGGAGCAAGGTACCTGAGGGCTTGATGGGCAGCTGGTCATCCAGCCTTTCCTTAAAAACTCTCCATCATGGAGATCCTCTCATCTCCCCAAGGTACTTTCATCCAGGCCTTGTATTTGACTATCATTAGAAACTCGGTCAAAGTTAAATATGTTTCTCTGGAAGTCAAGCTGTTGTTTCTAGTCCTGTCATTCTGCTGGCTTATCCAGAGTGATTCTCTGCAGTCCTCAAAGTTTTTCTGCAGTCCTTCTGCCCAGCCCCATTTTTACTCATGTGTTCCAGCTCTGGCCATGGCTGAAATGCATTCTGAAGATTTTGGACAGATTCTCTCTTTTATCAAAACTGCAGTCTCATCCACTCTAGCCACTCCAAGGTGGTTGAAATCTCTCCAGTTTAGCATCTTCCAGAAATCTTCTAAATATGCTCTCTATTCCTCATCCAGATCATGAAGCAGTTTAATGGCATCGAGCTCAGGATGGAGCCGCATGGAATCACTTTTTGCAATGACAGTGGTGAGCTGGTCTTCCCAAACAGGGGGTTGTGCCAGCTGCACTCAGGTCACGTTTGCCTGCTGTTTTGCTGAGACCGTCGCATGGGTGTTCACAGAGCATCAGCCCTTCCCTGGGCTGGGGTGGGCTGGGTGTCTCAGGGCTGGCACCACTTTCAGACCCCTCCTTACAACGAAGCTGGTCCAGGTGCATGGCAGCAGCACCAAGCAGTAACTGCTGTCTTTGGGGAACATCCCACCTCGTCTTCTCTGTCAGTTTGGAGCTAGTGGTAATGAGAAAGGCTGCTGGAAATGCCTGTAGTGGGCATTGAGCCATTCCCACTACTGCCCTCACCCCTGTGAGATCAAATCCTTTGCAGAGGCTTTCTGCAGCAGTTCAATACCTTCACCCCAAAAAGGGAAAGAATCAGATGCCAGCTTTAAACCTGCCGCTAATTCCTAGGCTAACTCAGAGGTCCAGGGCAGGATTTGGGTACTTTTTGTGAATGTCTGCTTGGGGGGTGTGCATCCCTGTGTGCCTGCTGGCCAGAGAGGCTCATCGTGAGCGTGATTCCTCCCAGCTCCCGCCGCTGTGGTGGACTCAGAAGACACAGCCCCTCTTGCCATGGGGTAGCAGAGCTGTGGCTTGCTGAATCCTGGCACACTTTGTTGCGAGGGAGCTGTGTCAGCACTGGGGGAAGCGGGATCCCAGCTGGCCAGAATGGGCTGGGCTGGTTCCCATGCTCCCCAGTGCCACCCACACAGCACAGCTCCCTCCCTTGCCCGGGCAGCCCTTGGGATTGCTGTTCCCTCTGTCTTGTGCAATACCCAGGAACCTAATGATAGCCCTCTGTGCTGGCTGCTGTGGGCAGTCAGGGAAACTCACTGTATTACCAAGAGGTTTTCCTGGCCCTGGCCACCATCCCATCCCACCTCACCCACTTGTGGCTTTGGAGCACTGTTTCTCACATAGCTGGGGTCCTATCACTGCAGCATGAGCGCTGAGGAACTGTGTTTGCTGTGTCACAGGGAGCCCATCTGTGCCCATTTGCTGGCTCCAGGCTCTGTGCCCCTCGGCTTCCCCTCATGCCCCTCTGCTCCCCTCTCCAGCTCCCTCTCTTGAGGTGCACCAGCAGCCCAGCCCCCTCTTCTAACTGGTCCTGAGCCTGTTGGGTGGGAGCCAAAAGCACATCCAAAGGCAGAGAGGAAGGGTGACCTGGAGGGGTGGCCTCTAAAAGGGTCCCAGCTGGACTCCACATCAAAAGTTCCTCTGTCCCTCCGTACCTCCGAGAGCAGTGCAGAAGTCACAGCAGGGCTTTGGCAGCAGCACAGCATCCAGGAGGGATGAGGTGCTTGTCCTTGTCAGGGATTTTGGGTCAGTGGCACAGAGACTTGCACAGCTGCTCCTGGCTTCGGTCTCTCGGTGGCACATACAGAGCTTTTTCCATTTCATTTCTTGCAGGTGGGAACTTTGATTTCCCTTGCAGGCTCTCAGCCCCCTTAGCAAGGGTTTGCTCCTGCTTTTCATTACTATACCAGACATAGTTGATCTAATGGCTTCTACAGGTGGCGTGGGGTACAAGAGGGTCCGGCCACGGTTGTCAGCTGTCATCCAGAGTCAGAGTTAATCCAGGAAAACAGTAAAAATTAGTAATGTATATTGCATTCCTCCAGTCCATACGCTTTCCATTAGGTGATCTTCCATCCTCCTCAGCACAGAAAGGAAACCCTGCCAATGGCAGTCTTCTGACTCTGAAAGGATTGGTCGTGCCTGGAAATCCGATCTCAGCTCTTGCATTCCTGGGCACACTGTCTATGCAGGGAATAGTCTCCCACCTTTAAATCCAGGCAGCAGATGCTAGCCATGTGCACAGGCTGTAAGCCCAGGAGCTCCTGTGGCAGCAGATGTGCTGGGCCTGGGGCCGCTCTGGGGTCCCATGTGCTGGTCTGGGTCTTCCTGTGCCCAGGGGTCTGGCAGGGGAGTGGCCTTGCCCAGTGTCACCACATCACTCAAGTACAACAGCCAGGTCAGGACAGGAGTGAGGCACAGTTAATTCTTTTGAGAGATCACATTTTAGCTTTTTTTTATTAATAAACTGGTGAAGAAATTCCTCAAGATCCTCAGTGTCAAGAGGGTTACGGAAAGTGAAACATTCAGCTTTCTTAAATAAACCTTATCTTCAATCACTCCCATACTTTAGTGGCTCAAGAACAACAGTTCTGTAATAAATGTTACACAGTGCAAACTCTGTCGGTAATTATGTGCAGATGAAGAAGGGGAAATAGAAGACATTAATTTCTAGGTGTGACTGCACATGCTAAGCGTGGTCTGGGCTCTTTGAGGTGTCACAAGCAGTCTGGGGCTCTGCTGTGTGAGATGGAGCTCCATGTGTGCAGCTGCAGAAAGGGAGTTCCCCCACTGCAGCTCCTGCTCCAGATGAAAAAAGGCCCAGAAAGCTCTGCTTTTAGTGCTGTTGGATCCCTGGCTTGCAGGGCTAACTCTGACCTTTTTTATTAATCCTTACTTTTGCAGAGAACGTGATCAATGGGCAGGACTACGAGGTGATGATGCAGATTGACTGCGAAGTGATGGACACCAGGATCCTCCACATCAAAAGTTCCTCTGTCCCTCCATACCTCCGAGAGCAGCGCAGAAATCACACTGACACCTTCTACAGTTCCTCCCCCTCCGTCCCAGAGACGCCCCATGCCCTGAGGGCCATTGTCAAATCCCTGCAGTAGCTCCTGTGACCGCGCACAGGGGAGCACCCGGCATGCAGCAGGTCCTGCCGCCAGCCTGAGCCCCTTCCCTGGCAGGTCCTGGGGCTCCTGGCACGTGGGCACGGCAGGGACAGTCCCCTTTAGCCCATTCCTGTGCCTGACCCTACCCAGTGGCCGCATCCTGCCCGGGGATTATGCAGCTCAGCTGGCTCCTTGCCAGGGACAGTCCTGGGGGCCCCATGCAGCATGGGGGCACACGGGCCATCCTTGCTACTTATGCACTGTCCAAAATTGTGGGTTGTTTTTAATTTTTGTCCCTGTTCGGCTGCCAGAGGTGGGGTGAGACATCCCAGCAGACACCCATGCTTCGGATCAGGCCTCTCCCTGCAGTGTGCCCGGGCAGCAGGAGGAAGCAGTGTCCAGCTCCCAGCTGCAGGTGCTGGGCCTGACCAGCCAGCCTCGCTCCTCATCAGTCCCTGCCCAAATCCCCGCCTGTGCAGCCTCCCTCGGCAGGGAGCCCTGGGATGCAGAGTGCAGGGGCAGCCCGGCCCCAGGCACCAGGAGGGCGGCGGGAGCCCGCACTTAGGCTGAAGCACTACAGACAGAACAACCCGCACTGCCCGGGGCCTGGGCTGCCCCTGGGGCACTGCCCACCCCTCACCTACCTGGCTCTCCAGGATCCTGCTGCTGCCTTCCCCAGCCCACCTGGCTGCACGGCTGAAGGCTTGGCCCAAGGGAAGTGATTTCATGCAGCAGATACATTTGTAAAGTTTGGTTTTTTGGAGTTTGGGGTTTTTTTTTCTTATCTTCCTGGTTTTTGTTTGCGTGGGTTTTTTGTGTGTGCTATTTAATACTTTTCACTGCTAACAACAGCCCGTGGAGCAGCACAGGCCCTGCTGGGGCAGAGGGGCTGCTTCAGTTCCATGGGACACAGCCACAGCACCTTCTCCCCAAGCCCCACACACGTCACACACTCAGCCCCACACACCCCTCTCTGCCTCGCCAGCACTGACAGCCACCCGCCGGGCAGTGGGGGAACATTCCATTTGCCCCAAATACTGAGTGCGGCGAACTGCTGCCATTCCAGAGTGTCTGTGGATCTCTGTTCACTGATCCCACATTTGTCAGCCGAGCTCCAGGCCGGAGCTGGGCCCAGGAGCTCCAGCTCACTGGTGCTCAGCTGGGATGAGCTGCCAGCAGAGCATCAGCCTTGGATAATGACTTCAGCATGTTGTTACATTATTTTTTTCCCCTCTGCAGTTCGCACAGATGATGGGCTTCAGTTTGCCAGCCAGCTGCCTTTCCTTCATGGTCTGAGCACTAACTGGCTCATGTGGGGTTTTTTTTTATTATTATTATTATTGTTATTATTATTAGTGTATGTGTGTGGCTGTTAGGAAATAAAGGTTGATCCTGCAGCAAGACAAACAGCTCCAGGGGCAGTGAGGAGGAGGATGAGGAGCAATACACCCCTGTGAAGTATGTGCCTTGCAACACCATGGAAAAGCTGTGCCCTTTGCCACGTCCTCGGCGCAGGCTGCGCAGGCCCCCCATCCTCTCGGCGCTCGCGCTGCTGGGAAGCAGCCGGGCCCGGCCAGGGCTTTGGCTGCGCTCCTTGCACCAGTTCATTTTCCTGGCCCCGGCCCACCTGACTGCGGGCCAGCTCGCACAATAGTCAAAAATAAAAACCCCAGCGGTGCCCCAGCCGGAGGCACACGGCTCCCCCGCGGCCGTGGGTAGGGGCGGCTGGCTGCTCTGGGGGGCATTTGCTGTCAGGGAGCCGGGGAGAGGACCAGAGGTGGTGGTTGTGCTTGGCACAGCCTGGCATTTTGGGAAAGGCTGCTGGTGGGGGCTGGGGGCTCAGGACTGCTGAGGCACCACATCCTCAGCCAGCACCCCTGGGCTCTGGTGGTGGAGAGCATCTCTCATCCTGTGTAATTCTGTTCTCTGTGTCCCTAGTATGGAAGGCAATAAAATCCTTCTTTTATTTATTACTAATATGCGTTATTATTGTGCTTGTTAATACTGTTTTCCTTAGGCAGATTACTGGAACACCTGCCCTGTGTCTGCCATCTCTTGGGCTGCAGTGTGGCTCTGCTTGGCACAGTGTTGGCACTGCCTGTGGCACATCCACCCAGTCCCCCTCCTGCTGCTGGAGAGGGGGCACGCTACACGCGCTGCTCACCCAGAGCCTGGCAGAGGAGCCCGAGGGTCTTACCGCAGCCTGAGTGACCTGAGGACAACTGCAGGTGTCAGAGACAAGCTCTGCTCAGGGCAGGTCCCAGTGCCAGTCCCAAGCAGCCTAAAGCCTTCTGGGGTTTGTCCCCACCTGGTGTGTGAACTGGCTGTCCCCAAACCAACCAAAACCCACCCAAAACAACCCTCTGTGTTTTCATGCACCCAGAGGGTGAACCAGAGCCAAAGAACGCCCCGAACAGCTGCGAAGGTACTGGATCCTTTATTACTGACAGCAGGTAAATACAAGATGCTGGTGGGTAAGGGCTGTGCCTCTGTGAGGGGATCCTGATGGTCCAGGACCAGGGTGGGCAGGGATGTGAGAGGGAATGTAGGAGATGGAGTGGCACAGCGAGGGCTCCGCCAGCCCCCAGGGCTCCCCCAGCCCCTGCCCAGGCAGCCCAGCGCCCAGCTGAGCAGAGCCTTCACCCAGCAAATGCCAAGGGGGACTACTTGGGGTTACAAAATGAACAAACAAAAGCCATCTACACGTATTTACAGCATCCCCCTCCCGCTGCCAGCTCCCTCCAGGCATGAGTCAGGGTTCGGGGTGCGCCCGGCCCCCGGAGCAGCCTGCAAAGAGCAGAGCCCCGGCTGGAGGGGACAGTCCTCAACGTAAGTACCAGCACCAGGGGCTGCTGGAGCTGTGCTCGCAGCCCCGTTGTACAGCAGGATCTCCAAAGGGCCTGCTGGCCGTCAGCTGGGAAGATGGTCCTGAGAGACGGGACATTCCCATGGGACATGCAGGTCCTCCACCAGGACAGGCAGGCATCAGCATCCCGCTGGGACCTGGTGCGTGCAGCTTTGCACTGGTTCGGGGTGTCTTGCTGATCATCTTTAGCTAAAAACATCATCAGGAGGACCATGTCTGGGCTACCTCCTCTTCCCTGGGCAGGAGAGCCGGGGCTGCCCTTCCAAAGGAGAATTTCCTTCCCCTGGGAAGGAAAATCAGAAGCAAGGATACAGCAAAGACGAAGGGGGTGGTTCTGGCCTGGGGATCGATCTACAATCCGCCATAAAAAACCAGCTTGGAACAAAACCCATCATTTACTCCTCAATTTGTACAAAATAACAACAATAACAATAAAAATAATAATAAAAGGTGCTGGTGGCCCCTGGCTTGCAGTGCCCCACTGTGGTGGGGGATCTCAGTAGGCAAAGATGACGTGGTAGGTGACTTGGTGGCCATTGTCCCAGGCGTAGAGCAGGCGGTCCTTGGGGTTATAGTCTATCTGCGTGGTATAGGCGTACTCGTTCTCAAAGAGCAGCCTGGGGATGATCTGCGTGTTGGTGTGCGTGTCAAAGGCGTAGGAGATGTTGGCGTTCCTCTTGTTGTAGCTGTCGACCGCGTACAGGACCCCACAGATGACAAAGCAGTTCCCGTAAAAGTTCTTCCGCAGCCCCGTCCGCCACGTGGTCTCCTTCTGGGTGCTGAGGTCGGCCGCGTTCAGCTTGCTCAGCACGATCACCTCCTGGTTGAAGCCCTCGTAGCTGATGGCCGGGTAGATGACCCACAGGCCGTTCTCATCCACAGCAAAGTCCACGTCCGAGTGGCCTCGCCACCGCCACGGGGTGGACTCCTCGTAGGCCACGTCGTGCAGCATGGCCCAGGCGGCCACGTAGCGCTGCTTCAGGTCGTACTTGATGATGTTGCGCGTGAAGGCCCGGTTGTAGTAGAAGGAGCCATTGTAGACAACGTGCCCTGTCCCAATCCAGCTGTACGGGAGCTTGTAGGAGTTGCTCCAGCGACCTGCAGGGCAGACACCGGCCGGTGAGACCCTCCCTTTGCTGTGGGGTGGGTGGCCTTGCCATCAGCACCCTCTGCCCCCAGCTCTGCCTGCACTCCCTCCCTGGCCACCAACCACAGCCTGTCCCATGCTCTGAACCCCCCACGCCGGGTGCCAGCACCCAAGAGGGGAGGGTCCCCAGACAGATCATCCCCCCACGATGCAGCATCCCAGGAATGAGGATGCTGCTTGGATCAGCTGAGTGGTGGCCAGCATGGTATCAGAGAGGGTGCAAACCCACCTTGCTTGAAATTGTCGAGGTTCCTGAACTCCACCAGCGTGTTCCCATAGTAGTAGTTGGTGACATAGATCCGCTCCTCCCGGGCCAGGGGATCCTTCATCCAGGCTCCCTCATTGCGCCCATAGGTGTTCTGGGTGGTGGGCCCCGAGATGGTGGACAGCGTGTCCTTGCAGCGCCCTGCGTGGGCAGAGAAAGGCTTGTGAGGCCAGGGGCAGGGTGCCCACACTGTCCCTGGAGGCATCACCCCCCTCCAGCCCCTTGCTCACCCAGCAGGTACCCCCTGCCACCTTGGTCCTGGTGCAGCTTTGCGAGGCCCGGCAGCACTGGCCAGACCCCACAAACATCTCCCCACAGCCTCAGCCATGTCCCTGCTCCAGCTGAGGCTGCTGCTTGGCTCAGATCCTGTCTCTTTTTGCCTTGCCCAGCCCAGCCCCTGAAGCTGGGAGGAAACTCCAGTAAGTTCCAGAGTTAATAAGTAAACCTGGCATCCCAGTGAAGTGCTGCCCAGCCACCATCTCCATGACACCTCCCACCTGTGACCAAATCCAGGTACACTGTGCTTAGCAGGATGCGCTGTGGGCATGAGCCAGCCCCCCCACACACACCCGGATCTGCGCAGGACCTGCAGGCACTCACCAATGATGTTCCTGATGTCCTCCTCCTCCAGGCCCTCCTTTGGGGTGGCAGGGATGGCCGGGCTGACCGGTGTCGGAGGGGTGTTTGCCTGTACCCAAGCTCCTGGGCTGCTCTCCATATCACTCCAGCCTCCAGCAGGGGTGGTCACAGGCAGGTTCTCCGTGGCTGTGGTCACCACTGTGCTGGCCACGGCTGCCAGTAGCTGTGGGGTCCCCTCCTCGGCCAGCCCTGCCGGAGCAGTCACGGTCTCCGGGGTGGGGGTCAGCCGGCTCACAGTGGTGGGGTCCGGCGTGGCAGGGGACAGGGGCACCGTGGCCGTCACAGCAGTGTAAGCGGCTGGCAGGGTGGTGGGTACAGCACTGCCAGGGGTGGGCGGCCACCCCACCGGGGAGGGCTTCCTCGCGGCCTCGCCCACCCTGCTGCTGGGCCTCAGGAGCTGGTCCTCGATCAGCAGGTCCACCGTGTTGTCCCCACTGAACAACTCGTCCGCTGCCAAACACAGGCACAGGGGTTAGCCCCGCAGCGAGGGGAGCAAGTCCCCCACAGCCCCTCCAGCTGGCTCCCTGCCCACCCCTGCAGGCTGTCCGGTACTAAATCCACCTGAGTTCCCTCTCCATGTCCCCTCAGAGAAGGGCTGAACTGCACAGGCTGACAGTGCCCGTGTCAGGAGGTGAGCGAGACCACCACAGCCACATCCACCTCCTCAGGCCAGGCAGAGCGGGAGGCGGTGGAGAGCAGTTCTGCCCCGCCACCTCCCAGAGACCGGGCAGGATGGAGACCCGGCTGCATTCCCAACCTACCTAACCCAGGATGCCAAAGCAGATGCCTCAGCCAGGGCACGAGGACCACTGGGGCTCCCCAGCCAGCACGGGCACCCTTTGCTCCTCCTCATCTCCAGGAGCTCACAAACCCCCGCAGGGCAGGGCTGGAAGACCCCGCTGCTGAGCCAGTTTGCACAGCGAGGGCATTTGTCCTTCTGCCCGTGTTGCCCACTCCGCTGGTCCCTGAGGGCTCAGCCCCTGCTCCCACCACGGCCAGGGCCGTGAGCTCCGAGCTGCCTTCCATAGCACAAACCGCCTGGGATGCCACTGGGCAGGCGGATTTGAAACACGAACATATTTAATAAACCTCCACTTACTTCTGGAAAGGTGTTGATGCTGGGTGTTTTGAACCAGAGCAGTGACCTACTTCCTTAGCTAGCAGGGATTTTCCATGGAATAACAATGCTGCACTGCTCCACAGACACAGCTCAAAGGCTGCACAGCGGTGAGGTACCAGTTTGTCCCACCTCCCCCTGCTGCTCCCACACGCCTTGCCCACAGTTTCCCAGGGGACGAGGTGCTGGTTTTGCTGCGGGATGCAGCCAGCCATCCCACCAACCATGGCTGCATACCCAACTCACGTTGCTCCTCGATGTCATTCTCTGACTCGGTGGACTGGGCTTTGTAGTAGGTGACCCCTCGGACAATGGTGGGCTTGGAAGGAGGCCGGCTCCTCACGCGCAGCTTCCTCTGCAAGAGTTGCTCAGGCTTCTTGTCCTCCAGAGAGAGGTGCAGCTCCGGGAGGGATTCCACAGAATTGATCTGCTGGGAGATGGTTTCATCCTTCAGGAATCTTTCTTCATATTTTCCCTGGAAGAGACAGGGGAGGTTGTTACCAGAAATGCCACGTTTTGGTAACAGGGCAGGTCAGGCTCCACAGCCCCATGCTGGGCAGAAGGATTTGAGCTCCCTCCTTCCTCAGGGTGTCCCTCAGTCCATTCTGCCATGGGAAACCCTCCGGGAGACAGCAGGGTGGCAGACCAGCGCTGCTCCTGCATATCCTTGGTGCCACCCTGCAGCTCCAGGATGCAGGGCTCCGTAAGGCACACGCTGGGGGATGCAGGGCAGGCAGGGAGAGCAGGGCTCACTCCCTGGCATGCCAGGGGCCGGTTCCAGCAGCTGATCTGCAGAGTGTGCAATGTGCACTGAGCTCTCAGACGGCAGAGAGGCCGAAGGCACCTTCCCAGCAGGAGCGGGAACCTCCCGAGGCAGGGACCAGGAACCCCCCCAGGGCAGGGACCAGCTGCCGCAGCTCAGGTCTGAAGGATTTCATCTCATTAAAGGAAATCGGAAAGCCAGCCCGAGGGTTGAAGCCGTGCCCATTTGGCTGAGAAGATGGGCCCTGCTGCAATTAGCAGCGAGAAAAGGGGAATATTGGGAAATGAGGTCACTCGGGGTAATAAAAGCCCCACGCTCCGCTCCCCTGCCTGGCCGGGGCTGGCTCCTCTCCAGCAGGCAGCAGCTGCTCAGCTCATGGCGTGAGGAGCAGGAGAGTGGGGCTGGGAGCACGGCCTGGGCACGGCTGTCCCTGGGGCAGGGAGCGCTGGCACGGCCCGGTTGGTGCCAATTCCCTGCCTGCTGACCCGCAGTGCACGTGTGGGAGCCCAGCCCTGCCCCACCGGGGCTCGGGGAGCCCATCCCCACGCAGGATCCGCAGTGCAGGGGCTGGGGCAAGTGCAGGCTGTTGCCAGCCTCAGGAGCTGAACACCCCTGTTGGAGCTGGCAATGACTCGCTAACTGTCCCCCCCTGCCGGACACCTCCTACTGCCCTGCGAAGGGACCCTGGGCTGAGGGCAGGACGCTCCCGGAGCCGCCCAGCAGGGATCAGAGGAGCACGGGCCATCCTAGACAGCACCACTGAAGCAGCAAGAACTTCAGGACACCCTGGACAGAGCTTTTCCCAAAACACCCCGCTCACCCCTGTCTGAGGCCGCACAGAAACTGCTGCCCCAGGCAGAGGGTGTCCCCGTGCTGGACAGCCCCCACGGTCTGGTGCTGGGCGCCAGAGCCAGGGGATGCCCGAGCCTCTGCCCGGAGCCCGCCAGGCGCAGGGGCTGGCGGTGGAGGGGTAATTGCCTGGCAGGGAGGGAGGGCAGGCGACAGGCTGTCCCTCCACCGAGCCCCAAGCCCTGCTAATCAAAGGCTCTGAGTTTCCCACCGCTTCTCAGCCGGCCCCGCAATGACATCACGCTTTCCAAGCAGCTCAGCCACCGCTGACCTCGAAAACCAACAGCCCCGTGGGAAGGGGGGAGGCCGAGGGAGCAACCTCCCTCTGCTTCCAGCGACATCCCGTCCCAGCAGCAGCTGGGCTGTGCCGAGACGCTCAGACTGCAGTCGGAGGCACACAAACAAGGTCACTCCAGCCGAGGAGAAGATCACCCCAGGCCAGTGGCCACATCCAGGAGACAGCCCAGAGCTGGCTTGAGCAGCAGCGGTGACACCGAGCTGTGCCTGGGTGGCTGTACCTCTGAGTGAGTGTAGGCAGCCTCGGCGTCCCGCTGCAGAGAGCTCTCGATGTCGGCCAGGCTGTTGGTGAGGATCCCGGAACAGTTTTCCCTGCCAGGGGGATCCTGCAGAGCCTCCTCCCCGCTGGCTCCTGCCCGCTGGCCTTCCTGCGTGAAGTTCCTGGACATGCCCTAGAAAAGCAAGAGAGGAGACTTGACCCCACTTAACGACAAGGGATGTTCTGCAGCCCCCAAACCACAGCCCTGGAGCTCTGTGCTGCCACCCTGGGCTCACAGCTGGGGATTCTCCACGGGGCTGGGCACTTCAGCTGCTAAGAACATGCCCCTGACCCCAGTGGGATCCAGGAACCCCATCCATGGTGTGCACATCCCAGATCCACTCTTTGCCGCAGGTTACCATGGAGCAGGAGAGCGGCCCTTGAGGTTCTTCAGCTCCCATTTTCAGCCACACTCACTGGCTCATGGAAGGAAGAGGAAAAGACAAGCTGAAACACCTTAAGTCAGCCTGGCCGCAAGTTCATCTTGCCTTTATTAATCCCACTCCCCTGGCCTGGCCACTCAGTGCCTGCACTCAGGGACTGCTCCTCCCCAACACTCCCTGCTTCCACAGAATCTGAGAATCTGGCTACAGGACAAGAGCCAGTGACCCTCAGAGAGCTGTCCTGTGACCAGGAGGGAGCTGGGGCTGGCTGCAGCTCATCCAGCAGGCAAAACCCTTGCCCTTCTCAGTCCCCCAGCCTGTACCCAAGACAGGGTGTACAGGCACGCTCTGTACCCAAGGGATTGTTGCAGTCTCTGCTCGTCACTCCTTGGGCTTCTACACCTCCAACAGCAACTGCTTTGGATAGGTGGCACATCAATCAAAGCACAGGCACTGGGGGTGGTTACCCTGATCCTTCATTTTCAATCTGTCCTGCCATTAATTTCTCCTAAAACCCACCGTGACCTCCATCTGTGACCTCAGGATTGCCAGCTGATGCGACAGCTGTGAGCTAAAGACAAAGCAGAGGAGCTGCCTCGCTAGAGAAGGCACTCCATGGACCAAGAACTGGGGGTTCCTTCCCTCTACCGACACCATCTGTCTAAAATACCTTGTTACACTGGAAAGAACTCATGAAACCCTCTAATCTCTGCAGAAACAGAGGGGTTAACCCCCAGCCCCCTCCACAGGCATCTGAATTCCCAGTCTTTACCCAGGAATCATGAGTCACAGATTTACCAGGACATTTTGGGGCTGAGTCCAATGATGCAGGGACTCTTCAGCAAACACTTTGCTGCAATAAACAGAGGAAGAGAGGATCTCATGATGCTCTCCCAGGAGCAGTGCAGGAGCAGCTTTCAACACCATCCTCCTTTGGAGAGGATGACTGATTCCAACAGCCTTGTGCCCTTATCACTTCTCCTGTGTAATGCTTGGCTTACGACCTGCTTAGGGATAGAATTTGCCTCCCCTTGAGCGGAGAGGCACCACCAAAGCCTGGCCCGTGATGCTGCTGGAGGCTGCTCAGCTGCTGCGCCGGGGAGCAGCTGCCAAAAGCACACCCGCCTGGGAGGGCGATGCTTTGAAGCCATGCCAGGCTCCAGTTCAGCATCTCAGCTGTCCATTGTGTCAGACCCCACGGCTGATGCGGGGTGGGATCCTCCTCCACATCCTCCCAACAGGAATTTCCATGCTAAGCCAGCAGCAGGAGGCATTTCACACCTGCTGCCTGCATCAGCTTGGCTCTGCCCCGGAGCACTGGGCAATCTCCTTCTAACCCAGGCTTTTCCTGTCTTTCTCCATCCCATCCAAGTGCCTGCAGGCAGCTTCAGCTGCTTTTATATGATCCTGCAGCCCCACTTCTGGGAAATTAAAGACCCCAACCTGTGAATTCCCTGCTCCTACACCTCTACAGCTCCATCTCTGGCCAAACTCCTTCAGCCCCACCGAGCTTCTGCCCATCTGCCTCCCTGCGATGGGCTGTGAGTGGAGTGACCAGGCTGCAAAGGTCACCCCTTGTGCCCAGCGTGCCACCAGCACTGCTGGCTCTGAACCCCCCTGCAGAAACTGGCTGGCAGGCAGGGTCACTGTGGTACTGAAGCAGAGTGCAGTGATAACCCCACCTGAATTAAATCCCTTGGCAAACCCAAGTAACAACTGGAGAACACACTAAACCTCAGGAAGAGGGTGGGATTGCAAAGGGGAACATTGGTGCTTTGCTATTTTCAGACCTCAAAACCCCTTTTGGGTCAATTTCCATGCTTGGAAACCCAGAGGCCCCCATGCAAGCGTGCTCCCCTCAGCTGTCTCCTTCCTGACCCCGGGATGGAGCACGCCGTGCCTTCCCGAAACACTGTGCAAGCGGAATTTTGGCTTTATAAATCATCGCCTCTTGCTTCCTGGCTGGAGATGAACAGGACTCTCCACTCCGACAAGAATGTGGAATTACCGTCCCAGATACGGACCACGGGAGAAAACTCCAGTATTTAATCTGGCAACCTGTGTCTACATAGCTGAGCACGGCTTAAACTGCAAACCCTACGCTGTGCTAGCCAAAGAAATATTAAACTGTATGGAAGTGAAAATTATTTCACTAGAAGTCTGCTCTAAAATAAAATGGAAGGTTGAGGGTTCTGCTCTTTTTTAACGCAGGCCAAGACGTAACTTGGTCCTTCAGGAATCTGAGCTCCTTGGCTCCCCACAGTCCTGCTGAGTGTACCCCTGCACCAGTCCTGAACCTCTCACCCCCACATCAAACAGCACAAAAGCTCCTGGTTGAGAACAACCATCACACCAGCACACAAGTAAAACTGAGAGGAGGAAAAACTTAACAGCAAGGCCTTCTGACCCAAAGGAGATGCTGCTCCTGGTGAGGCCACAGCTGGGATCCCACTCCCAGTCCGGGCCCTGAGGGACTGGGGGAGCTGGAGAGGGTCAGGTGAGGCTGATGGGGTGGGGATGCACTGGGCACTGCCTGTGGTCCGGTCTAGTTCAGACATCCAAGTCTGGTCTGGTTTAGTTTCAGTCAAATAGTTAATAAACATTTCTTCCCAAGCAACGCGGCTCTGAATGCACCAAAGGCAGCAGGAACTTGATTGGAGGCCAGTCCCACGGAAGGCAAGGACACTGAAGGAGGGCAGGACTCACCTCCTCGAGCTTCTCCACCCGCCCCACCAGCTTGGTCGTGACTGAGTGCAGCTTCAGAAGGTCCAAGCCATAAAAGGCACTTTCCAGCATCTCGACGATGGAGGAGAGCTGCAGGGCAAGGGGAGAACACAGTCAGGCGGCAGCACTTGCTGTAACACACCCCATGGAGTTTCCTCAGCCAAAAAGTCAAGGGCAATGCACTCATCTGAGTGCAAGAATTTTGATTAGAAAGCAAGTTTTCCCTGCTGCATTGCTGCCCTGGTCAGCGCACGGCATGCAGAGCAACACACGCCACCTCCACAGAGCCGCAGGGCTTCAGGAGCACCTTTTGGGTGCTGGGGATTGGTAGCTGAGCAAGGTAAAATGCTGCTCTTTGCCAGCTCTAGGCAGGCTCTCCCGCAAGCCCAAAGGCTTAACTACTCCACCAGTGATGTGACTGCCAGCAAAAGAGGCAACAAGAGAAAGGCAGCTCAGTTTGAGATCAGACTCTGAGTTTGTGCCATCCTGTGCTCTTTTTCCTGGAACAAGAAGAAACTTGTTAAAATACTTTAAAATACTCCCAAATTGCAAGAGTGAAGAAATAGAAATTCAGTGCCAGCCTGGCAGCAGTTCCCTTCCTGGAGAACAATTTTGTCAGAGGGATGCTAACCTCTTCTGCAGCCACCCATTTCACAGACACCCTGTATTTAAGTCAGCCCTGTGCCCGTGTCCTGCCAGCATCAGCCCTTGGTCACCATTCCTGGAGATCTGGACAGCAATGCCCTTGTTCTGCGTTTTGTCCAGTTTCTGCTGCTACTCCACAGAGGACAGCGCTGAGCATGGCAAGGCTGGTGGGAAGTGCTCCTGGGCCACCTTCCTCTGGTCCCACGTGTCCCCACATGTCCAGCGTGGTGCTGCAGACTTCACAGCCCCAAAGGCTGAGCAGGATTTTCAATGCATAGGAATTACTACAGGGTGGTGACATTTTCTCCCAGCAGCTACAAACTGGTCAACAGAGCTTCATAAACATGGGAGAATCACAGGCAACACTGCTGGCAGCACTTGGAGTTTCCATCCCGGCCTCTGCAGCCTCCCTGTGGAGCTGACAGCAAAGGAAAGATTTTTTTGGGCCAGATAAAATGGCAGCATTAAGAGACAAGAGCTGTTTTATGGCTATGCATCCACTTTCCACTGAGAGCTGGATGGAGACGACCGATACAATGCACACAGCCTGCCAGACAGCCACTGGAGACCAGCGCTTTCCCTCCAGGCTGGAGAGTTTCCATCAATGCACAAAGGCTGCAGACTGCATTAACCTCCTTCCAAACGATCCTGAGCACAGCCTCCTCGCATGGACTCTGCACCAAGACCCCCGCAACACCACTGTGCCTTCAGGCAGCGTGCTGAATTTCACAAAAATAGATCTGAGACTGGGCTACTCCCTGCCAACACCACGCTGACCTTCCCCAACAGACCACACTGGTGTTCCTATCAACTCACTGCTTCCTTCCCTTCATCCACTGTGGACTTTGGCTCTCAGTGGTCTGATGGTCCATGAATTCCCATTGGACCTTGTGAAAGGCACGGATGGGACTGAAACCTTCAGCTGGGAAGACCAGTGCAGCCATTCAACTGAATTTGGTTGCCCAGGGCTATGTTCCTGCTGCCTGGATTTCTCTCTCATCCTTCCCTCAGGGACTCATCCTCCAGCCCACCCAAGGGAGGGAACTTCCCATGGCTCTCCCATACGTGGAGTACCCGGGGCTTTTGTTGTCAGATCATAAGAAAGTCTGGTAAAACACAACATACAAATGACCCTGTGCCCTTCCTGCTGCTGGACTGGGCAAGAGCAATGCTTGTCGGACCAGCAAAGAAAGTAAAACCCTTTGGGACTGCTCAGAGCTATGGGGTGGCCTCACCCAGCCCCTCACTGAGCGGCTGTGGGAGCTGCTTCTCATGAGTGGCATAAGAACTGGAGCTGTGTCCTCTACTACTTCCCAGCTTCTCCTACAAGAAGCGGCTGTTCCCAGTGATCCCGACCCCAGGAAGGGCTCTGTGCTTGGAGGGAAAGCAATCCTGCTGCCCAGCTCCTGGGACAGACCTTGGTGGCACAGAAAACAAAACCCCTGCGTGTGTGTGTTTGGATAAACCTTGTGAAATCGCCTGGCCGCAAGTCCTTGCAAAACGAGCGGGGGAGCCGGGGCCAGTTCCTAGAGGACAGGCTTTCACACCACAGCTGGCTGTGAGCAGCTCCCCAGTGGGAAGAGCAGCCGGAGCCAAGGGCGCAGCCAGGCACGCCGCCCTGCTCCTCCTGCAGGCTGCCCGGCTCTGCAGAGCACAGGGACAGAGCTGGGAGCTGCTGGTGCAGGAGCTCTGCCTGCCTCCGGGAAGGGCCACAGCGGCGGCTCTGACACCTCGGGGGGTGTGTGTCCCTCCCCTCACCGCAGAGAGCTCACGACTCTCATCTAAGGCCACGCGGGACCTCCTGGCTTTTCCCCAGACGAGGGACCACCAAACAACTCCAGACTGGGACTCCTCCTCCCCTGGAATGATGGATTGTCTGCCTGTGTCTGTTTATCTTCCCTAGCTGCAGGGGCACTTGGACAAGAAGCTGCTAACTGTCTGCAGTTGGACAAGATGAAACACATCGTCAAGCTCCAAATTAATTAGAACAAGCCCATCGTGGTGGCCTCGGTGGCAGCTGCCCCACAGCACCTCGCACGCTGCCTGCCTTCCCACCCCGAGAGGGATCCAGGGGCACCAGTGCCACCAGCACTCAACCTTCCGCTCCAGGGGCTCCCAAAGACCGAACCAAGCCAGTGGCACTTTCTGCTGTCCTACACTGGTAGCAAACTGGAAACCCAGCAGGGTCTGCTGCCAGCTGCTACACCAGCATCCAGTAAAAGTCAGGAGTACTTAGAACAAACACTGTTACGTTTGGAAAAGAGGTATATATTACTAGAGATATAAAATACTAAATAGCAGAGAAGTGTCAGCATTTAAAACAACAAATCCATCCTGCCATCAGCCAGCTGTGCATCACACCCTCACGCTGACGCATCAGCAGCTTTTGGCCCATGGAAGCCAAAACAGCTTTTTTGTGTGGGTCCTTGGGAGTCCCTCTCTGCAACAGAAAAAAGACCTGGCAGCTGCTGAGCAGAGCAGAGCTGTCCCCCAGGGACATTTGGAGTTGGACAAAGGGCAGGGAGCAGCCCAGTCCCTACTGGGCTCTCAGCACAGAAAGCCACGGTGGACCCCTGGCAGCACGGGATGAATCGAGTGAATCATCCACTGCAGCTGCTTGACTCAATCCCTTAAGCTGAGCTTGATTTTTATATCAAACATGCAGATATAAATGTAACTAGGAGATGGTTTAGGGAAAAAAGGTTAGGAAATAAAGGTTTTTTTAGAAAAAGCTCAGAAAGAAAAGGCTTCAGAAGATCTGCTTGTCCCCAAAGTGTCAGGAGCTCAAGCTGCTCTCCTACCTTCAGGTCGCTGCTGTCTGCCTCCCGCAGCTTCTTCAGCCTGAAGTCGCCCTCGCAAGGGTTGAGGGCCGAGGGGGGGGCCACGCACGCACACTTGCAGCTGGGTCCTGACGTGATGGTTTCCACCGTGTAAAAGTCCTCGGCTCTGAAAGCGCCTTCGTTAATCCTTTGGCAGGCGCTGCGGCCCAGGGGTCTGACCAGGCATTTGCAGCGGCAGTCGGAGCCTTCGGACACCGCCTTCACCTTGTCGTAGTCACCTAACAGCTGAGCACAGGTCACCAGCAGTTAGCAAACCTGCTGTCCTCTGCCTGCACAGCCGGGGACAAGCACGGCCTAGAGGTCAAGGACCAAACAAGGACACTCTGGATACCCTGAACCTCGAGGAAACTGGCCAGCTTTCCCAGAATCTGCCAGCCAAGGAGCTTTCTAGAGAGCGCAGAGCTGATCACTGCCTACCAGGGGAATAAAAATTGGCTTCTCCCAACTGGGTATTTTTTATTCCACCGTGTGCAGAATGAAAAATTTAAATTTGAAATACAATAATTTTAAATACAAACCCCATCCTGCTTTCTTTTAATGCTCAGTGTCCAAAAGACCAAATAAGTCACCTGCTACCCAGAGCAAGACTGTTTTACACAGGCCAGCAGGGTAAGGGTACATTGGAAGAGTGACTGAAAGCCACCCTATAAGCAGCGTAACCTGGTGGTGAAGCAGTATTTCTGATTAGCCCTATACAATGCCAGGAATTTCCTTTACAGAGATTTGCAGACAGCGCTTCTGAAAGCCCAAGCACAAAAATAACTTTGGCGGTACGTTTCCAATAGTCTCTGCGTTAGCCATTTCCGAGGGCAGATAATAACACACAGCCTGATCAGCCAAATCTAACAGAAACCTCCACCGCATCCCACTGGCAGGGAAAGAGCCTGGATCCCTCCCCTCGGCACACAAAGAGGCTCCACCAGTTCTCCTCCCAAGGAGTTCCCCTTTTTCTGAGTCCCCCGGAAAAATGATAGGATGGGGTCTATGAAGTGCTCCCAAGATGGGCTTCAGTGATTTCACTGCGCCCTGGGTGATAAACTTCCTCCAGTGCTCAGCTGGGTGAGTGCACAGCATCACCCAGCCCCACCGAGAGCGTACACCCAGCATCACCCAGGACGTGCACAGCATCGCCCAGCATCGCTGAGAGCGTACACCCAGCATCACCCACAGTGTGCACAGCATCACCCAGCCCCACCGAGAGTGGACACCCAGCATCATTCAGGACGTGCACAGCATCGCCCAGCACCGCCGAGAGCGTACACCCAGCATCACCCAGGACGTGCACAGCATCGCCCAGCACCGCCGGGAGCGTACACCCAGCATCACCCAGCTCTGTCGAGCACGTACAACACCCAGCACCGCCCAGCACCCCGCAGGATGCGCACAGCACCGCCCGGCAGTGCCCAGCCCCGCGCCGCGGGTGCAGCACCCCCGAGGTGCCCGCAGCCCCGCAGCCCCCGCGGTACCTGGGAGAGGATGTTCTCCTGGTTGTCCGCCTCGTCCTGCAGCGGCTCGGCGGAGGGCCCGGCCGTGCCGGCGGGGGGGGTCCCTGCCCGGCAGCCGGCGCCCAGCGCGGCCAGGCAGAGCAGCAGCGGCAG
>VXAZ01009789.1:700705-719988 GCA_013399875.1 Gymnorhina tibicen | reverse complement strand
CTTCCCACCTGCGGCGGGGGCTCCCCGCGGCCCCAGCCCGCTGCTCAGGCTCTGCGGGGCACTCGGGCATCGCCCGCCCGGAGCAGGCTGCGGGGAGCCCCCGCACGTGGGGCTGCTCTGAGGAGCCGCCGGCCACCCCCCCACAGGGCCCGCGCTGCCGGTCAGCACCCGGCCAACCTGGGCATCCCACCCCTGCCGTGTGCCAGGGAGCTGGGAGGGGACGGAGAGCCATCCTTAGGGGCTGCCTGGCTCCTTTTCCATCTCCAGGAACAACCTGTCTCTCACCCTCCATCCTTTGGGTGACAGGAAAGTGTTCCCGACGGCAGGGCACGGCTCTCCAGTCACACTGCACACACTGGGGTCACGCAAGCAGCGTATTCCAAGGCAGGCTCCCGGCCATGAGTGCAGACCTCTGTGTGCTCACTGAAAGTCAGGCTGACGCCGTCGGGAAGCGGCCACGCTCTGGCAGTCCTGTATCCCTCTGCACCTCCTGCCAAACGGAAATGTTCTGGACACACTGTTCCCAGGGAAAGCACAGGCACAGCATCTTCTGCTGCGGAGGTGTCTGCACGCCGTGCTTATGGGCTGGGCCTCTCTGACACAGAAGGAAGCCCGAGATGCCCCTTTAAACACACCAACACAGGCCAGCACCATGACCCAGCTATGGCACAGGCTCACATTTTCCTCAGAACATGCCCACGGGTTACAGGCAGAAGTCACAGCAAGTGGCACAAGAGGTCACGTAAGCTCTTGCTGAAGCAATGCTGTGCACAAGCCAAGCACCCCTGGTCCGTAATGCACACGGGGGTCTCAAAACCACCTGGTGCCTGCAGCCCTGGGACCAGGCACCCTCCTTAGGGGGACTCCAGCTCCTCCATCCCACCACTCTCTCTCACGGTCGCTCTGCAGGGATGGAGCTGCCAGACACAAAGAAAACATCTCGTGTGAGAGAGGAAGCGGCTGTGGCACAGGGGATGGCAGAAGATGCTGACCTCAGGATCCGTGTGGGATGGCGCTGTGCCTCCCTCTCCTCTGGCCTCCGTGGGAAGGGAAGCCTGTGGAGAAAGGGGCAGGGCCGTATGGGTCACTGCAGCAAGGCTGAGCAGAACAGAGCAGGAGGGGAAGCAGCCAGGGAGGCTGGGAGGAGAAGGACGGCCAACCTGTGGGCAACTGGAGAGCAGTGGGAGGAAAAAGGCATTTCTAAAAGCCTCCCCCCACCAGCCTCTCTCAAGGATAATGGGTCCCTTGAGCACCGGCTCCTTCACTTCTTTTTCCATGGCTCGACTTCCCTGAGGGCAGCTACTCCATCTGTCAGCACAGGCTGTCCTGAGGCTGCCAGACCAGGGCTTCTGGAGCCCCCAGCCCGTGCCCAGCTGGCCCAGAGGACCAGACCCCCATACAGTCATGGCACTGCCAGGGCTGGCAGTGGGACCAGCCCTGAGAGCTGCCACAGCAAACAGCATCTAAAACTGTGGAGGCCTTTCCCTAATGATCACTTTGAAAGGCTGGAAAAACAGAAGGAAAACAAATCAACCACAGTATTTCAAAATTAAAAGGACGGATTTCACATGTTGCTGACATCCCTTGTTGATTTCTTTCTAATGGGAAGAAAGCATTTCTGGTGGTATTTAGTTTGGGTTAAATATGGGTTTAAGGCTGTCCTTTGGGGGCATGGAGAGAAAGTGACAAGCACTTTGGGCTCACAGCAGTCATCTCTAGAGTCTGAACATTCCTCCTTCAAGAAAAAAACAAGACAAATCCACAGATTGAGGAGGACAGCAGATCAAGAAGGTGTGGTTCTGGCTTTTCTGTCTTGCTGATGGAGGCTGGCCCAAACTTTGGTCTGAGCAGGAGGCCCCACTATCCCCATGCTTTACCCAATTCTATGTTACTGGGCTCGACCAAAGCCAGGGCTGCCCGAGGATGCAGGTAGGCAGTGTTCTTCAAAGTGCTACAAGAAAAAACATCACCGGGTCTGGGGAGAAGGGAGATTAACAGTCTCTAGACAGGCAACGAGCATGTCTGTGCCTGGAGCCGTGAGTGCAAAAACCTGTCCCCTGAAAGCATGTCCTCGGTGCCTCACCTCCCTGTGCTTGTCTGGGCCCCTGCGAGGGCAGAGCCTTGTGCGGGGGCCCTGCAGCAGGGAGACACTGGGGGTCAAACCAGGCCACGGGTGTGGCGGTGGGAGGCTTAAGGTCCGGGATGCCCCGGCGCTGGATGCGGGGAGCCACTAGCTGCAGCGTCCGGGCGGGCTGAGATCGGCGGGACGGAGCGACAGCACAGGCGGCGGCACATCCTGCCCTTTGGGGACAGCTGGGGTCTCTGGTGACCCCCCGGCCCGGAGGCCGCTCCCGAGGGCTGCAGGGGCCGGGCCGGGTGCCCGGCCGCTCCCCCGGCCGGTGCGGCCCCGTCCCGCTGGCGGGGGCGCAGCTCCCCCGCGCGGCACCGCCCGGCCCGGACACCCGGGCGCTCGGGGCTGCGGCTCCTCACAGCTCCTCGCAGTTAAAACGCTTCCTACCGGGGCCACAGAGCCGTGCTGGCCTGCCCGCCATCCCCCTAGCCTCCTCCGGGTCGGACGAGCCCCAGCGCGCCCGGCCTTTCCTCGCAGGAGAGACGCTCCAGGGTCTTCTCCATCGCGGTGGCCCCCCGCTGGAAGCTCTCCAGTGTCTCTCCTGCTGCTGGGCAGCCCTACACTGGATACAGCACTCCAGGTGTGGGCCGAGCAGCGCTGAGCAGAGGGCAAGGATCCCCCCTGTGCCTGCTATCAGCCCTCACCTAACTGCACCCAGGACACCATTTGTCTTCTTCTCCGTCAAGGTGTGTTCCTGGCTCCTGTTCAGCTTGTTCCCTACCAGCACCCTCAGGGCCTTCTCTGCCAGGTTGCTTTCCAGCTGGGTGGCCCAGCACATACTGGTGTGGGGGCTGTTCCTGCCCCGGTGCAGGTCTCTGCCCTTCCCTGTGTTGAACTGCGTGAGGTCCCTGTCACCCCATTTTCCCCAGCCTGTATCTGCGTGGCAGACCAAGCCTCTGACTTGTCAGGCACTCCTGCCGGTTCAAAAGGACACACATCAGCTAACTTAGGTTCAAAAGCTGAAGGATCCCTAGCATCACACGGATGGGACACATCATCTTCCTTATTATCTGGCCCAGAGGTGAGCAAGGTGAGCTACAGGCTGTGGTTGATCCTTGCACACTCTTGGTACATGCTGGAGCTCTTTCCAGAATCTCCCTGTGGCCTCAGCTCATATGGGTTTTGGTCCTGTGGCCTTGGGTGTCAGCACCACATCCTGCTGAGAAAGACCAAAGCAGGTGTGGTTTGTATTCCCACGCTGGATTCTGCAAGGCACTGTGAGCTGGTCTCTGTGCCTTCCAGAGGTCACATACAGAGAGAGGCTGGTGGAATGTGTCACCGTGTTCCTGGGCTCTACAGTGCCGTGCCTGCTGCCAGCAGCAGCCAGGGCTCCTGAAGGCAGCACTTTGGCAGCTGCCAAGGGCTGACAGAGATAGATGAGCGTGTGAAGTGAGAGGTGGACTGAGCAGCTGCCACTCACCTGGCACAACATGTGGCTGGATGGCAGGAGGCCACACAGCCTGGCAGGGGCCACGGCAAGTGGTGACAGTGCCTCGTGCAACTGCTCCAAGACACAGGTTTGCTGCAGGTGCCCAGGCTGAGGGAAGCTCCCTCCTACATCCATCCGCTGAAGGAGGAAGTCCGTCCCATGGAGTGAATTAACCAGGCAGGAAAACTCGTGACGTGACCCAGAGCTGCACAGCAATTTGAGAGGTTTCCCTCCTGACCTCAGCAGTGAGACTTGTGTTTACGTCTGGGAGTCAAATGATACCTGGGTGAGCAAGCACATGCTCCAGAAACCATTCTGGGGTTGTCCACGGGAGCAGGAGGACGACTGCCCCAAGCCTGACCCTTCAGCATTCCTCCGTCCGAATACCTGGGCAGGTAGAGGAGGCCTGTCCAAGCCAGAATAAAAAATGTATTTAGATATGTCCTAAAGCCAGTAGTAATAGAACTTCCCAAGAGTGGCTTTTGGAAGCAGGAGCAGGCTAGGCGAGTTGCACTGTGTCAGATGGGTTAGCTGGCTGGGATGAGCCCTAGGCTCCCTAGGCACGTCTGTTCTCCCTGTAAGAGCTTATGAGAGCAGCTTAAAGCTGGGTTTAGGAGAACTTGCACTAAGCTGAGCTGCACAGGCACCGATGACAAAGCTCAGGACAGATTACTGTAGTGTGAGGAAAGTGGGACTTCATACAAGTTCTGCCTTATAATGATACTATGCTGAAATTCCTGGCTTCCCGTTCCCATTCACCAAACAGTGGCAGGTGCTGGGGCCTGACATTTTCCCACCGGTGTCAGAGACTTTTGGGACTCACCTGGGCTTTCCTACACATCAAGGGATTCTGTCCTGTGCCAGCACTGGCACCTACAGAGTAGGTTGCTCTTCATCCATGGAAAACCCTGCCCCATGGCTACCCCACGCATGGCACAGCCAGGAAAATAGGTCTGCTATTATTCCTGGTTTGAACAGCCTAGAAAATGACAAAGGAATCCAGTGGGTAACATACAGGTGTGTCCATCCCTCTGACCCCTAACTCATATCCATCGCCTTCAGGGATGCAGCTGTTCCATCGAGCCTCCCTGAGATGCCAGCTGAGTGTACCCATCCCCACTTCACACTGTAATTAATCCTGGCCCCTGTGACCAAGGCGAGGTTCTGCCTTGCTGTGTTTCAAAATACAGATCCTGAGCACGCACATCCCACCCCATCAGGCACGTGCCCTCTCCTCTGCGTGGGGCTGTGCAAGACAGTTTTGAGGCCACTTGGCCAACATCAGTGCCCTGCCCCACCAACAGGCTTCTAGCACACCCACACACTGCCGGGGCTGCTGCATCAGCACTCGGACACGCAAGGAGAGGAGCTGCCTCTCCATTCTGGGCCATGTGGGAAGGGTCAGCCTGTCCCTCCTGCCCCTCTCACGTCTGCACGTCCCACCCTTCAGTGGGAGGCTGTGACAGGAAGGGGTGTGCAGAGGGTTCACCGCTGGGAAGTGCCATGCCCAGGCACTGCAGGTGTGTGCCCACACCGCCCTTGGCGTGGCGGCTGCACCAGCACCATCTGCACATTGCACAGGCTGGCACTGGCACCTCACACAGTCACAAGAAGTAGCACCTCTCATGATGAACTTTCAGCACTAAATGAGTGATTTTAGACGAAAGCCACAATTTACCATGCTGGTGCAGAAGGACAGCAATGTCTCCATGCAGCCCTGACTGGAGCACCCTGCCCACACACCTTCCCCCCTCCCCTGGACCCCCTCCACGCTCCCTTGTCTCCATGCTGGTCCAGCTGTGCTCAGAGCAGCCCTGCCAAGACAGGGCAGGGGACAAGAAGGGCCCTCAAGGGGAAGCAGGGGCTTGGGGTAGCCATGGAACTGCTCAAGGACAAAGCAAGGAAGCAAAACCTTCTGTTTCAATCTCCCAGACAGAAAACCCCATTAGAATTTTCTGGGGAAACCTCCAACTTGGACAAAAGCGAGGCTCTGAGGACTGGTTGGCTTCAGTTCTTTTGGCTCCAGAGAAACCAGTCTGGCTGACCCACAGGACTCCCAGCTGTATTGGCACCCACCTTGGGATGTCCTTCTTGTTATTACCCTGTTCTGCTCTCTCCTGAGCTGAACCATGGACCTGAGAGGTCAAGGGACTGTTCGGGGAGACCCAGGCAGAGCCTGCGCACCCCAGCCAGCCTCTACAGAGGGTGCTGGGGGTCAGCATTCAGCACTGCTGGCAAAGTGAGCATGGGCCAGGTCCAGGACAGCCTGTCCTGCTCCAAGCAGCAGTTTTGAGGTGTCCGGGCCACCGTGGTTGGACCCTCAGCTCCCATACCTGTGCTCTGATAAACATCAGGAAAACCAACCTTTGTCCCACAGCAATCAAATCACTGCTGAACACCTCATGGAGGTATGCACGGGCAGGGGAAAAAGGTGGAGAGAAAACAGGGATTAGCAAGGCCTGATAAAAACATGACCTCTCCCTGTGTGACAATTGACAGTATTGACAGGTCCCTTGGGAATGAGTGAGCTCAGCTCCTCAGGCAGCGAGCGTCAGCCTGACCAGCAGCATTCAGGGAAGGTGATCGAACGAGTGGGATATGCTGGGACAGGTTTCTCCAGCAGGCACCACATACCAGCAGCACCTGCCAGCGAGGTGCCCGGGGCAGCACACCCGTGCCAGCGTCACCAAACCTGCCCAGCGTCACCTGGGGGTCTTGTTCATGCCCAAAGGAGAGATACCAGGATGGTGAAGGGCCTGGAGGTGAAGCCGTACGAGGAGCAGGGAGGTCACTTGGCTTGATTAGCCTGGAGAAGAGGAGACTGAGGGGAGACCTCATAGCAGTCTACAGCTTCCTCACAAGGGGAAGCAGAAGGGCAGGCACCAATCTCTTGTCTCTGGTGACCAGCAATAGAACCCGAGGGAACAGCAAGAAGCTGTGTCCAGAGAGGATTAGGCTGGATATTAGGAGAAGGTTCTTCACCCAGGGAGCTATCAGGCATTGGACAGGCTCCCCAGGGAAGTGGTCATGCCTGCCAGAGTTTCAGAAGCCTTTGGACAATGCTCTCAGGCACATGGTGTGATTCTTGGGGTGTCCTGTGCAGGGCCAGGAGGTGTGCTTTGATGATCCTTGTGGGTCCCTTCCAACTCAGGATATTCCATGATTCCATGAAACATGTTAGAACATGCTCTCTGTTTGCCCAGGGGCACCAACAGTGGATCACTCCACCATGGTCAGTGCCCGCACCTCACTGAAGATCCTGGGGGCTTTGGGGACCCCAAGAGGTGTTTGTGAGGACACCTCCACACCACCAGCTTCTACCCCCACCACCTTGACTGCATGGTCACCTTTCTCCCCTATATTCTTGCCAACTCCACTGCTCTACACCCCAACAGCATCGTTCTTGAGTTTGGGAAAAGAGAAGAGAGCAGAAGCTGGAGCTCTCAAACTCCACAGTCAGAGAATGACCGTGCTCATGGAAGAGCAACATTTCCTGCAGGAATGTCCTACCCTTGTTGTCCCTCCCCATTAAACACCATGCCTGGGACACCAGGAGCACCGGAAGGGCTTTGCTGATGATGGAAATGCCAAGGGCCACCACCTCGTGGGTGGGAGGAAGCCACTGGCGCCCACGAGGCTGAGGTGGCTGCACCCAGCAGAGCACCAGACGTGCCTGCTGGGCTGTGCTGCTGCTGGGTGATTCACTGGCCCGTGCCTGGATTTCAGAAAGGCAAAGGTTCTGTCCCCCTGCACATGGCAGAGGGGTCCCCTAAAGCCCCTCTGTGGGACAGGGCAGGTGCCAGCGCACCCACCCCGTGCAGAGCGGGAGCTCCATCGTGGATGTCCCCATGGCTGAGCACCCCGGTGCTACACTAACCCCACACTGTCCCTCTTGGAGACAGCTCACCCTACAGCTGATGTTCGGGCAAGAGGATGGACCTCTTACCGCTGGTGCACAAGGCCAGTGCGTAACACCCCTGGATCCAAAAGCCTCATGGCTCAGGGCATGGAAGGAGAGCAGGAGAACCCGAGGACATGGCCAGCACCATGTGGCCCTGCAGGGAACCAAGAGGTGGATTATTAATGCTTTGGCTAGTCCTGCTCCAGGAGGGACATCCCTGACCAGGGACCTCCATGTCACCAACACTCCAGTGAGTCTATAACAAAATACCTGCAGACGTGACCCACTGCCTGTGTAGAGACATGCCCAAGCTGCCAATTGCTCCTGCCATTCCAACTTCTCCAACCTTGATCTGGTGTTCTCAGCCTAAACACGAGGCAATGTGCCTGCTGTGGGCTCTTCTCCCTAACTTCACTGACCCTGAGCTCTGCCACTGCCTGGCAGCGAGCGCAGAGCCCAGAGGAGGAGCCATCCTCACAGCTGGCCTCCAGCCCTTCTGTCCTCCGACACTTCTGCCATCACATGCACCTGAGTCGTGCCTCTCACAGTATTCTGCCTGCTCCCATCCACACAGCCCAGGCCCAAGTGACAACACATCCCTCTCCAGACAAGAATGCCTATCATGAGCTGGGCACAGCAGGAAGAGCCTGAGTCAACCCAAGAGCTGCCCAAAGCCAAGGAAGCCATGACCTGCTGAAAGGTATCCAAGGAATTCAAGGCAGGGATGAGATGTAGCCCTCCTGAACCCCAAGCTGTGGCAGCTGCTGACAGGCAGAGTGTGGGTAGGCAGTGTGAGGATCTGCTCCACTCTGAGTGGTGCTACTGCATTTCAGGGCCATCAATAAACCCCTGGTACCCAGAGGCCGTGCACACACGTCCCAGGGCTCCACAGGCCAGCCAGGACAGAGTTGCATCCTCCAGCCTTCACATGCTGTTGCTTGGAAGTGACTTATCCAAACCATCTCAGCCAGTTTGGCTTTTGCTGGCTCACCAAGAATGAGCCACCTTCGGCTCAGATGACAAAGACGTGAAATATTGCTGCACCTGCCGTGTGCTGCCCGGAGGGGTGCCAGCCACGGTGACTCATGGAGCTCCCAAGGGACACAGCTCCCGCTGAGCCCAACTGGGCTGACCAAAGCTTCTGCTGAGACAGACAGAAACACCGGGAAGAGTGAGTCTGGAGCTGTGCCTCCATGGTGCACCCTGAGGTCATCTTTGTCTTTAGTAGCTTCCCCTTCACTGAAGAGAGTCCTACATACATGTTCAGCATCTGTGCTGCCTCACACAGCCTGAGCCCGGGCTGGGTACCCAGCCACACTCCTGTTTGCTGTCTTGAGGCAGCTTTTAGGGAGGAATGAATGCACAGCGAGCAGCTCAGCTGCTCTGCCTCAAGGTGAATGTCACCTGCCTGCCCTGTTGTCTCCCCTGCTAGCACTTTGGTTTGCTACAAACCCTTGCATCTGCAGAGGGTTTCTGGCAGGGCAGCCTTTACAGGGCCCTCTCACTGAGCACTGGTGCCAGAAGTGTTAATTACAGCATCGTAGCCTCTCCAAGCTCTGCTCGTACACAGGAGCATCAACTGATGAGATTAACAAAGAATTTACCGCTCACACTGATTCTTCTCACCTAAATTCATCTGCCAGTTGCCTTTGAGATATTTCCTCTGGGCAGAGCCCCCTGTTTTTCAAAGCAACACTGACAATCCTCTGTGACCCTGAGGGCAGTCTTGGCTCTCTTTGGGCTTTCCCATTTCCTTGGCCATGTGGCGCACCTCTGCCCCCAGCCTCCAACACTGCACCCATCAGCCTCACTCTCCCCTGGGAAGCTGCAGAGTGGGGCGGCGTGTAGGAGCAGCCCTGGGACAGGGCCTGGGAGGGACTGCGGGGTGTTCATGCCTGGAGACTTCAGACCTCACCTGGACATACCTCTGAGCTGCCTGGGCCAGCCATCAGGCCATCAGCTCCTGGAGCAGGGCTGGCTGGAGGTGCAAGCTCTTCCTCACAGCCAAAAACTTCTCAGGGCTCTACAGTTTGCCCATTCTCAGCAAAACCCACCCTGATCTAGGTCCTTCTTGGCTCTCCCCTGCCAGCCAGCCAGCCAGGTCATGCTGCTGCAACACTCAGAGGGGTTTCTGCTCCCCATTTCTCACCCAGTTCTTCAGAGCTACATCTCTCCCCACTCTGGGCAGCTCCCCTCCAAGACTTTCAGCATCAAAGTTGCCATCCACTAAGCCTGGATCTTTCCCAACAAGCTGGCTGTTTACAGGGACGTGCCGGTCATTGTTGTTCTCTTCCATCCATTCCCTTCCCGGCAAAGGTCACCCAGCCACGGGATTTCAGCTCTGACACACCAGTCTCAAGCTTTCTCCTCCCTTGGCCAGGGCTCAGTTCCCACCCACCCTCCTGTTATCTGTGCCCTACATAGCTGAAAGCCAGCTGAACTGAAAAGCAAGGGAGAACGCAGGCTGTGTTTGGAGCAAGGCAAGGTGTCTGCCCACAGAGGTGAAAAACCAGTGGCTCAGGATGAGGCATGGTCATGAGGTATCAGATCACGCAGCTGATTGTGCAGCCTTTCATAGAGCAACCACAACAAGATTTCAAGACCTGCCCTGGATGTTCTCTGGAGAGCTTCATATTCGAGGGTTACAAAGAGCAAGCTCCTGTATCAGCAGTGATTCATGGCTGCCAGCTCTTCCCCTATCCCAGCTGGAATTTCTCACCACCCTGCGCCACAGGGTCCCGTGCTCCAGGCAGGACCTGTTTTCATTGCACAGAGGAGTCAGGGCCAGCTGAAAGGGATTAGCTGGGGGATTAAGCTCCATGCACAGGTGTCTGCTAGCCAGGAGCAGGGCATGGGGAGCCATCCTTCCCTGCAGACCCGCAGCACCGGCCAGTTCTTTTCACAGCCAGCTGGTGGGCAGCCAAACCAGGCGGCACAGCACCCTTGGGAGCAGCCAACAACTGAGCCAGCCCCTGCCCTTTGGGCAGTCCCTGTTTCAAGGCTCCAGGTCCTATCTGTGCTTTCAGGACAAAAGACAAAACTTTGGAGGTTCCCATCCCACAGAACAGTCCCATCCTTCGGGTGCAAAGACATCCAGCTTCTCACCACAGGGAGGAGAGGGGCAGAAGGTGAGGTTGAGCACAGCCAAATCTTTTTCTACAGAAAGGCATGCACAGTGATGCCTGGGGTCACAAAAGCAGGCAGGAACCCTTACAGAGAAGCAGGGACCTGTGACAAGTGCCGTAGAACACTGGAGCACCTCTTCCAGCTGAAGAGCATTCCTCTGCAGACACCTGGGCTGGCTGTGTATTTCCAGCTCCATGGAGCACCAAACTTGTGGGAAACCACAAGTGTATCCCATCTTTTCAGGTCGTTCAACTCACCCGGGCTCAGCTTGTGCTTTAGCACCTTTTGTTCCTTCTTCGTGACTCTGAACAGGCAGCTGAGCTCGAGGTCTCCAGAGGCCTCTGCACCCACACCAAGCACAACCACCTGCTGCAGCTGATCCCCCACAACTCCTGAATCCCACACGTGCATCTCCCAGGATGTAACGCACATCTCAGTGCACCAGGTGCCATCACAGCAACTGAGGGGAAACTGAACCACACAGCAGGCTGAGCTCACAGTACGACAGAAAAACAAGTCTTCTCTAACCCTGAGCCACAAATCCTCAAGGAAGAGCTACAGAGAGCTTTTAAGATGAACCAGAAGCACATTCATAGCTTTACTGACACCAGTATCATGGTCAAAGACTGCTCACGCATCCTCTCCCCTCATCAGCCACTGCATGCCCCATAGGCAAAAAGCACTTGTCCCATCCCCACTTCTCCTGATAAATGTCCAGCTTCACCCTACAGGCACAAACCTGAGATAAAACCTAAAAGGTCCCATCTCTGGTCATCAACCTGTGCCTATCCTAGAAATTTGTTCCTTTTGTCCAAACTTTAAGAAAAAAAAACCAACAGAACCACCAAACTCATATATCAGAAAACATTTATTTTTCTTAAGTATGCTGGATTATTCAAAGCTACATCTTCTAGGATCTCCAGACCTCACTGCATTCAAATCCTAAGCCTGGCACAGGGCAATATAGGTGATCAGCTTGGCATAAGAGCCCTGACCCTCCCATCTCCCACTAAGGTGCACTCAGCTCAGAAGCATTGTGTCAGACTCTGTTTTGAGCAACACTTGCTATTTCATTTATCTCAGCCCAGAGAGAGAATGAGGATGGGATAAGGAATGACTGGGGTTGGTGGGGAGTCCTAAAGGTGGAGGCAGTGAGTGTTACCTACTACAGGCCAGGGCAGGAGCACAGCAAAGCTCAAGGTGCTCATCTCAGCCAACCACGACAACGTGCTTCGTCACCCTCCAGAACAAGGAGCCAAGCACTGCTGCAGGATGCTGTGGGGATCGAGTGCCCCAAGCCGAAGAGAACAACCAGCCGCTGACTCCTTCCCTGTGGAAGAGGGAAGGCACACCACCAAATATAGAGGGGTTTGGTCCCAGGGTGTTTTAGGACACAGCTGAACAAAGCCAGAGAATCCAGATCTGGTGCTGGGACCAGCGTTACTGCATTTAAATAAACATCCACACGAGCACAGCCCAATCTGCTTCACAACTCCAAACAGCTACAGCCACAGCTGAGGGAAGCACCACCCCACGCTGGCCAGCTCCTTGTTCTGTTCTAACATCAGGCCAAACCCAACAGCATTCCTATCCTCACTAGTGCTGCTGGCTCAGGTCTTCACACAAGGCTGAGCTGGGAGGGTGTCCTCAGCCCAAACTCAAGACTGATGCACCTCTATTGCTGGTACCACCCCGCTGGCAGTACCCTGCTGCTCTGCTCAAAACCAGTGGAGGGTGGGAAGTTAGAAAATAAAAGCAAGATTCTTTAAATCTGTATCCCTGCACACCAACTCCACGAAGAGCCTGGATTCTCCTGGCTGCCAGCTCTGCAGGTTTCCTACCCAGACCTGAGTCACCCCTCTTTCTGGGCAGCCTGGCAGGAGGCACCAGCCTGGGCATGCAGCACAGCCTCCCTCTAACCTCACCTGACCCCTGCCAGCCCCAGGGAAGCACCTGGGCTCCCTCACTGGGGAGCACTAAACCAGTAATTACATGACACAGGAGGGTGAGCAAGCACCAGGATCATCTCCCAAGAGCCCAAGGCTGGGAAATAGTCTCAGACTGCCCACAGGCACTCAGGACACAAAACCACGCTGAAGTCTTCAGAAATCACTCACATCTTTCCTTAACTAAAGAAGTAAGCCACAAAGGTGGTTAACAGCTCTCCTGTGGCAGAGAGGAGAGGCTCCACACTTCCCAGCTATGCACAGGTTTATAGCACAAGGCAACAAACCAGACTTCCTTCCAGCCTTCCAAGTCAAAAGTAGATGGATATTGGAGTAAAAACACCACTGCATCAAGGACAAGTCATTTAAAGTCATTTATTCATTACAGAACTTGAAGTTACTTGGTGGCAGGTACTTGGTGAAGGTCCCCAGATGAACAACAGGAAGAATGGTTGGTACAATAGATTGACATAAAAAGAATTAAATAGATAACATGGTAACCTCTACACTCTTGCTCTAAACAGAGCAGACTGGCCCTGAGCCCAGGTTAATATCATCCTTTCCAGCCAGTCATGGTTAAAACCCTTAAGTGCCCGTACCCAGGGGACAGCAAGGCATCTGTTCTCACAGTTGAGGCAGGCGTGTGCGTCTCAGGCCAGCTCTTCAGGAGCTTGGTTTCAGCTGCTGTGCAGACCCTGCCTGCCACTAAGGTTCAATCTTGTTGAGCAGGTCTGCACAGCCAGCCCCAGCTTTGGTGGACAAGTGTGAGAGCAGCTCTGCTGAAGGTGAGCCTTCAAGTACATCAGGGTCAGCCACAGGCGGTGTGTTTGAGCCATCTGCCAACACCAGCAGAGCCGAGGTGCAGGGCAGCACCCCAGACTGCTGCCTTTACTGCACTGAGCCAGATTGAAACCACAGGTTTTGAGGCTGTTCCTGAACCGTGCACAGTTCAGTCATGCTTTTGCAAGCATGTTAACACAGACTCTGCTTTGCAACTGTGTTAACACAGACTCTGCCTACTCAAGGTCTCCAGTTTTATGCCAAAAGAAAAATCCCATAGTAAAAGGTCTAAGTATTTCTCTTCAGTTTTCACACTTCCATTTTCAGGAACTGTTCACCTTCTGTTGAGAAGGAAGATTGTGTGTGAAGCCGTGTGCCTGCAGAACAGCTGGCAACACAAGTAGCACCAGAATGAAGAAATCCCATGTTACTGATACAAGACTCTCACCCCACTGAGACTGGCTTTACTTAATCTAAGAGATCACGGTATTTCTCTAGAGTCTGCTCCTCCAGTTCCAACAGCTTCTGGTAAAGTTTCTCGGCAGTGTCTTCATCCACATCCATCTGGAAGACGAGGAGAACAGCACTGTGAGACCATCCCCTTGGTGGCAGCCAGTGCAGACGCCGAGGGCAGCTCTGGGGCTAAGCAGGGTGCATTTCCAGAGCTTCCACCTTCACAAAGAGCCAGCTAGACATCTGGCACCAGGGCATAAGCCAGAACATATTTTGGGGAAGCATCATTACACACTTAACCTGTTCTAATCATCATTTCCATTATCTTCCAGACTCCAGCCTAAGCCAGGAGTTACTCTAGGAAACATTGCAGGTAACCTCACGTCTCTCCCTGCTGCCCAGCATTCAACAAGCATCTTCCTTCCACAGGACACCCTTGGCACCAACTCTCCCATGCAAAGCAGATGACAGACCCCAGCCAAGTCCCCTGCAGCAGGAAGCTCCCTCTCCATTTACCTTTCGAGCCTCCACGTAGCATTTCCCCAGTCCAGAAGTACAGCTGTGGTATTTGACAAGAGAATCCAGGTATTCCGGCTTCTGTTTGAACAGCCACACCTGGGAAAAGCAGCACAAAGATGTTCTCCCTGGCCGAGATGTTTTCCCAAAATCATTTATTTTATGGGTACTGGATGAAGGTCATAGAGCACCACATGGCAGATCAGCCCTGGTGCCCCCCACTCACTGCTGTATGGTATTTGGGGGTCAAATACAGCACCCACCCACCAGCCTTGCTGAGAGGCTCTTTGTTCAAGCCACAAGACCCCAGAAGAAGGAATATTAAAATCAGGCTGTGAACTACTTACGTGAGCTTCTGCTCCGTTATACGGTGTCAGAGTATAAGTTTTGGCAAAAAATCGGATCTGAGGGTAAAAGAAGGACATGACAGAATCTGTATTGTGGCCCAAGGTTTGTTGGCAAGCCCTGAGCAGCCCAAACATTCCAGATAATCTACCAGAGGTACAAATGCATCTCAAAGTTGGCAGTAGGTAACACTGCACACTGACTAAAGCATCCCTTTATCACCACAAACCGCTTTCTGGAGCCCCCCAGCAAGTCAGCAAGTGTCACTCCATGCTCCCACACAGAGTTCACCCCAAGGCGGGAGCCAACAAGCCACACACGCCTTGCAGGTGCCTCTTCTGGAATGGTCTCAAGGGCAGGAATGGCAGGAGGCGCAGGGGATCTGCAGGACTGCCAGCTTTGAGGACAACTGAGAAGGCATTGGCTTTCTGCTGCCAGGAGAAATGTGATCCACCAGGATCAGCTGCTGCAACTGGGGCAACTAAAGATGAGAGGCCACTCTTACAGCAACAGCATCAAGGCTCAGAGTGGCCAGCCTTCAGGGACAGAACTGCAGTGAGCCTGGAAAGCTGAAGGCCAGAGGAAGAAAGGCAAGAAAACTTTTGGGGAAGCAGGGGGAGAGGCCATAGAGAGCAGGAAGCTTTGCTTTCTGTAAGGCTGGAAAGCAAAAAGCAACACCGCCTTCTAGAGGAATGGAAAGAACAACACTGAAAAACAGGCTGTTCTAGAAATGAACAGCATTTCAAAGCACGGGCGCCAAGCTGGGGCCAAGTCCTGAGCTCTGCTGCCAGCAAACTAATGGTGTTTCACAAGCCCAAGCAGAACTGCCAAACCTTCCAAGGGGAGCCTTGACAAACACTGCTGTGCCTGAAGGGCTGAACCCTGCCCCTATGCACAGCGTCCAGCACCAACCTCCAAACTCCGCTTGGAATTCAGGGCCCCAAGACAAGAAAGGGAAGGTTTGCAGAGGGTCCAGCCTGCCCAGCCCAACAGAAGGAAGAACTCTATCCCAGCACAGGCAGCAAGGAGCCAGAAGTGTGCTGTACATCACTTGTAGTGAAGTGTGTCACAGCCCAAAACCAGGTGGGAGATCCACTCACCAACCACATGATGGGCATTAGCAGCTTCCACAGAAAAACAGGCAGAATTCTGTAGGTCATGTTGGACATAACGAGCCCAGGACAAACAACACTGGAATACAGACCCTGCAGAGAGAAAACCAAGCCAGTGTGCAATTACACCACACTTAAAAGAATGGGTCACGCTCCTTCCCTCCCAGCACTCCTCAGCAAGAGAGGGTGTGTATAGACATCAGACAGTAGTACTCCACTAAGTACCAGAGCAGAGAGCAATTAAATGTAGCGATTTTTAAGAGGGCCAAATTGGAAATGTTTGTGTTAGACCCATGCCCACTACAAACCCACAGGGCAGAAAACGCAGCCTCCTGGTGCAATCTCCATGCAGCTCAGCAGCCACAGCAGATATCCCACAAATTACAGCCCACTCAGACCAAAGGCTACCTCACCTTTAAGAGATAAGAGCTCAGCCTTTTAGGGCTAAATCATTTTCTCCTGAAGTGTTTGAGAACAGCACAACCACTACTGCTGGACCAGGGCTGCAGCTGCCACCAAAACCCACCAGTCCCCAGGACAGGGAGGGCAGGTTGCTCGTACCCCTCGGTGTGACAAACCTGAGCAGCAGCACAGAGCCATTAGCAGAGCCTGCACCTCCAGTGCTTGCAGGCAGCACTGCCAGAGCAGCCCTGGGACACCTGCAAAAAGCAGAGGCTCTTTGCTCTTTAACAACAGCTCCTTGGTCTAAAGAGAAGAGCTTGCAAGGTAGGGACCGTTCCTGAAATCTCCTGCTTTGGGAAGTTTTTCTGGCAAGGACTCCAGAATCTGGCAATCTCTCTGGTGGACTCTCCACCCCCTACACCACCAGTTCGACCTCAGCCATGTTTAGCTCTTACCTGTGCATTAAGGAACGCACCAGATTGCTATGAGTGAATGAATGCAACTAGGTAACAACAATGTAATGATAATTACGAACAGTAGCATCTCATTAGGTTTCTTCAGAAACACAAACCCCATCATCACCTGGGTATTAAATTTCCTGTTCAGAACCACACTTGTCAGGTCAGTAGCATATTTAGAGGAACTGTATGATTCCTGCCCCTTGGCATGCTGATAGTCAGAGAGGCTGAAGGCAGACTCCCTGGCATTGCTGGAGGAGGTCCAGATGAGTCGTGAGGGCTTCTCGTTACCGCAAAGTAGAGACTGAAGCTGACGAACCTGAAAAAGAATTGTTAACTTCTTTAGCACAGCAGTTCCCAGTCTTAGGGTATAACTTTACAGTACATAAAGGCTATGAGCTTCTCTCAGCTTTCTCAGACAGCTTTTCCTAGACTAGCCAAAAGCAGACACTTGAACAAGCAGCTGTCATTCTCTTGGACAGCTCAGTTGAGCACCTCAGAATTTAATACAGCCAAGCCTTAGTATTTATCCTGGATGGAGAACATATGATTTACCTTAATCTGCTGGCTCACTAGAGTAATCTCAAAATTATATTAACTCTTACAATAAAAGTCACCATTTATTGCTATTTAAACAAATCTCAAGACCTTGGCCCTATCATTCTTTACCTGTCAGGCTGCAGCATCTGAACCTGTGAGAACTGATTCACCTGCACTGCCCAGACCCATCCCTACCCCCATCAAACATCAGACTGAGGGTTCAATCTTCGTATGAAGCCTCACCAGGATAAAGTGTCCAAAGAGGTTGGTAGCAAACACCTCCTGAAGTCCATCTCCATTCAGCCTGTCCGTCTGGGTCATGATGCCTTCTGCAGTGGTCAGCATGTGAAGCACCTTCCTGGAAGCCAAGGACAGGAGTTAGTGCAGGAGGAATCTACCACTCCCCCACTTCAGTCCTTTGGAAGTACCCGCCACCTCACAGGCTCCACACAGTTTCACCTTCAAGGGCAGTATCAAACCATGAAAAAAATGGATGGGAAAAGTTTAGAGAGTATCCCAGGTCCTTTATTTGCACGTGTCTCAATACTGGCTGGACCAGAGAAGACTTGTCCCTTCCTTCACTCTCCCATGGTAAAGTACCATTAAAAACATCTCATTCCTTCATTTCACGCTCAGGTAACTTAATCAAGCTCCAGCATGGAACTAAGCCCTCAAGGCACACCTAATGCAGGCAAGGAAACCAGTCTGGCATCAGTGCTCAACACCTCAACACTTCTATTAAACTTGACACAAGTCATTGTATGCCCCAGCTCAGCCTCCCTGTGCTGCTTATAGAATAACAATGCTTATACCAGCACTATCAGCTTCTCAAGATACTGTGATCCACAGCTATGAGCAACTACAAAAACCTACACTGGCATCAGAAAGACAGTAAGGAGACCCAGTATGAGCAAACTTCAACACAGCAGCATTTCTCAGGCAGTGCCAGGGGATGCAAGCTTTGGGTGACCTCTTACCCTCCCCTTGCACCCAGCAAGCCTCCCACCTGGGATCAGAAGTGGCACTGGGTGCCTTGGACCATCCCAGCATGGCACTCAGTCACCAAACCCACCCCACACAAGACCATGCATCCCACAGGGATGTGCTCTATCTCACACCAGGAAGGGAGATAGGCTCTTCGGCACTGGACCAAAGGGCACGTCTTGACGATGTCAGCACCCCGTGCTTCCCACAAGCGGGGGGCTGGAGCCCCCGGCAACATCTCCTACCCGGTGAGGAGACCATGCCAGAGAGCCTTGAAGTTCACGTGCGGGTTGGGCATGATCCCAGCGTTGAGGAAGACAAAGTCCAGGCGGTGAAACCTGCGTGGAGAAGAGCAGAGGAGTAGGGATTGGAGGCGAGACAGGGGTGTCCAGTGTGGTGGAGCACGGGCAGGGGGGTGTCTGATGGGGTGGAGATCCCATACCTGCAGCGGAGCTCACGGGCGGCCCGCAGGATGGAGGCCAGGCTACCCAGGTCCACTTCCACGGTGGAGACCTGGGCGGCGGGGTGGGTGGCCAGGATGAGGTCCCGCGTGGCTTCGCTCTTCTGCACGTTGCGGCACGCGATGCAGAGGTGGATGCGGCCATCCTCCTCCAGCAGCCGCTGGCACAGGGCGAGCCCCACGCCGCTGCAACGGGACGGTGTCAGAGAGAGCCCTGCCCAGACCAGCCCGCCCCTCCCGGCCCCCCGACCGCGGTGTCCGGCGGTGTCGGGCCGGCCCCGGCGCTCACCCGCTCGCACCGGTCACCAACACCACGCGCTCCATCACTACCCCGCGCCCGCCGCCCCCGCGCTATAAGGGCTGCGCGCGCCCGGGCCCCGCCCCGCCCCTCCCGCCAGCCAATGGGCGCGCAGCACGGGGGCGGGGCCAGCGCCGCCGGTGGCGTGATGGTGAGCCGAGCTCGGGGGGCGGGGCCACATTGGGATACGCCTCTCTGACCACGCCCATTGCACGTGCGGGACACGCCCCGGCCCAACGGTCACGCCCACATCGCGTTGGCCACGCCCACTCCGCGCAGAGGCCGCTCAATCCGCGGGTGTGCTCGGATCTCCTGCTGCTTCGCCTTGCTTTCCTTTTCCCTTTCCTTTCCTTTCCTTTCCTTTCCTTTCCTTTCCTTTCCTTTCCTTTCCTTTCCTTTCCT
>VXAZ01009789.1:660632-700683 GCA_013399875.1 Gymnorhina tibicen | reverse complement strand
TTTCCCTTTCCTTCCCTTTCCCTTTCTCTTTCCTTTCCCTTTCCTTCCCTTTTCTTCCCCTTTCCCTTTCCTTTCCCTTTCATTTCTCTTTCCTTTCCCTTTCCTTCCCTTTCCCTTTCTCTTTCCTTTCCCTTTTCCTTCCCTTCCATTCCCCGCCAAGAGGAGCCCGTTGTGTCCCGCTTGCCGCTCTGCTCAGCCCTCCCATCCCTTACCGCCCAGGAACGTTTTGCAGCCCAGAAGAAATGCCCACCAGGTCCCTGTTTCCCGGTGCCACCGTGGCAGGGAAGTCTGGGTGCACAGGGCCCTCTGGGAGACTACAGGGACAGCCCTGCTCCTGGCAGGGTCCCAGCTGGAGCAGGGGATGTGGAGCATGGCCCCACACAGCTGCCCCCAGACAGCCCAGCGTGTCACTGAACGCGGGGCCGTGCAGATCGTGCAGGGTGCCCAGGCCCTGGGAGCTGCAGATGTGCCCCCACCGAGCCCCGTGCTCCCAGCTTGCTGAGGCGGGGCTGGGATGGGCCACAGCGCACCCCAAGCACGGAGAGGGCATCGAGGGGTACCAGGTCCATGACAGGAACAAAGCCTGTCCTCGTCTTCAACACACTCAGCAGGGATGAGACATCCTCTGTCGCGGCCAGCAGGACCACACGGGAGACCAGCTAGCCTCGCTGCAGGGCACAGCCCACCATCCCTGCCCTCCCCTCTCCCAGACCCACTGTCCTGCCCCGGTCCTGCTGGTGGACATGTGCTGACAGGGATGCTGAGCCTCAGAGCACCCTCCCTCCCACCCCTGGGATGGACAGTATGGGTCAGACAGCTGGTCTGCTGCTCATCCCTGCTCCAACTCTTAGGCTGTTACCTGTGTTCCCACACCCCATCCCAGGTGTAGCTCCAGAGCCCCCCCAGCCCCCTCACAGGGGAGGTGAGCTGAGCTGCCTTCAGAAGTGCCACAATGAAACCATGGAACCAGATTCTCGTACCAAATGTCTCTTTGGTGGGTTTGCCCCTACCTATAGGTGCATCTACTGAATATATACAGGCCTCAGCAAGGGGGAACTGTGCCACGCGCAACTGATGGTGCTGAACTCATGCGTACAAAAGTATGGAGGGGCCTGTGTACCCTAGAAGTCCAAAGTTCCTCCTGTCCAGCCACAGGAGGGTCCAATTTTGGGTAACCTGCCAGGGCTCCTGGTGGCACATGGCTTTGGCACCTGACCAGTTTGCTCATGATGCTGCCAGATCCGGGAGGACAGACTGGTGCCAGAATGCTGTGGGATGCTCAGGGTGGCAGAGTCCAGCTCAGGTGCTTCGGCTGGACTGTGATCCCAGACCGAGAGCCAGGGAGAGCTGGAGTGCCCTGCTCCATGCCCATGGGCTGTTGCAGGCATGGGCATCAGGCAGCTGCCAATGAAACCCTGCTACGTACATTCCTCTCTTGGCAGATGAAGATGTGGGTTAACCCTGGGGGAGGAGGACCTGGAGATTTCCCCACGGAAGTGAAAGATGCTTGCATCCTGCGGCCAGGTGCCATGCATCACCCGTGGGGCATCCAAAGTGCATTTCGTGGGCACTTGAGCTGCCCTGGAGTGGCTGTGGTCAGTGAGGGAATGTCCCCTCGGCACAGGATGCCCGCTCCTCCCTGGCTGCCCACTCCAGCAGCTGGGTGAGGTGCTCGGAGTGCCCTCCGTCTTCTCCCTGTGCAGCTGGGGCTGGCCAGCAGGGAGGGCGCTTCCTGCCTCTCCCTGTGGCACGTCCAAAGCCCCAAATGTCCATGGAGTCTATGTTTTCCCCCTGTAATTGCACAGCCTACTGACATCCAGCAGCAGCTCCCAGCTCCTCCTCGAGCAGGTGGTGGCTGCCGGTCTGTCCCTGCTCCAGCGGGCACACACCTGCACACATCCCTTCCCCAGGCGCCTGCCCTGCATGTGGGCTGAGCTTCCTCATGGAGAAAGTCCAGCTGAAGTTCCTGCCCTCCAGCTGGGGAAGAGAAGCCGCTCTGTCCCGGTCCTTGTCACCAAGAACACGCTGTGTCAATAAATAACGCTCATCCCAGCCCGCGCTGCTCCCGGGCTCAGGTCTGCAAGGAAGAGGGAGGTCTGAGCCCCATCCGTGGCTCTTTGCTGTCCTTGGGGGTCTCCTCTGAGGCTTCACTGTACAATGAGAACGAGAGCAGCTGCTTGGGGTTTATGGCTAAGTCCGAGTGAAGTGGCTTCGGTTTGCATATGGGGCTCCTCTGGGGACAGGGAAGGATGGGGACCAGGATGGGCGGGAGCCAAGGGTCATTCTTCACTGGCTGACTCCTGGAGAAGGCGGTGGATGTCCTGGAAGGAGGGACGGTCTTTAGTGTCCCGTCTCCAGCAGCTGAGCATTAGCTTATAGACTGAGTCAGGGCACAGCGCAGGCTGGGGAAGGTAGGTCTGCAAAAAAAGGCAAAAATGGCAAAGGGAGAGTTACTGCCACAGAAACCAGTGTGCAAACTGCTCCTGGAGAGCCCAGTTTCTCAGGGTGCCCCATCTCTCCAAGCCCCAGGGCAGGGGACTGTGCTGCTGTGTGCCCAGGGGCAAGGCAACCCCCAGATGGCACAGTGAGGCAGCTGGGGACACCTGCTTCTGTCCTCCAGACCCTAAACACTGAAGTGGGGTCAGTGAGCCAGCAGTGCCTTGGGCTGGGTAGGGTTTGCCATGATGGGCCCTTCACCAGGATTCCTTCCGGGAGGAGTTCCTGTCCCATAACTGCCTCACAGCCAAGCTTCCTATCTGGTCACCTTAAAGTCTCTCCCCAGGTCCCTGATGTCCCAGGCACACCACTGNCCATCCCGTCCCATCCCGTCCCCACCTGCCGGCCCTGGTCCCGGAAGAACTCGCCGGTGTTTTCGATGACCTGCTCGTCGGACATGTGGGAGTAGGGCTGCTCCCGGCAGAGCGTGAAGGTCTCCCACAGCGTCACACCGAACGCCCACACGTCACTGGCTGTTGTGAACTTGCCCTGGCCAGAGGGAGCAGAGCAGGGTCAGGCATGGGCTTTACCCCATCCTGCTCCAGAAGCTGTAGGTGCTCAGGGATCAAGATCTCATTCTGGATGCTTCAGCATCCAGATCTGGACCCAGAGAGGTGCTTGGCCCCACAGACCTGCTCTCTGCCTGGGGCCAGGGCCTGGTGAGCTCCAGGTCTGGCTGGAAGTGACTGCTCTGAGAGCTGGGGCTTGCCAAGGACCCAGCTCCCTGCAAAGGTAAAAACCAACACTGCTCCCTCTTCCAGGTCTGACCATGGCCAGGACAAAATGCCAAGTATCCCACTTAAAGGATGTCCTGCACTGGGGACGTCAAAAATCACCATAGTCCCCCCAACCTGTCTTGAAAAGCTGCTACCACTCCCGCTCTCCCCATGCTTCACCCCAAATCTGGGCTGCAGGGAGCAGAGACCTCCCCATCCCTTCTGCACCCCCCAGCCCTAGGAAACAAGGCACTGAGCATCCCCAGAGCCATGTCAGTGTCCGTCAGAGGACCCCAGCCCCCGTGTACCAGCAGGATGCTCTCCCAGGACATCCAGCGGATGGGGAGCACCGCCCGGCCCTGGATGCGGTAGTAGTCCCCGCTGTAGAGGTTCCTGCTCATCCCAAAGTCAGCTATCTTGATGGTGTAGTGCTTCCCCACCAGGCAGTTGCGCGTGGCCAGGTCCCGGTGCACGAAGTTGAGAGACGAGAGGTACTTCATGCCCGAGGCAATCTGGGTGGCCATGAACCGCAGGTCGCTGTCAGGGGCACAAGGGAGGGATAAGTGCTGGGACGGACAGACGGATGGACGGATGGACGGAAGGAAGGAAGGAAGGGAGACGCATGGCTCCAAGCGGGGCGTCCCGGGAGCAAGCAGCACTGCCCACCCCTGTTATCCCGGGCAGCCCTACCTGACAGTGGGTGCGTGGCTGGCGGGGGGGCTGCCTGCCTGCTGGCGGGACAGGAACTGGTTGAGGTCCCCATTCTCCATGTACTCGGTGATCATGCAAAGAGGGTCATCCGTGATGCACACCGCCAGCAGCCGGATGATGTTGGGGTCCTTCAGCCGCGACATGATCTTGATTTCCTTCAGAAAATCATTCCTTTCCGGAACAGAAACCACACGGATCGGATAGACAGACCCAGAGGGGCACAGAGGTGTGCACAGACTGGCCAAGAGTGCCACCCGCCCACCCAGGCCTCCTGGAGGACCCGTGGGCCCCCTCCCCTGGGACTGGAGAACGTGAGCTGCAGGGTGGGCTCAGCAGGTAGACAGGCACCGGGGAGCTGGTTAGGACCAAGGATCCTGACGTGTGACAGCCCACAATCCCCAGAAAGCTCAGACATGTGGTCCTTGCAGCTGCACTGAGCACAGGGCTGATGGAGACAGGGGATGCTTCCCAAGCATCCCAGCTCTGCTGGTGAGGCTCTGCATGGTGGGCAGTGCTGGGGTGCGTGCACCCCTCAGCCCCTACCTGGCATTCTTGTTGGCATCCGCCCGGAGCATCTTCACAGCCACCAGCACAGGGCGGTCGGAGCTGCCATCCAAGCCCTCCAGGGCAAAGTCCTTCCCTGTGAACTTCTCCATCCCCTCCACTTCACAGAGGTGAACCTGGGGGAGCAAGGGGCAGCCATTACCTCTGCTCACTGACAGTCTTCCACAGCCCTTGCAAACTGGGAAGAGCTTTGCCTGAGCCCTGCTCGGGGCAGACCCAATTCCCGCTCACCTCCCCAAACTGGCCTTCCCCCAGCTTCTCCTTGAAGGTCAGCAGCTTCCTGGGGAACTCCTCGACGGCCACATCCTTGCCGGAGAGCAGGTCCATGGTGAGGGCTGGCACCGAGTAGGTGTTGCCGCCTGTCACACCCTGAAGGTTCACAATGTCGGCCTCGGCGTAGTGCGGGACGCCCTCGGGGACGCTGGCCTGGGATGGCTTCGCGGGGCCACTGCAGCCTGGGGGGACACAGCGGGGCCAGCCCTGCCGTGGGTGTCCTGCCCTGCACCCTCTGCTCCCTGGTGGCTGCTCACGCTCTGTCCCTGTCCTCCCCAGAGCCCCTGCGCTGCCCCACAGGGCTGCATTCCTGCAGGCATCGCAGGCTGCTCTACTCCTTCCACGTCAACAGCAAACACACCAACCCAGCCTGGAGCACCAGATGAGCAGAGATCAATGCTTGACCTCCAGACCACTGAGGAAGAGGTGCCAGAGCATCCCAAGGGTGATAGTGGGACACAGCTTAGTCTGGCAGTGGATGCTGGTGATGGCTCTCAGTCACAGGCTTTGTGTGACCTTTGTGTGGGGTGCACAGGGGCTTGTGCGGCCTCTCCCCTCTGTGACAAAATGTTTGGAGAGTGGCCAAAAGCTGGGGCTGGGGAGAGGGGGCTGCAGCAGGCTCAGGCATGGTAGGTGGCTCTGAGCACACGGGGAGTCCTGGCTCTCACCTGTGTCCTCCTCCCCCGAGGTGAACTCAGGTAGCTTGCGGATCAGGCGGGAGGGCTCCTGGTAGTCGGGTCCCAGGGGGAAGATGCGGTCGTAGGTGGAGCTGGACTCCTGCTCGCTGGAGGAGGAGGAGCGGTTGTGGTTGAACATGCTGGATTCGCTGGGCAGGGAGAGGCTGACGGTCATTTCATCATCCAGCATCCTCCGTGATGCCTGTGACAGCAGGGCAAGGGAGGAGAGAGGTGGGGTTCCCCACAGTATGGGCAGGATGGGGTCTCTTGTGTTCCATGGCACCAGGGATGTGCCCTCTCTACTGCCTTCTCCCTGGGCTGCAACACCTGCCTGGGTTTGTCCTTGTGTTCCCCCCTTCTCTTGTCTGCCTCTATGGAGAAGGGTTTGGCTTCATCACTTCTGTGAGTGAACTTGGTTAGGTGGTGGCTGTGGTGAGAACCCTCCACACCCAGGCTCCTCTTCCCCAGATTAGCTTCAGGACAGAGGCATGGACAAACAAGCAAGTCCCAAAGCCACCACCCTGCTCAGCTAAGCCCCCTTGCTTGGGAGAGGGGTGCAAAACACAACCTTTCTGAGGAGGGGAACGGAGCATCAGCCCTTGCATGGAGTCTGTTTTCTCCATGCTGAACTCCCAGAAGAACCTGCCCAGAATGAGTCCCCGCCCCAGGGCACCTCAGCAGCCATGCCATGGTTGCCCACCTTCTCCAGCATCTTCTGCCAGAACTGCCGCCACAGTATGATGACAATGATGGCCACCAGGATGAAGATGATGGCCACCAGGCACCCGATCAGGATGCGTGTATTGCTGTCGTCTACCTTGAGCGTGGGGTCTGGCCAGAGAAGGGAACAGCAAGAGCCGGTCACAGTGGGGCGTGGGGAGACCCCCTGCCCCTTTCCTCCATGGGATGGGGCACAGCCCCCCACCCAGCACAGGGTGACATGCTTCCCGTGCCTTACCATAAGTGGTGGGGACCACGGGTGCCTCAGCAGGGGGCACCGAGTTGTTGTACATGGCTGCATCTGGCCAGGGAGAAGAGAACGTCAGGGTGGGGGGTGTGGGGGCCCCACAGACACGCTATCTCCTTGAGCCCCCCACCCAGGAGGGCCCGGTCCCTGCGGGGCTCATGGCGACGGGTACCTGACTGGAAGGTGATCTCACTGAACATCATCCAGGTGTCGGCGAAGTAGTACTGGCACTTGATGGCACTGGCCATGCGGTGGAGCAGGGGCACGGTGACAAAACGGGCGCTGGGGTTCACATCATCCAGCACCAGCACTGAGGAGACAGCACTGGGCTCCCACTCGCTGGCGTCGGCGCGGAAGTAGCACTGCACCTCCTTGAAGATCTTCACCCCTTTGGCGAACATGTTGTTGCAGTGGACCTGTGGGGCAGCCTGTCAGCACGGCCACCGAGGGGCACGGGGACGGGTGACAGGGCGGGGGGGGTGTGGACCTTCATGGCGGTGAAGTTCCTGATGCGGTCGAACTCGAAGGTGATCTCCACGTAGCCGCCAGCCGTGCTCTCGTTGCGCCAGCCCACGTAGTCGTAGCCCGGCCAGACGTGGTACTCGTGGGTCTGCGTGAAGTCGTCCAGCCCCGACACCCCGTCCGTCAGCTGGCCCAGGCCCTCTGTCATGCTGGCACGTGCAAGGGGACAGAAGGAGCGTGACTCTCGCCAACCCCACAAACCTGCCACCACCCAGCACCCCCTGGCAGCTCCTCACAGGCTCTGGGACACTCAGGGGGGGATTTTGTTCTTGATGTTCTCTCTGGAAAAGGCTGTGGGGTGCTGAACATGTGGTGCAGCTAGAGCAAATCCAAGGGAAGGGCTGGTGCTGCTTTCCCCATCACGCTGTCCCCCTCATGACGTGCAGCCTCCCCAGGCTGGCCATGTCCCCCACCTCAAGGACACCACAAGCGTTTGCCCTGCTGAGGATCAGCACATCAGCCTGACAATGCAGGGAAGAAACAGCCCCTTGCCTGCTGCCCATGTGGCACCCAGTCCTCACCTGTACCCGAAGGCCCCATCGTACACCGAGTCGTTCAGGTAGATGACGGTGCCCCCGGGAAGGATGAGCTGCTGCCCAACCGGTGCGTTGTAGGACACCAGCCCGTCTGCAGGGAGGGAAGGGTGAGTGCATGGACACCCCGCCAATGCCCGGTGCTGCGGGACAGACAGCCCCCACTGGGATGGCCAGCACCCCAGGTGGGTGCTGGGGACACGGGGACGGGCACAGGAGCGCACCACCCACCCAGCCAGACGCAGCCGTACAGCTCCACGCGCAGGCAGACGCTCATGGAGTGGTCAGTGACGGGGATGAAGCGCACAAAGCGGGCGATGAGGGGTGGCTCCAGGTCCTTGAGGACGATGTCGTAGGGGTTGGTGTTTCCATCCAGCACCTGGAGAGAGAGGAGCACGGTGGGGATTGGCAGGAGGAGCCTCCTCATCCACCATCCAATGCAGCCCTCACCTGCCTCCTCACCTGCTTCCCGTGCCGGTTCCTCCAAGAGATCCAGCGGGTGCCATCCCGGCTGTAGGTGATTTTATACATGGGGGCAAACTCATTGCCGTGGCCCTCGGCGTGGCGCCCCTGGGTGCCCACCAGCGTGATGAAGTGCAGGGCGTGCAGGTCAATCTGCAGGAACTCCTTCAGGTCATTTGGCTCCACTGCAGTCTCAGGGCACCAGGCTCCATCACCATCCTCCGAGTCCAGCCTGCGAGCCCAGAGTGGAGGAGCTGTTTGCAGGTGGCCGAGGCCGGCCCCGTGTCCCCCTTCTCCCTCCATGCCAGCCCGGACCCTGCAGTGGCTATTTCAAGAGGGTGCCCACACTCACCGTCCGTACTTGGCGGCCGTGGACTCAGACCACTGGCTGGAGGCTGAGATGTCCTCGTCAGGGATGTGCCCGCCCGACATTCCCAAGGGGTACCGACACACCGCTGCAACGAGACCGCCAGGGCGCTGAGCAGGAGGGAATCCCTCCTTGGCTCCCCAGCCGAGCTGAAAATGGCCTGGGCTGGGGCACATCCACAGTGCCCTGGGGCAGCACTCTCCATCCCTCTGGCTTACAGAGAGAGGACGAAGAAAGGATGGGACAGTCCTGCCAAAGCAGGCACCTTCCCAGTCAAATGGGGCCTCTAGCCAGAAGCGGATGCCAGCCCAGTTCGAAGGGAAGGGGGAAGAAGGGGAGGCGGCGCTCCAAGGGCTGACAGGCACACCGGGCCCTGTCCCCAGGGATCTCGTCAGCCTTGCTGGCAAGGATCTCAGCTGCGGCTGGCAGCCTCTGAGCTGGCACTGCTGTCCCCGTGCTCCAGAGGGCTCAGTCCGGAGGCCACTTGCCCAAAAATCTCACTGACAGCAACTGTGCCGTGCTGCCTCACTGCTCCCTGACCCTGCCTGGGGGAACAAGTGACAAAGACAGGCACTCGTCCTCTCTGCTGACCCCTCAGCTCCCATCACCAGCCCTGCTCCCGGCCTGGCTGCAAGTGGAAAAGTACCCGGGGTGGCAGGCGGGCTGCACCCCCGAGTGGCAGCCGACTCCCTCAGCACCGCATCCTCGCTGCTTCACAGGAGTTATTTTTTCACGCCTGGCTGCCAAGAGCACTGCTGAAAGGGCGGCTTGTTTGGCCATGTTTACTGTCTGGCTGCCGGCTCCAGCCCACCGCGCTCCCTCCACACACCACCCCGAGCAAACACCCGCACCGAGGTGGCAAGGACCAGGCAGGACACTGTGCCTGGGCCACCTCCTACCCCCACAGCCCCTGGCTCGCCTGGCACTGCACTGGCAAGGAACCCACATCCCATTGTGCCACCATCCCCGGGACACCACACACAGGGACCATATCCTACATCAGGCAGAGGGATGAGCGCATCTTCATTGTGAGCACTGGCACAGTGGGAGCGTCTCTTCTTGTCTCCTGCTCTCCCACTCGTGGTGGTCTGCAGAGAACAGCTCCCACTGAATTCCCATTTAATTCTGGCCAAACAAGGCGCCAGCCTAGTTTTTTTGTCTTGGTAAGAACAATCCTGGCCATGCAAATCCAATTCTGCCAGCCATAGACGTCTGCAGGAGAAGCAGGATTGCCTCCCTAAGTAAGCACCATGCAACCTCCAGGGAAGACCCAGCTAACTCCTCCCACAGATGGAAGAAGCCTTTGAAGGCACTTGTCACAGGGACTCCCTGGGGAAACCCTGGGAAAACCTGGGCTCTGTCCATCCCTGCAGCACAGGATGGGGCTGAGCCCTGCAGGAACAGCCATCTAAACACACTTCTGCTGCCAGCCGGCACAGTGTTGTGGTTTCTGAGCAGAAGCCAGGCACCCAGTCAAGCCACTTCACTAAAGCCAGCCTTGGTTTGCTGCGAAACCACCACAGAAGGCACAGCCCAGCAGAGAAAACAATACCCTGGCACCTGGCAGCCTCCAGCCTCAGTGAGCCCCCAGGTGAAGGGCCCCACTCAGAGCCCAGGGCTCTGGCTGTAGTGGTTTGCCATGTCCAGCACCCTGCCAGCTGCTAGCGGCAGGACAGCACCCGTGGCACACAGAGGGAGCTCTGCTGGTCACTGCAGGTGCCCAAGTGAGGTGCAGGACAGCAGAGTGACCAGGCAGGTGCAGGCTTGGAGGGCCATCACATACTGCTGCCAGAGCTGGGAAAGCCCCAGAGATGACGGAGATGACGCGAGCCCAAACTTGGCCATCTGGCAGGAGCAGAGACCAGGGAAATGAAACGATGGCACCTGCAGCCACCTGGTCCCCGTCTCACTTACCGGGGTTGACTTGGGCTCTCGCAGCCTGTGGGATGTGCAGCAGCAGCAGCGGCAGCAGGGGCAGCAGGGCCGGTCTGGGGGTGGCTGACATGTCGGCAGTCCTGTGGAGACAGAGCCAGGGCTCATCACGCTGGGGCAGCTCAGGAGTGGGGAAACACCAGCCCCGCTTGGGGCAGCCAGCTGAGCACGGGAGCACTTCCCCTGCATGCGACCCCATGTCCCCACCTCAGCCTCAGAGGAGGAACAGAGCCCCAAGCCTCAGACCTGTGGTGGTGGTCACAGGGATCCCGGCCACCACCCCTGGGAGCCATGGTGCGCCACATCCACACGAAACAGCCACAGGACCCCTGGGAAGCTCCCTGGGCCCTGTCAGCACCGCAGGGCACGGAGGCACTGCCTGGGCCGCCCACCCTTGGCCGCCTTTGAAAGCAAGAAGTTGCTCAACAATCAGACTGTAATAGCAGGGTGCTAGAGTGGTTTCCCTGCCTGCTGGCTCCGGAGAGAGGAGAGCAGATAACCACCCGAGATTTACAGCGTATTTCCTGGGACAGCTCCCCCCGGCAGAGCGGATCCCGGGGACACGAGTGACACAGAAAGGTGTGACAGGGTGTGGGAGCCAGCTTGCACCCGCTGCCTCAAAGGGAGCATGGGCTGGGGCTGGAGGGGACCTGGGGGTCCTGGGAACAGGGCTCGGCCCACAGCATGGGGAGAAACAGGGCTGGTGCTGCCGGGGCTTCTCCTCGGAGGGGTCAGCCCACAGCACAAGGAGATCTCCCCAGGACGTGCCTGCCCTTGTGTCAGGGCTGTCACCACAGCTATCGCCTTGGCTCCTGCCAGTCCTCAGCTGCCAGGAACCCCCAGAGCCCGAGCAGCTCCCACTGTGCCCACACACCTCTGGGTAACCACCATGTGGCTCAGCACCGTGCTGGGGGATGCACCAGGGACACCCCTAAAGGTCAGCAGCCCTGCCCCAGGCTCCCTGAGCTCCCCTTATTTGCCAAGAGGACACTTCACACCAGCACCAGACGCAAACAGTTCTCTTTCTATCAAAAAAACTGTTTTAATCTCGTTTAAATGCACATTAACTGTGCATTTAAGAGACGATGTTCTTGTTTGAGAGAACAACCTACTAACCTGGAGGCTGAAGGGACCACAGCTCCTGGCCAAATGGGGCCTGGCTGCTGGGGTAAATCCCAGCCAAGCCCACTGCACCAGGGATGTCTGTTCTGGCTGGCACATCCTTGAACCAGCCCAGCACCACCGACCCTGCAGGTGAATGCCTGGTTGTGTCCCTGCATCGCCCCACTGCCTTGTCCCCACCACCAAGAGACAGGCCAAACCCACCCAAACCAGCTGCCACATATCAATGCCCACATCCCACAGAGCCAGCCGGGAGGTGCTGGGTATGGCCCTGGTCACCGCCAGAGCTGGGGTTTGGCATGGCAGGAGCGAGACTGGGCCTCGCTGTGGCCACACCAGCACCCAAGGGGAGAGTAAAACCCCAGGGGCTGCCACCTGCACTCTGCTAGGGGCTCTGTGCACCCCACAGCACCCTGCTGGATTCCTGGGGGACTCTGCCAAACACCACAAGCTCTGCAGGAGGCACAAGTAAACACCTGCATTTGGGATGGTTTCTCCCCCTTTTTTCTAATATTTTTTCCTTTTTTTTTTTTGAAAAGCACGTATGTGGTTGCTTTTTTTCCCCATTCCCAGCTGGGAAACTGTAGCTAGTTGCAACTAACTCAGCTGCAACTGGGAATTTCAGCTGCATTGCCAAGAGGCACACGCAGGAGGCTCCTGCTTTTGATGATGGCCAGTTCCCCCCAACATTAAAATCTTAATTTCCTTCTGCATTCCGAAAAATATCCAGGGATATTTTTTCCCCACTATTCTTTCAGGCTGAGTAAACTCTTTAAGCATCAGGATACCAGATGCTGTAATCTCCTGCAGGGAATGCATTTACATTTAGTCTAATATAGGGAAATCATCCCCACTAGCCCTTGGGAAGTGCTCATAGTTCCTCAGGGGAGTGGGGCTGGGGGACAGTGTGGGGACAGTGACTCAGGCCACGAGGATGGGGACTAAGGGATATGCGGTCAAACACACGGGCACTATTGGCAGCCCAGCTGGAAATCAGTTTTGTTCCACCAGCCCTGCAAAAGGGATGGCTTTGCAACTGAAAATGTTTGCTGAAAATTTTCAATCACTGGAAAGTTTTAGTGCAGAGAGTTTTTGGAGCTCCTCCCTGGCATCGCCTGGGCTTCGAGTTTCCCTTGGCTGCTGCTTTTTTCTTTGTTTTCCCTTTTTATTTCCCTCCTTCCGTATTCTACTGAAATAACCAAGGGAAATAACTGGGGGAAAAACTAAATCCACATTTGTTAAGAGACAAATCCCACCAGAGCCATGGTCCCTCTTGCCCTCAGCCCATGCCAGCTGAGGTCCCCAGCTCGCTTCCCAGGTGGGCACTGCCACCTCTGCTGGCACTGGAGGAGCATTGTCCATGGGGAGAGGGCTGGACGGCAGCAGCCCGCAGCCCCTGTGCACACCAGGTCCTGGACACGAGGCTCCCAGGACTTCTAGGGCTCCTGTTGCAGAGCCCCTGTCCTCACACGGGGCTGGGGCTCCTGTCCTGCTGGGATGGCAGGCGGGTGGGACACATCAAGGCCGCACTCAGGGAATGTCCTCGAGTCACCACAGGCTCCCCGTGATCCTGGCCCAAGGGAACTGGGATAAGGGGGTTCAGGATCGCTGCCCCAGCTGGCACTACAGCCCCCAGCATGCCGTGCCGCCGGCACAGCCTTGGCGGGAGCACAGTGCAGCATGCCGGGACCCGTAGTCCTCCTCCCTTCCAAAAATGCCATTTTAGACCTTCTCTGGGCTGGATGCAGCCCCATTTTCTGCAGCAGCAAGCGCCTCCCCAGCCACGGGCTCGCTGGCTCAGCCTGGGGCATCACAACCATCCGGAGCGCGGGGAGCAGCCAGCACGTCCCCGTGGCTCCAGCTGCCCTGGAGAGACCCGCCAGGAGCGCATCTGGGGCCCTGGGGACACCATCCCGTGGGTGCTGCATCCAGCAGTGCTCCCCGGCAGCCGAGAACTCCCAGCCCTGCTCCACGCTCCGTGCCACGGCATCTCCCCGCCGCGGAGCAGGGCTCCACAGCATCGCTCCAACGCACCCGGGGCTGGGAAGCCGCCGGTGGGTGCCCAGCACCGGGACTGGGGCACGATGCTCACGAGCACCGGAGCGGTGGCCTTGTGTTCCCCTCCACAGCGTGACCTGGTGCCTGGCTGGGGGACCCTGGGGACAGCAGGGCCTCTCTGGCTGACCAGCACTGCCGCCAACTGTGCCAGCAGACACATAGGCGGGAGCCGAGGAGGGACACCAGGAAATGCTGGCCTGGCACGAGGCACGGGGGGAAAAGGCCGGCACTGGGGGATCAGCTGACAAAAAGGGGGCAATTGTCACCTCCCAGAGTGAGGACACTGCCCTGCTGCTGCCCAGACCCTTCCCATGCAGACCCACACCGCAGCCCCTCTGCCTGGGCTCCACCGCGGAGCACGCTTGACCCATATCCCCCCAAAACCCCAAGCCTAGGAGGGTCCAAGACCTCCCCACGTAGCTCAGAGCGACTCACCAGAGCGGGACGGCGGCCGAGGGCGAGTGGGCTCCTCGCCCCTCGCCCGGGCCAGGGGAGCCAGGCGAGGAGCGAACTTCCCCGGGCTGATGCAAGATGCCTCTGGGAGCTCGCTCGCATTCTGCGGATTCCTGGGAGCCGGCCAGAAATCCCACAATCCTACATCTCGCACATTTGGTTTCAATTAGGGAGCGGAGAGGGGGAGCCAGTCAGCGATCCGGGCTGCCTTTTCGGCGGAGGTTATTTTCCTCGGCCCGAGGGAATGTGCCCAAAGCTATAATTTACAGCAAAACCCATTCATAGCGCAAGAGAAAAAATAAAAAAGTCCCCGTGGCCAGCAAGGGAACTTAAAGCAATAGGCAACGTTTCACTTTCCAATGCTTGCCCCATGGCTGTGGCATGGCACGTGTGTCCAGGACCCTCCTCCTGCACTGTGGGGCCGGGTGGGACACCCCCAAAATGCGGGCAATGGGGACACTCCACAAGACCCCAAAGCTGGCCCAGTGGGTCCCCACGTGGGCTACCCCTCTCTGGGCCCCTGGGGGCAGGGTTTGGGACTCCTGCACGGGCACGAGTGGCCAGGACAGCGGCCAGAAGCCGACCTGCCTGGCGCAGGGCACGGGATCAGCGCTCCAGCTCCCTGAGCTCCACGCGGAGCGGGGGGCTTGACATCATTTCCAGGCACTAGCTTGGCACGGCGGCCACAGGCTACGCAACCCAGCAGGGAGAAAATAATAATGGGGTTATGTTAATTTTTGTGCAACAGCAAAAACCACAATTAAAGAATTTTTAAATTTTTTTTTTTCCAGACTGTTTTGGCTGTATTTTATTCCACTTGCACGTTATGGGAGGGAAGTAGTACCTCTGGCAGCAGGCCAGCAACTCCCTAAAAGGCTTTCCTGTCCCACAAGACACCCCAAAGCCCCAGGGCTTGTAGGCCTTGCTCCTAAACCAACCTCTTTGCCATACTCCCAGCCTGGAGTCTCCAGACAAACCAACTGAATCACAGGCAGGGGAAGCCACCCACTGCCCACAGCAGACACTGGCGACCCTCGTCACTGCCACCAGAGAGGGGCTGCAGCACCAGCCAAGCCAGGACTGCCCGGGGTGACAGAGGCAGGGTACAGCTTCCTCTGGGCTGGCAGGGAGCAGGTCAGAGCAGCGCCCCGTGTGCTGCCCCAGATCAGCTGGCAGGGAGAAGCACAGGCTGCTCTACGTGCACACCGGCACAAACACCAGCCAGCTCTGCTCCACTCCCCTCCTGCTACCTGGAATTGGTGCTCAAATAACTTGGCAGCAGCCAGCACCCCATCGCTCTGTCACAGGACCTAATGCAAAGGTGGTGGTCTGCAAAGCCAAAAAGCCAAAGCCTCGGCCACACACAGCCCAGCCAGCCTGCGGTGAGCCAGCAGCAGGCACAGCGCCAGCCAGGACCCCCCGCACAGCCCCAGTGGCCCAGGCACAGCGCCCAGGGAACCGAGTGCTTGGCTGAGCCTAGGATGCCCAGCAGCCACCTTTGCACCCGGCAGGGATGTGGTGACGTCCCAGTCCTGCAAGGGAAAATCCTTCCCCAGGCAGCCACGGGGCAGTGGGAGGCTGTGACCACAACAGGATCAGGAGAGGAGCTGGCCAAGCTCTACCCTTCTTCCCCAGCAGGAGGGGAGGCAGCAGGGCTGCTCTGCCCGAGGGAATCAGGACACCACACTCCATGGCAGTGGGTTCTTGCAGGAGCCCAAGAGCCCCTCCAGGAAAAGCACAGGGCACACAGCACTGGTGGAGGGCTCAGTGCCAGGCTGGTTTCACCCTGAGCACGCCAGCAGCACAACACACCTGTCTGTTCCTACCTGCTCAAGGCTTGCCACTGTTTGCAGAAATGTCAGAGGAAGGTACAACTCTCTGCTTCCTCCAGAACACCCCAAATGAGCACTGCAGGCCAGAGGCCCTGTCTGCAGCCAGCCCAGGCAGCCACCCTTACTGCACTGGGCAGAGCACTTGGCATGACACAGTCAGCTCTCTGCTCCGTGAGCCTCTTGGTGGAAAGTCACTGTCACTCAAACACCACCAGATGACAAACAGGAGGGACTCAGAGTTTAATTGGGTGCTTCCAGTTGTGCAATATACAAAGGATGACCAAAAGGGAGGACATGGGCAATGGCAAGAACCCTAATAAAAAAAAATAGTCGTGTAGATTTAAGAAAAATAAAAATTCAAGATTAAACCCAGCCCCGTACCATAAAAATCCTCTCTCTGCATGTACAATAACTATTACTATATACACATTTAAAAATAAATGCCCACAGCCTGAGTGCAAAGAGCAGCACCACAGCTGTGCTTTGCGGCAGGGGAATCCATAGTGTTTGGTTTTTAAATTAAAATATAAATAGAAGCATACAACGTGCCAAGAACCGAGTGGGTTAAATCCTCCTCTGCACAGGGCCGGAGCGAGCAGGACCAGTCCCTACTAGTTCCAGCTATCAACCTTCATGTGTCAGAGTTCCTGATGGGATGAGAGCCCTGCCCGAGCACCACGCTGCCACTACATCCCGTTCTTCACCAGCTCATGGATCCCGTCCTCATCGATGATCAGAGGTGTGCGGAACTCTCGGTCCTTCACGTATTTTTCCAGACCCTACGGGAATGAGAAGTGGCTCTTTAGGAACCCACCGCACGTCACCTGCTTTGCTGAGCTGCTCACAGGTGGCTCTGCTCCCCTCCTGTGCTGGCAACTTGGGGGGCACCGCCCCACAGAGCTCCCCAGTGAATTAGAGTCACTTTTGTGGCTATCCCCTCACATGTGTGCCCTGCCAGCTCCCACCTGCCTGCCTGGTCCATCTGCAAGGGCCCCCCGAGCTCTGCAGAGCCAGTACTCACTTCTCCTCCATAGGAGACAAGGGGAGAAATCTCACACTGGATTGGCAGGTCGTTTGCATCCTTCAAGCTGCAGAGAAAAAGGTACAGTCAGGAGAGTTAGATATATCCCACCGGGGACACAGACGGGGCCCAAGATCTGCCAAGGCCAGGCGCAGGGTCAGGGGCTGTCTGGGCCGCGGCGGCTGCCGGCCCACGCAGACCCCGCCAGCACAGAGCTGCCCTGGGTTAGTCAAGCCTTGCGTGCTCTCCACGTAGGTGCGAGCTAAAGTTTAGATACCAGCAGCAACTGAAAGGGAAAAGAGCTTTAGATGGGGCTTTCATGATGCCTTTCCATGTGTGTAACTACAGCAGCGCCTGTGCCCCCAGCCCCACTATTTTTGATGCTGCACGGGAACTAGTCAGCCCTTCCTCCTCCTCCTCCTGCACCGTGGGGTGAGGTGCACTTACAGAGCACCTTCCCATTTGGCTGGACACAACAGGTCTTTCTTTAAGCCCTCTCTTGCTTACAGCACAACCTGAGGACACAGGGTAAGCCCTTCTGCTCACTCAGAAATACTCCCTACAGCACTGTCTGCTCCTCCTGCCTTTGCTGTTAGATCAACTGTCTTGGCTCCTCTGTTCTGCCTGTGAGCTGCAGATGGTGAGCAAAATGTCAGAACCACACCAGCGCTGCCCACTGCAGCAGCACTGCTGGGCAGGGGCCTGTGTGGGGTCCCTGACCCTGCTCCTGCTGCCACCAGCCTTCATAGGACCCGCTTGGATGATCCCAGGATCCAGCTGGCGTGTAAGTGTGGGGGTGGAGCCAACAAGGAGCCACGGCAGCAGCACCCCAGGGTGCCCCTTCCCAGCCACTGGCCACAGCAGCCAGGCAGGCATGGCAGGATGCCATCCATGACAATGCTCCCTTCTCCCAGGTCGAAGCTCATTCCTGCTGTCATGCACTCACTCAGCCCCCTCGTGTCCCAAGTGCAAGTAAATAAAACTCACCCACCCAACCCACACTGGTATTTGCCTTGGAGTTAGATTCAAGATAATTGTTTAAAAAAAAATTGACATTAACTGGTAATGAAGGGTCAATGTAGGACAAGGTGCATCCTTTCTCCTACACCGAAAGTAGTGTGATGGCCTAGTTACAAGCCTGGGAACACCTGGAGCCTGGAATTAAAACAGAGATAAAACAGCTGTATTCCACCAGAAAGTACCTGAAGATACAGTTTCTGAGGGGCGGGAAGGTAACAAGATTGCTGTGAGTCATTTACACTCACCAGCTCTAAGTCCCAGCCTGCCTGTGCCTGCAGAACATGCTGCTGCTAACAGAAGAGTTAAAGCTTCCCCGTGTATTCCCGTAAACTTCCACACACTGAGCCAGGGGCTCTCCCTGGTGTCAAGGTCTGGATCTTCCAAACTCAAGAGCCGGAGTCACACAAAGCCCAGCTGGCTGCTGCGCTCAGATTCACACATGCTACATCAAAGCCTGCCTGACGTTTGCTTCTTGTTTTTAATCCCGTTTCGGTCTGCCTGGACGCCTGGCGGACATCGGGAGATGGACGCCATCCCGAGCTCTGGGACCGGCCGGGACCAGTCCGTGCCGTGCTGTGACGAACAGGGGAGTGTCATCAAAGGACATGCCAGGGTGTTTGCCAACAGCATCCTGCCTGTGGGGTGACCTTTGGGGGCTGCATGCAGTCAGTGTCAGGCTGCTGCCATCCTGCATCTGTACCGACAGCATGAGCCCCATCCCGTTATCCCCGCCAGCTCTCCCTGCGGAAAGGAGAGGAGCCCAGCAGGGAGCAGATCTGCCTGCGCCCACCACCACGAGAAGCGGCGTCACCGTGCCCAGTGGTGACGTGCCCCACCGCCAGCATGCGGCCCCGAGCCCCCCGGCCCCGTTAGCCTGGCACGCTGCTCTGCCTGCAGCCCATTAGTCCCTAAGCACAGCCCCGCCACCATGCACTTGGGACACGTATAGTTACTTGTCATTGACATCTGCTGGGCTGGCAGCTGACCTTCCGTTTGTGACGCTACACGGGAATAAACAAGGGTTAGCAAGGGGGGAAAAACAGAGCAAAACGAGTCCGGGGTTTGCTGATCTCTAAAGAGGGCGGCGGGACATCATGTGGTTAAGGGGTGCATTGATGCCAGCCTGGCTGCTGCACAGATCTGCTGGAGTGCTCTGGCTTTTGGGAGCCACCTCCTCTCTGCAGAGGCACCTCGCCTGTGCAACGGAGGCTGGCATGATTCAGTTCACAGGTGCTGAAGGAAATCTGCTGCTGACTGAGCACCACTCCTGTTGCCACCACACTGCCCACACCCAGCTCTGCTCCAGATCACGCAGAGAGGGGACCCATAGCTGGTCGCTTCAGTGACAGTGCTATCAGTGCTGGGATTGCCTTGTGCTTGATGTCCAGCCCAAAAAAGGATGCAGCAGTAACAGAAGAAGCCACTCACCGAGGGATGGCAGGGATGCGTGTGCCATTTTCGTCCACAAAGTGCCCCCCTGCATTGAGAACCCAGCAGTGGTGCAGGGACATCAAGGCATGTCGGGCTGTGGTGGGGTTGTCCTTGCCATTCTGGCTGTCCGCGTTCTTCAGGGGAGAGAACTCATCCTCACGCAGCACCTCGTACACTACGAACTTCCTGGGGGGAACAGGGTGTGGGAGGGTCAGGTTTGGAAACTGTGGCTGCTTCATCACTTTGGCTTCTCCCCTGCCAGGGTGGCTGAGCAAGGCCTTCCCCCAGCCCACACCCACGGGCTGTTTTCACAGCCATGCAGGAGGGAGGGGAGGCCCTGGCCTGTAGGGTCAGCAGATGTTCCTCTGGCCCAGGAGCAGGGCTCAGCCAAGCAAGAGGCACGCAGCACTCATCCCTCCAGCTGCTCCTGTCCCTGCTCATCTCCAAACACAACCATCCACTGCTGCTGGACAGCACAGCAGCTGGCATCCTATCCTGATCCTGGGGCATCGCCAGTGGGCACACCCTGGCACAACTCCAGAGGCTCTCAGAGGACAGCCAGCAGCCTGGTCCCCAGAGAGAGTAAAGGACATACTTGGAAAACTGGAAGATGTCAAAGACAAACTTCTCCATCTTAATCCCGTTGGGTTTCTCAGGTTGGATTAGCTGCCCTGTAGTGATGTCCACATGTGGGATCTTCTTCTCAGCCACGTGGTGCTGCAGTTGTGGTTCGTAAGTGCTGCAACAGGCCAAGAAAGAGATGTCACTAGCCCAAGCAAGCCACGTTCCCAGCTCAGACACTGCTGCAGCAGGATGGCTGCTCTGCTCTGACCCTGGCTGCCCCAAGGCACAGGCTGCTCATCCCCACAGCAGCAAGGAGAGATGGCCACGTGCCTGCACTCTGGAAGCAGCATCCAGATGTGGCCCTGAGAAACCTTATCTCAAGGAAGGGACTGTGCACAGAGGTGGGGGTTAGACCAGCTGTGCAGCGGCCAGACATGGGGGGCTTCATCCCAGCACACCTAGAGCTCAACCAGCAAAAAGCAAGGCACGGCCAGCTCTGCTAGGCACCAGCACTTCAGCACCAGAATTCCTGTTCTGGCACCCCAGCAGGCCCTTACTTGACCACATCTTTCAGGAAGGCAGTGGTGAAGTAGTGATTGGCGATGTTGCCCGCGTTGAAGAGCAGCCGCCCGTCCGGGCCCCGTTTCTGGGCAGTGGCCAGGGAGATCTCGCTGTACTCCACCACCTGGTACACGCCGTCCACGCGGCACACCACGCCCACCGGCTCCGTGGGGTTGGTCTTCTCCACCACCTGCCCGAGGGAAGCACTGTCAGGGAAAGGCACCCGAAGCCCCACACTTCAAGCACACTCCTTTGTAAAGAGCGGGCCCTGACCAGGATTTTTCCTCTGCTGGGATAGTGATGCTGGAGCCCTCCCCTCCCAGGTGCTTCTGGCAACAGGGACTAGAGGAGGCTGAGATGGCAGGGCTGGGTGACAGGGTGTCAGACACACCCAGAGGGCACAGGCAGGATCTGGTACCAAGCCAATGTGCAGCTGGCAGCAGGCATGGGTATTTTTAGCCAGCTTGCTGTGCACAACCAGAAAGTTGCTGGCTCAGCAGAGCCATCCCCCTGACCTTCCTCCTCCTCCTTGCACCTCACACACCTCCATCTGGGTATGGGATACCCCAGCAAATGCCTACCCATCACTGTCACCACAGAGAGGTGGTATGCAGGGGCACAGGGCTTTCTCCTTTCTGCGTGCTAAGGCTTATTTCCTCTTTCTTTCATACAGGCCAGGAAAAGAAACTGCCTTCCCTTTCTCAGCTTACTCTCTGAAAGCTTCAAGGCCAGTAAGTCCTTTCATCTGTTTGCCAGAGCCGAGCCCAACGCAAACAAAACCTCTGGCTGTTTGCACTCAAGCTTTGAGTGTGCAGTGTCCTATCCACAAGACATGGGGCTGGGTTCAGCGTCAGCTGCACCCACCATGTCCTGGTCTGGTGCCCAGGATGTCAGGCTGGGGACAGCTGGCAGCCTACGGCAGGATCCTGTCTGCCTGTGCTACCCACAGCCACCCGGAAAAGAGCTGGCCTGCATCCGGGTGTGAGCCAGACAGCTACACGGGGCTCCCAAGCAGCCTCTTGGCCCCAGGGACTACGGGACCTCTGAGCCTGCTGGTGCCACGTTCCTGTAAGAGCAGTGCCAGGCACTGCTCAGTGATGCCCTACATCCTCCAGGATGCCAGGGGCAGGCAGGACTCTGGCAGCCTGTGTTACTTCACCAGTGAGCTCCAGGTACTTAGCTATCCCTCCCAGTTGTGGCAAGCCAGGAAATGAAGGGTGAAAAGTCAGAGCAGCCAGGGAAGGAGCAGGATAGACCCCACCCAGCTCTGCAGAAGCAGTGCCTGCCTACTTCCAAAACCATACCTTGGCCCCACAGTCCGCTCCCTTCTCCAAGCAGAACCCAATGAACCTGGGGTCAGCCACCTTCACCAGGATGTTGTCCACGCAGTAGACGTGGACGCTCTGCACCCCCCTCCGCTCCATGTCGTCCATGATGCCGTGTGAGCCCAGGGCCCGGTACAGGCCCCCATTGCCATCTGCAGAGGGAACACACCATTGGGGCTGCAGCAACGCCCCGCTGTCCCGTCAGCCACCCACGCTCATCCTCCTTCCCCATGGGCCGATGTGGAGGGTCATCGGCCCAGACATACCCCACCCTGGTCCTCCCTGCCAAGACAGACACCTCCCAGCCTGAGTCAGCCATGGGCCAGGTCACACTGAAGACTGCCTTGGGCAGGCTGCAGCTCCAAATCTGGTCCTCAGCACCATGTCTCACCCCTCGCCACTTCCCCTGTCAGCTCCTGGCCACCAACCTGGTGCCATAGCAATCTTGCCCTTCTCCTCCAGCAGGATTTTCCCATCGAATCCCAGGGCAGGCAGCATGCCCTGCTGGAAGAAGATGACATTCTCCTTCTTCAACCCAAAATACCGATGTTTCTGGAAGAACTCCTTGGTGGACTCCATAGTGCGGCCACTTGTCATGATGTACCTGTTGCAGAGTAGAAGATACCCAATGAGCAGGAAGGAGAAGCAGGGTCTCACACCCCCATTCCAAATGTGGGGAACACCCAGGACAGGCTTATTCCCCCTCTGCACTTAGGAGAATCTGACCTGCTGTGGTCCCATAGCTTTGACAAGTAAACAAAGGGTTTCACCCTTCCTTGCAACATGTATCTCCGAAACTATAAAACTCCCTGCATGGGACACCCAGCTGCAGTGGTCAGCTCTCACCTTGTCAACAAAGCACCTCAGCAGCCCCTCATCTCCCAGCCCCTCACCTTGCATGGCCGCTGTCCCACATGGGGACATGAAAGCCTTTCCCAAGGGCCGTGGGACTGAGTCTGACAACGTGGGAACTGCCAGTGCCCCCCTGAGCCTTGAACCACTCACTCTAAGGGGCCACCAAATTGCTGGCATCAACAGGGACTATGCCAGCCCACGGTCCTTGGGCTGTCAAGGGGCTCTGCATCAACCCAGAGGCTACTAAAGGGAACTGCACCAAGCCAGGGTAACCTCGGGCTGCCAGAGGAACTGCACCAACCCAGACGATTGCGGGCTGCCGACACTCAGAGGGCTATGCCAATCTACCGGGCCTTGACCCATCAGTGCTAGCTGGACCCTGCCGACACCACCCCACGAGCCCTGTCCCCCCGAGGCCACCCCCGCGGGCACTGTCCCCCCGAGGCCGGGGCTCACCAGGGGATGTGGCAGGGAGTGCCGTGCTGTTCCTCCGCCAGCTGCTGCAGCCGCCGCAGGCGCTGGGCCTGTAGGTGGAAGAGGGTCTTGCGGGAAGGCAGCCCCACGTCGCACATGCCCTTGGGGTAGGGGACGCCGAGGCGGGTGCCCTGCCCGCCGGCCAGCAGCAGCACGGCCACGCGGCTCCCCGCGATCTCGGCCAGCCCTAGGAGAGCAGACACGCGTGGGGCGTGTAAGATACCCTTACGCCGGCTCGGCTCCGCGCCGCGCCGAGCCCCGCCGCCCCCCGCACCTACCGAGGCTCTCCCAGCGCGGCACCAGCCCGCGGTCGCGGGAGGCGCTGCCNGCGTCCAGCCCCGCCGCCGCCCCGCCGCCGTCCCCCCGGGCGCGGCAGAAGAAGCGGTTGATTTCGTCCACGTCCATGTGGCACAGGTCGGCCTCCAGCGCCCGGCGGGCCGCGCCGTCCAGCTCGGGCCAGAAGCGCAGCACATGGTCCTGCCCGCCCGCCGCCAGCCGCTGCCGCAGCTCGGCCGCCACCTTGTCTCCCTCGGCTGCCGCCTCCGCCTCCATCCCGCCCGCCGCCGTGGGGCCACCGCCCCGCCTCCGCCCTTTTATAACCTTCCGCCAGCCAATGGCCGCGCCCCAAGCCACGTGGTGCGTGCCTCCCGCCCAATGGGCGCCGGGGAAGGGGACTGGACCGCCCGCCCCCCTCGCGGCGCCGCCACCAATCAGAGAGGCCGCTGCAGCGCCGGCGGAGCGCGCGCGCCGGTGGCTGCCATGGCAACGCGCGCCACGTCAGCGCGCGGCCCCGGCGAGCTCGGGGGCGATGAGAGGGGAGGGGAAAAAACCCCAAATCCACCCCAAATAGCGCAGGCGAGGCCGTTGCGGAGGAGGAGTCCCGCACGGAACAGCCCAGCCGGGCCCGGGAGGCTTGTGGCGTCAGCAGCGATGAGACACCCCTCGTGCCGTCATCAGGGGTCGCGTGGTATCCCAGAATGACAGAATATGCTGAGTTGGAAGGGAGCCTCAGGGTCACAGAGTCCAACTCCCGGCCCTGCACAGGACACCCCCAAGCGCCACACCATGTGCCCAAACGCCTCTCGAGCTCTGCCAGGCTCGGTGCCGTGACGGCTGCCCTGGGGTAGTGCCAGAGCGGGCTGCAGCCAAAAAACCGCTCACCCGCCGCCGCCTCGGCCCACGCGGCCCCTCCCGGCAGCGGCCGCGGGACCTTGTGCAACCCGCAGCATCTCCCGGGGAGGTTCCTGCGTCACCAGGCGCTTTGCCTGCCGATATCACCATTCCGGATACCCTTACGCCAGTGCCAGTGAGGAACGCGCCCCTGTGGGCCGTGAGTAAGCGGTGCTGCCGCAGGAAGCCGAGCCCCGAGTGACCGGGAGGGGACATGGTGGGCTCCGGCCACGCAGAGGTCACCCCGGCGCTCCCACCGGCGCTTGCAGCCACACCGGCCTGTGGGGCTGGGGGAGAACGCCTGGGGACGCTGTGGACAGGTAACTGGGGGTACAATTGGAGGAAACGGAGTAGTTGTATTAGTATCCTAAAAGGAGTTATAACAGTACGGAAATTATCGGGTAAATCAGAGTTACTGCTCCCTGGATGGAATGAGGTCNGTATCCTAAAAGGAGTTATAACAGTACGGAAATTATCGGGTTACTGCTCCCTGGATGGAATGCAGTCGGCTTGACTTGAAACCTATTCCACGATGATTCCACATAGACACGCACCTGCTAAGGGGGATGGAAAGGAGTGTGGAAGCAGAGTGGAGACACCACGGCCAGGCTCTGTGGAAATCCTCGCAGGGAGAGGGAACTCAATGATACTTTGAATGTGATACTTTGTAGGGGCACTTTGCATAGCCCCTGTCAACCACGGGAGATAGAGGAAGATGTCCTGCTGCTAAGCCAACAGCTGTGGTGAAATCCCTCTCCTTAGATGAAACTGCTTCGTTAAAGCCCAATAATAATATTAACAGCCCCCTCCATCTCACAGTTCCCCGCCTCCAAGCTACAACCACCCTTCACTGGGCAGGCACTCTGCATTCTCTTTGATTGTATCTTTGAAAGTGAAGCGAGAGAATTTTACAACAATCAGTAACAAAGGTATGTATGACTAGAGTCACTCAAGCTCCACCTAAACACAAAGAAATAGCATAAAAATAAGTCGAGAATGGGGGAGAAGTTAGAGAAGACTCCATCACAACTGCTGGGATCAGTCAAGGGGCTGAACCTGTCTTCTCCCCCATAGGGACACCTATGGGGTAAGAATCATACTCCGTGCACACTGAATGCTTTACTGGGAATTAGAACAGGGGCAAAGGAGTTCTGACAGCCACGGGTGCCGAGCACAAATACCAACGCTGCCGTGGCTGGGTCACAGTCCCATCCCCCCAGACCGAGGTCCTGGTGCTCGGTAACAAAGAACTTGCTCAGCTACATGACATTTCAGTGTCCCACAAGAACATGCTGGACAACCACTTTGTACTGAAGCATCGTTTATTAATCACCTGTATCAAGCACACATCTGCTCAGCAACGGTGCATGACGGGATACAACAGTTGACATCTAACCCGAAGGGAGGCACGTGGTTACAGGATCCGGCACAGTGGGAGGAAGTGTACTGAACCCTCTGGAAAGAACCCGGGTGCAACACGGTGCTCAGGCTATGTTGTTACGAGGCTGAAGACCAGTGAGAATAAAACTAGGAATACAGCTAAGATTGGAGCTGACTTGTGCTTTGGCCAGTGATTTAAACACCAGTCACCCTACGACTAGGGTAGGACTATGTAGGTCGGTGCTACACTGAGGGTTGTTGGGAGGGAGCAGCACAGACCAGGAAACCCAGAGAGCATCTGAGTGGAAAGCCTCAACACTTCTGCACCTCAAGCAGGCAGTAATCTGGAGATGAGGAAAGCCAGGTCCATCCCAGACACACCACGACAGACGCCTTGGATTGAATCACCACGCACACTTCAGATACAATCTAGAGTTAAGGAACTCATCGGTTTTAGCAGGGCTAAAACTTAGGCCGAGACACCAACAGGTCACGGTGACACCAGAGTGAGCTTCATCTTGATTGAAAAAGTCTTTGAAGGAAGAGGGTGAGGAGTAACAATACAATGCTTCTAAACCTCCCTGTACCCCACAGCCTGCAGAAGGGTGGATCCAGTGACAGGACAGAGATCAACATCTTCAACTCTTGCCAGGAGGAATATAAAGAAAAGCAGCTTTGGAGTTTTTACCCAGCTCAGTGCTTAAGCCTGGTCAAAGAACATCTGGAGAAAAATATCTGGTAGCAGGAGTTTGCATCTTGAGGATTTATTTAGCCCCTGTTAAAGAAGCTGAACAAAACCGCAGCCAAACTCTGGTGGAAGAGCTGCCATGCTGCAGGAACAGGCTGTAGTTCCTCTCTGAAGATCAATCCTGGCACAGCTCTACCTTTAATTGAAAACCCAAAGTATAATTCTGACTGAAAAAGTCATGCTTTGAAAGATGACAGAGCAGCTCACAGTCCTAGACAAATACATGTGAGAACTTAAAATGCATTTAAGTTCCATACCTGCATCCCAGCATCTCCCTGTCCCAGTATTGCTGTAGGTGACAGACCTCACACCCAGGGGAGCTCCCTGTGGCCCCACCTGGGCTGGCACTCAGCAGGGCAGGAGCTCTGGGGTCTGCTCCTGCCAGCTCAGTGCTGCTGACACAGTGGCATTCAACACGTGCATGTCTGGACCAAAGTGCTTTGACCCCTGGCTCAACCCACAGGGACAGCAGTAACGCAGAGCTGAGGAGGTCAGCCAAGACCCAACCATACTTTAAACACTGCTCTCCACCTAGGAAAAACCCTCACCCAGTTAATCATTCAATTCCTCCCAAACACTTACAGGTGCTTCACTAAAAGGACAGTTAAATTAAAAGCAATTAATCACACATCCCATCTATGCAAAGGCTGCTTAACAGCTATGTACACCAAAGTAGCATCATTCCCAGAAAAATCTGATCAGCAAATCACACCTTAAAACTCATTGTGGGATTTTATTTTTTTTCCCCTGGCAAGCCCACCATCTCAAAGGCAACAGAAGAATTCAGAGATTGGTCCTTTCTGGGGGCGTTTGGGAAGGGCCACAGTAGACAGGACTATACACCAGCACAGAGAGGAACTCAGACTCATGAAATGCTACAGACATTGGATCTCCTGACACACCATGCACAGGGCAAAAAATCAAGAGGAACTTTTTAAGTGCAGGATTCCAGCAAGTCCAGCATCAGCAAGATGCAAACAAGTAAACTGAAAGGTAATTCAGGTATTATTCCAGGGAAGGTCAGGGATGGTTTAGGCAGCTGTCTGCAAGTATTTCAGCTGAAGAAAAGAATTCAGGAGGGCTTTCCTCCTCACTAAAACTGGTACCAAGACCACAAGCCAGAATACGCTGGTGACTCTCTGAACAGGGCTGTTTCACACTGTGCCCATCAGGAGCAGAGTGCCCAGCCTGGAGGGAGAGGCTCTGCTAGGTGCACAGGTTTGGAAATCCCTGGGAAACAGCCTCTGCCTGCCCCATGCCAGCAGCTGACTGAAGCCATGGGAGCAGAGCGTGCTCTGGAGGGGAAGTGATGCTGCTGACCACAACATCTTCCCCAAAGGCATGTGGCTGTTGTCCCTGACACTGAAAGACCTTCTCCTGGCCAGTCAAGTCTGATGACTGATTAAGCCCTTTCCATACAGGATCTCAGATTGCCTCAAGCCCTTTTTGTAACCTGTGAAGGACCAAAAGTGTCAGTGCTTCTAATCTACAAGTCTTAATGGGTTAATGCAAAACCAAAATGCACAACACAGAAAAGCCAAGCGTGGGACCTACAACGGACAAATATTTGTTCTTATAAGACTCCGAGGGCAGGGGTCCTGCTGTGACACAAAAAATACTGTGTGCTGTAGCACTCCTTTCCAAAAATATCACCGAAAGACGCTTACATATCACAGATGATTTGGCATCAGAGCTAGGGAGCATCAGTGCCAGCACAGGGTATGTGCTAGAAAGATGAATCCACACAGCAGGGTTTTCACATCTACTCAGGCTACAAAGTGCTTACAGGTTGTGTTGGGACTGAGGCTGGCACTGCTCTGACCAGATCTCCACCATCAGTCCCGGCCCACCCCAGGCATACAAGCAAGCTCAGCTCCCCACAGGCAGCATCATCCACACCTCACTGCCCCAGCCCAGCATCAGACGCTCTGCTCAGGTCACAGCGACAGGGTAACCCCACAGGCTCAGCAGATCCAATTTCACTGCCTCCCTCTGCTCTACATGAGGAGAAGACTCAAAAGTCCTCCTGGTCTGGTTTAAAGAGGATGGTGTTTCTGCTTCTTTATTTATTCTAGGTATCAAAAAAAAAGCAGGCAAGCCTTCCTCCTCTTCTTCCTCCTCCCCCACACTGGAGAAGAGTATTTGCTTAACAGAGAGAGGAAAGCTTAATAAAGAAATCCTCTCTCTGGAGCCAAGCCCAGCGCTAAGGCCAAGACTTTGGTCTCACTTCAAATCACTGAAAAGCCCTTGCCAAGATCTGCTGGGCCTCCTGGGCTGCCACTGTCACCACTCCTGCCCCCCAGCGCCCCCGGGGGCAGAGCCACACCCCCTGTAAACGAGCAAGCACAACACACACACAAGCACACGCTGAAAGCCATCCCGGCCTCCTCGGCACATCACAAAGCAGCAGTAAAGTTTCAAAGCCCATTCAAGTCCTTTGCATCTCTCCTTCACAGATGACTCGGAAGCAGGGCTAGGAAGCTCTTTTGCACATTCAACTGTAAAACATGTGAGGAAGAGGAGCAAGACAACTCTCCTGATTGTTGCTACTGCCTACAGCAAGTTTTGGTACAGATATCCTCTCTTATAGGCACTCAGTGGGTAAAACGTAGCCACAACAAACTTGCCATCAAAAATCTTTCCAGTCAGCATTTTTTGGGCAGCTTTGGAATCTCCAGCATTTGCATATTCAACAAAGACCTGAAAGAGAGAGAGGAGAAATGGGACTTCCAGTGCACCACACCACTTGCCCCCTCCCACCCTTTCAATGGGGAAAACCGTTCCTGAACTAATTTTCCATCCCTGGTTGAGCAGAGAGCTCTGGAGCTAAAAAGGAAAGAGCTGAATCTCTAAATTGGGATTTCATCTCCTGGTCCTCCATTTGGTAAGGTGGGAGAAAGTACGCTGGTGGTCTATATGCTCAGCAATTCCTCTCCCACCCATTGGCTTCTCCCCTTCATTCCTTCCATCCATGCTAAAGCTGTTTGGGCACCTCCCAGGTTAGGTAACCTTACATAACCAGGCAGGAACCTGTGCTGTCCTTCAAAACAGCCATCTATTTTTAGCACTGCCATCAGCCCGGAGACTTCCAGGCACTGAGCAGCAGTCCTGCAGCACATGGAGTGTGCGTGGGAACACACAGCCTCTTCCTTCTGTTCACTTACTTGGCCTTTACCAGGATTCTCCTTTGGAATAAGCAAGGAAACCACCGGTCCATATTTCTGACACTCCTCCCTTATGTCTTCCAGGATATCTGGGAAAGGAAAGAGCTGGTTGTCTTTCACTTTGCAAACCAGGGTGAGCCAAGAAACAAGTGAAGACGAGATGAACACACCAAGAACACCCAGACAACAAATATTCCTTTCCTCTCAATTTAAAATAAACAAGCACGAGGTGACACAGCAGAAGCTGACGCTGCTTAATGGCCACGTAATGAGATGGAAGTGTCTGAACTGAGGCCCAGAAACAGAGACCTGCAGGCAGTGAAGCTACAGCAGCAGGTTCCAGTAGCTAAAACATTGGGGATTTACGAGTGCCTGCTATGGCACTTGGAGGAAGGGAACTAAAGTAGCTGTCACAAACCCTTCTTTGTGTGAACGGAACTTGGCCTTTAAACTCATGTCCCCAGAGCTCTCTTGCTTGTGCTGCTCACGTGGATTTGACAGCAAGCAGAAATGCAAATCCCACCAACATGCCTGCCATCTACTGCATTTTAAGAACTCCAGTGAGATATTTTAGTTTTCTGCTGAGATCTTGGATAAGTTATTAGCAAATTTTTAAGGATCTGTGCTATTGGGCTTCAGAGTCCTGTACATATCCAGCAGAAGCTCAGAGCCATAAACACATTATGAATTCGGTGGGCATCTAACCAAAGAAGAAAATAAAAATAATTTTTTTTTCTTAAATCTGGGATCCTTCAAGAATTCCTTACAAGCTCTGCTTTCTCTCTCAATCTCAGTCTATTCTCTGTTAGTGCAGTTGACCCCTTCCTACCAAATCTCAGCTGAGCAGCTTTGTTTGCTGTTCTTGTGCCTGTTAATTGCTCACCTGCTTGTTCTCACATCCCCAGAGCCAAACAGAGTCTGTAAGACAACATTGCTATATGGGAATTGCACCAACCTTCATATTCTTCTTCACACTGCAGAGAAGCATCACTTAGAACATTTAGCAGCCTCAGCACAGGTGTGGGGAGCATCACCAAATCTTCAATATGGGGAGCTGTTTGACACCCACAGAATTAAAGAAACAAAGTCAATGTCAAAGGAGCAAACAGGAAGTTGATTCAATATGCATTATGATACTCAAGCACCTACTACTCTTTGCAGGACAGTTTTGCTTCTCTCCACTATTAACTGCATTTAGTCTGAATTCTCCATTTCCATCTTATCTTTACCTGTGCACAGACTCTTCCAAGGGGTTCGGTGCACTCCGCAATTATTCTGAGGCCAGCATCTGAAATTGCTTTTAAAATTAAGGCTAGAATTGTGTCTGCTTAGCCCAGTCTCAGAAACTGACGTGACCTCGAGAACTATGCTAGTTGAACAAACTACTCCATATATATGGAGACGTGAGAAGATCAAAGAAATACTTTGCAAACTGCCTCTCCTGTCACTGCTCCCAGACAAGCTGAAAACGGGCTGGCCAGCTTCTAATTCCAATTATTCAGCTGCACTAAGGCACTGGCCTCAGATCTCCTTAGGATATCTTTTAGTTCTTCCCTGAACACCATATAAACCCTCCTCCCCTCAAAATCCAACTGCAATCCACTGTTTTGAAGACCACCATACTTAAGCTACTTAAACAATGCGGTGCTGTAGAATCGGGCATGGCCACAAGGTGGGTGAGCAGTGATCCTGTGAAGGACTTCACAGGAGCAGAAATAAAACCCTTCGGGTGCTGGACACGGGGCACTTGGCTCTAGAAAACAAGCAGCTCCAGGATGGCCCACAACAGGGTAGCATTAGATGCCACTGTGGGAGAAGGAAACAGTCAAGGAGGAAAGGCTAATGAAAAACTACGAGAGTCCCATTATGCGGATAACCAGTCCTCTAGAAACTCAAAGCCACAGGGACAGTGTCACTTTTCCAGGAAAAAAGCTTGATTTCATGTTCCTGTACACTAGTGACAAGCCATTAACGAATTTAAGATCTGGGCACCCAACTTGCAGTACTTGGAGAGTGTTAATGTGTTTATTTGTTTTTGGCAGCTACAGCAGCTGAACACAATAGCAGGACCTCACAGCTCTGCCACTTGACAGTCAGAGGGAGGAGAAAAGGGAAATTGCTTCATTTCTCCACCTGAGCCTTCTGACCATGAGTGCCAAGTGAGCTATTATTTCCTAGGAAATACTTTTCCAAGCTAAGCACACAATGCTTGTGAGGGAGCTGACATCTCCGCCAGGCACAGTCAGAAGACCTTGATTTCACAGGGCAAGAAGAGATGCAAGGCAAGCACAGATGCTGTAAATCTCCTCCAGCCTGTCATGGAAGAGCCCTTATGAAAAGCTCAGAGTATGAAAGGCCTTATCAGTACAGATGATGCCCAGACAGCTCTCAGGGGCAGCCCTTTGAAGAAAGGTGCTGCCTTCAGATAACCAGGCATGTTCCAGCTCCAAGCAAACCTCCAGGACTAGTCTTCCACAGGACTATTTGCAACCAAGACACAACAGATGAACTGAAGACTGAAAGAACATTTAAGTGTCACCATGGTCTTATATGCTGGCCCTTTTATTCACAGAATGATAGAATTATTTAGGCTGGAAAAGACCTTTTAAATCATGAACTCCAACCCAGCATGGCCAAGCCCACCACTAAACAATGTCCCCAGGTGCCACATCTACATGTCTTTCAATGGGAATAGTGACTTCACCACTTCCCTGGGCAGCCTGTTCCAATGTCTGACAACCCTTTCGCTGAAGAAATTTTTCCTAATAACCAATCTAAACTTCCTCTGGTGCAACCTGAGGCCGTTTCTTCTTGTCCTGTCACTTGCTACCCGGGAGAAAAGACAGACGCTAAAGTACACCTGTCCTTCATTTCATATGTCTTTTTTCAGAGAGGGAGACAAACCAACCCCTTAGAACTCAGAGACACCTGGTCTTCTTGTACCCAAATGACAAATACATTTCTTGCAATACCCCTCTGCCCTAGGAGGTACTTTCTGCCCAGCTCCTCTGCTCCTCTTCAAATGCCAGGTGACACCAACCACACTGACAACACGGGAAAGAACTTGATGAACTGGAAAGTCAAGACTTGGCTGTAAATGACAAGGAAAGCCATTCTCAGCTGTCTTTGCTCTAAACAGAAAAGCCGTGTCCAAGTGAAAGGCAATGACAGATCATTTTCTGACTTGCTGGGAAAGCAGCAGTAAATGCTTCTTTGTGCAGACAAGCGTATGTGCAAGTCTGGCAAAGAAAAGAAGCAGCAAAGAGAACTAAGAAAAATGGAAGCTGTTATATAAGCTCCTAGCACTAACCACAGAAGCACCTTCCTCAGTACAGTTACAGGTCTGTGTGTTTAAAACCAGGCCAGAAAGCACTGCCAATATACAATTCCCTCCGCTCCAAAGCAGTACTGGCTGCAAGGTTCAGCCATGGAAGGCAGCTTTGATTATAACAGTCCCAGTTTCTGAGACACACATGAAGTTTGAAAACAGGAATGAGTTTGTTACCTTTGCCTAACATACAGAAATATCAGTACCTACAAGAAGCAATACTTAATACCCTTCTCTGCAAGGTACACCAAGGAACTTAAGAAAAGGAGGGCTAAGATTCAAGGGGAAATGCTAGCCCAGCTGAAGCATTAATTTATGCTGCAGAAAAGCTGAGCTGGATGCACAGCTCGTCACTGGTGTTCCTGAAAGCAGACAAGCTCTGGAGAATGCCTCTGTGTTGCATTTGGAACAGAAAACAGGGAGGGACACAAGCCTAAACAGGGAGGTCTCAGCCCACCTTTTGCTGCCTGCCTGCAATCCACATAGGGAGGTCTTGAGGAAACACCACTATTTAATAAAATCAAAGTGAAAGTACCAGATGAAAGCGACAGTGGCATCTGTCCATGACCTGCCACACAGGCACCAGAAGAGGCAGGCCAGCCCCTGCAGAAACAGGCTCACACCACACAAACACACTGGGACTATCTGACCCGCGCAGAGGCAGCAGCAGATGCCACCACCAGCCGCTGCACAAGGCGCTCACATTCCTTGCGACTTCTGAACTGGAAACACTTGGCATAAGAAAATCCATGTGCTCACCATAAACAGCTCTGTACTCTTCAAAAGCACCTCAACAGTCAGAACGTTAGGTAAATATCCTGGTCATTTCTGTGGCCTCGGATGAATGCTGCTGCCAGTACACTCTTGGGGGCAGAATTTAATCAGAGTCCAGCTAGGAAAAAGCGACAGCCTGTGGGGCTGGAGGGCCAGGCAGCACTGAGAGCACAGGCATCACTCTGACCTCCCTCCTGTGGTGCCATGGAGAGCTGGCAAGTGCCACAGAGGAGCAGCAACGAGGCCAGACCCAGAAACAAGTTAATTGCCCTCTGTGCTGCTTCCAGCACATGCTGAGAGAGCCCTGAGCAGGGGCCACAGGCACAGCTTACCAAAGGGAATGCTGAAGAACGGGCTGCATAAAGCCTTCTCAGCAGAGGCTCGTTTTCCTTGGTCACAATGAAGCATGCTGCAAGAGAAGACACCTTTACATTCATGCATGTGACATTCCTACACTGACAAACTCCACTCAGGCTGGAAGCTGGCATAGAGGAACACCCTATCTTTGGGGTGGTTATGGTACAAGGAGAAGAGTGGGAAGCACATCTTGGAATCTGCAGCTGAAGCACACCGGAAGGATCCCCTGAAAGCATGTTGGGTAGATGATAGAGCAGGCTTTCCTTCTCGATGTCTCTCAGCACCAAATAATGGAAATTGCTCACTTACAAGTCTACAAGGAACACAGCATGTTCCAGCTCCACATCCTCAGGCCGTTCATCCCACATCTCAGGCATATATGCAGTCTCATGAGAGTGATCACACTCCAAGGTGCTCCCACATCTTTTCACAAATGGGATTCAAAGCAGCTAATAACCCAGAGCCTGCCTGAGAAAATCCCTAACTTGGCTTTACCAGGGGCTCCCAATACTATTTCTGCCAAGCTGTGTCTTCATTCCCTCTGCAGCCTCAGAGCACAGTCACAGGACAGTGAAAACAATCCCCCTGGCAGACTCTTCAGGAGAGCTGCCTTTGAATCTTGACAGCAGTGGAGAGCGGCACTTTCTGCCCCCTCCCTCATTTTTATGATAACAATCCCCAAAAGCAGAAAAGTCTCAGTTTTCTCCAAATACAATCTCTTGGCTGCAAGTGCAAAGCACTGAAATGATCAACATCATGACTGATATTCTCTATGTGCTTACTCCAAATTGTGCCAAAATCAGAGAAACTGAAACATCTCTGCTAATGCTTGCAGTTATTACCAGCACAGTGGGAGATTTGGAAATAAAAAAAAAAAAAAAAAGAAAGTATGAGGTGTGGGCTCTAAGTTGCTAAGAGCAATGCTTTACAGAGCACATCTTTAAGCAACATTTATCAAATATGCTACGGTACCTTTTGATAAGGTCTCTGAGGTGATAAGCTGGAATGGCTGAATTAACCACCCCCTCACTGGCAAATATGCGATCAATGATGGCAGAACTGTTTATCTGGAAAGAAAAAGAAACAGTCATTAGGGAGGTAAAAACCAGACTGTGCAAAGCTTGCAATACCCCACCATTTTCCAGACTGGATGCAGAGGGCTGTGGTACTCTGGGGTTTTGTGAGAGATCCCCAATGCCCAAGCCTCACATGTTAAACTAGCAGGCTCACATCAAATTTATTTTTTCCCATTTGCCAGTAAAAGCTGGAAATTTCCACATGCAGGAAAATTTTTTATAAATGTGGAGATTGTGATGCTGAAAGGATACTCTTTTTGGGAAGGGGAACACAAAAAGTTATTTCACACAGAACAGAGGACTGTCAGGCTCCAGGCTCACAATACAGAGCTTTCCTCTTGTTTTCTCAGGATACAGACTTACAAGAAGATCCCCAAATTACAGCTAACATTAAACTAAACCCAGCAAATAATTCCTCTGTCATTGTGCTGCTGAACTAGCTGACAGCCATCAGCCATTGATTTTGTTCTTCCTCCTGTGCCACAACTACAGCCACACAGCTTGCCTACCAAATCTAGGCAAGACACAGGCTCCAAACAGAGACTCCTGGAATACTCCTCTTTCAGTAACCTGAACACAGGTGGCATTCAGACATGCCAGTCCCACAGGGCAGGTGGGTCTTTAAGGCTCTGGAATCTTAATTCTCAAGGCAATAGGATTAGATAAACATCCTGGAAACACTGCCTAGTTGCCAGGTGCTACCCCACAAATCCAGATTATGAACAAGAAGCAGGAGGATTAATTTGGCGCAAGCAAGAACTGTCTCACCTTCCATTCCTGAGATTGGACTGTATGTTTCAGTTTCATTCCTGAGAACATTTCCAGTAAAACGATTCCCAGACTCCACAGATCCACAGCAGAGGTACACTCCGTCTCACTCTGGAGCCCTGCCTGTGCCAGGCAGTTCTGCAGTTCTGCCTCTGGAGCCCGATACCCGTCTGTTTGAATATATTTCACATCCTACAGGAGACCAAACACACAGAAAACGTTGATTTTCCACACTCAGGTTCTCCACTCTATCCTTAAATCAATTCTGACATCCTTCCAAAGGGGTCCCCAAAATACTGTTGCTAAATTGACAGAAAGCACTGTACAGCCAGTTGTGCGAGGCAGGCAGTTCAACTCCCTATTCTGCTGTGCTGAGGACAAAACAGGACTGTCTGGAAGAAAAACATCTCCCAGCAAAACAGCACTAACATGTGACCTCTGAAAGACAGCACTGCTGGGAGGAAGGGGCTGGATGTCCCTGTGGACTGGCCCTTTAACCTCTCCTACGTGCAAAAGATGCTAGAAATTTTGGGATGAGGGTTGAACACCCACAATATGCTCCCACGTCAACTGCCTGAGAGCACAAACAGCCCTGTCTGAGCACTGAGGATCAGGAGCTGCTGCCATTTATTCAAGTGCTGATGTTCTCTGGAACAAAATGTTAAAAGAACGAAGCAGGCAACTGAAATGCTCAGACAAGGAAATCGCCAAAGGCACTTCCCATGCACCTCTTCCATCTCTCCTTCAAGCCTCAAGTGCTGCAGCAATCAATACCTGCCCAGCTGCTGTGGCTGGCACAGTGAGAGAAAATGTCCACATGCTGCCTGCTCCAGAGAAAATAGGGAATTACAGAATCATGCAAGTATTGGCTGGAGGGGCTGCTCTGAAGGCTCCAGTCCAGCCTCCTGCTCCCAGGCAATACCTGGTCAGTCAGCTGTGGCTTTGTCCAGCCAAGTCTTCTAAGTGTCCAAAGACAAACTGCACGCTGCGTCTTTTTAACACGCGGGGGCTCATTTTAGACACATTGATGTAACTCAAGGAATGACAGAAGAACATGCAAGCCTACTTCCTCCTGGATAAGGCATAGTATTAGGAATTCTTACCATAAGAATATATTCAGACCAAGATTATGTGGTTCTCTGATTCAAAAAAAAGTTTACAGAAGACATCTTCTGGCAACAGAGCTCAAAAATGGTTTATGAACTTAAAAATGATCCACAAACTGCTCATCCATGTCCCTCCTCCTATCAGTAGGGAGCAGAACCTCCAGCATGGCAACAGCAGCAACTTGGCAGCCAGCCCCCTCAATCAACATTTAGAGATAGAGAAAACACTGTGGTCAATGGCACCAGCAAAAAGAGCAAGATGGAATTTCACTCCTACCACCTAAAGCATTTTGAGAGCTGTAAGTGGTTGAGACCTTGCTCTGTGTACAACCATTCCCTGTTAAACAGTAATGGCAAGAAAATTTGTGTAAGGATAAGCTTGGCAGGGCTGTCATAAATAAAAGTAGCATGGTCTTTCACTCAGATAAGGAAATTATGCACGTAGGCTGCGGCCCAAGGCAGGGGTGGGGACGGGACGCTGGTACCTGGTGCACATTCAAAGCAAGGTCAGAAGGTTCACCCATATAACCAGTGTGTTTCTGAGAAAGGGCAAGAGAAACTCAGCCCAAAGAAAGCAGACTGGAAGAAACCATGGAAGCAAATAAAACACCCAATCAACTATTATGAGGCAACTCACACAGCAAGCAGCAAAACACAGACCTGAATTAAATTAAAATATCTGCATTAGACACAGGACACCAGGAGCGCGTATTTTGCTGATAGACAGCAACAGATTACCACCAGAAACTCAGCCAAGAATGTGGGAGAACTGAAGACAACATGGAGGAGTTAAGAAGTCCAAACATTAAAAACAACTCCTGTACCAAAGAATTCAGAGATAGGTCACCCACACAACCCTCTGATATTCACAATCAGTGGGCTGTACTGTCAATACCAGGTAAACCAGTAAAAAAGTATATAAATTTAAAACTGCTAAGCAAGTAAAGTGCGTGGAATAGGGACAAACCAGGACAATGTAGGAAGACACAGAAAAAATTACCACCCATCACCCAGTGATTAAAGGCAAGTGTGCCTACAAGGTTACCTGATGGAAAAGCTTTACTGAGACTCCTCACAGGCCACTAGTGAGAGAGGGAGGGGTGAAAAGAAGCTCTATCAAGCCAACAGCAGAGCCTCCTGAGGCTCTCTGTTTCCATCAGAAGCCATGGAAGAGAATAAAATGGGCAAGGACAAACAAACAACTCAGTATCACTGAAGCAAAAGTGACAACAAGAAGACAGAGCAAGAGCCCAGCAATGGGAAAAGCAGAGTAGAACAGGCAGAGATTGTCTGTGTCAGTAAAGAACAGACACTGCCCACCCAGGACCAGACTATGGGCTTTTGATACACGTGGGAAAGAAACATCCAGACTTCCTGAGGAAGGGAGGCTGCTGAAGATAGAGTGAAAGTAAAGACAAGCACAAGGACACTGCCAGAGATAACACACCTGACTGGGAAGGCTGATGGCAAAGCTTGCATTACTACTACACAGGATAAGAGATGATAAAAGGGAATTCTACATTTCTGGGTGCTCCCACTCATGTGACCACATAAAAATTAGCAAACTTCCCAGGAAGCTGAGACACCACTTTCCTCTGTGCATCATTAACATTGGAATTTGTAGCACAAAGGCTAAGACATCAACAGAAACCAGAGACATGCAAGGAGAATGGGAACATGAACTCTGTTTCTGGGGCCAGACAACACTTTTAGCCTTTTCCAGTAAATCCTCAGCACCAGCTCAGCTCCTACTCCGATTAGGTCACATCAAAAACATCACAGAGCCACACAACTCAACACAGAGCCATCTGCCTCAAGAGTAGCACATTCCAAACCTGATTCCCCTCTTTGAAGCTAAGTCCAAAGTCAATGAGCTTAAAGCACTCCTCCTCTGCGCTCCACAGGATGTTGCGTGGCTTGAGGTCTGCATGCACGTAGCCTTTGTGGTGCAGGAAAGCCAGGGCTTCCAGAACATCTCGGGCGCAGTGCTGGATCATCCACATGGAGCAGCCCTGATTGCTGGAGTGCAGCAGCAGCTCGGACACGCTGATGTCCAGCAGCTCCAGCAGCAGGCAGCGGGACGGGCCATTGGCAGAGTAGTGGTTGGTGAACACGCCATACAGTGTCACTACAACGAGACACAGGGACAGGCATCGCTAACGAGCACACGGCCAGCACCTACCACCGCCCCAGACCACCAAAGCTGCGGGAGGCAGCTCAGATGTTTTGTAACAGGTGATGTTCAGAGACAGAGAACCAGAGAGCAAGAAGCAAGGGAAAACCAGCCATGTCACCCCTGCAGGTTTCGGAGGACAGGCTGGTATCACAACACACCCCAGGCTCTGCTAAAGTGACAGGGCCGAGTGCTCCTGCTCAGGACAATCTCTGGGACGTGGATAAGCACATCCCAGTGGGCAAACTGGACACAGTGCCGCTCTTTAGAGACATGTCAATCTCATCCTGTGACAAACTTTGCAGAGTGGGAACCCCAGTACTGTCTGGGTGTCCAGGCACGCTGTGGCATTAAAAAGCATTTCAAGCCAACAAAAAATATCAGTATTGGGTGAACTTTGGCACTTCCAGCAGCCACCTCTGACACACAGGCTTCCTCCCTCCCAAAGCTCATTCCCAGCCATGAAGGCAGCCCAGGAGCTGCAGCCCAGAAGGAACACACTGTCCTGCTGCTGTCCCGCAGGGAGCACAGTCCCTGCTGGGGCTCTGGCACCCTGCCCAAAGGAGGACTCAGGGGGGCCCTGCCTGCAGTGACTTGTTCTGCCCATCTCTCCTGCCCACCCTGGGGATGTCACCTGCAGATCCCCCACCCAGGGAAGGGGTGGGGCACCCAGGAGCCTGCCCCAAGGGCATACCAGGGAGCACCCACTGCAGGGAGGCTGCTTCGGGGTGTCCAGGCTAGGGCCTTCAAGCCTGCCCACCCAGGGGTGCCAATCCGAGGGGCACATTGGCCTGGGGATGGGTTTGGGACCGAGGCTACCTGTATTCCCAAAGCAGTTGGGAGTTCCCTTCCCTGGCTGGGAGAGTGGTTTGGAGACACCAGTTTGGCCGGGGGGAGACTACCCTGGGGGGGCTCTAGGGTCAGGGGCTGCCCGAGAAGGGGTGCCTGAGAACCGGGGGGGGGGCACGGGGTGCCCAGGCTGCGGGGTGGGGTGCGGGGTGCGGGGTGCGGGGTGCCGTTACCGATGTTGCGGTGCCCGCGGAGCTGCTCGAGCGCGGCGCGCTCCTTGCG